>JZKD02S2306720.1:13234-33468 GCA_000966675.3 Picea glauca
TAAAGAGATGATTTGGTTACAGAGGTTTATGGAGGAATTGGGAAAGAAGCAGGAGAATAGAAGGTTGTACTGTGACAGTGAGAGTTCCATTCATATTGCAAAGAAATCATCCTTCCATTTGAAGACTAAGAATATATAGCTCAGGTACCATTTCATATGATCCATCTTGGAAGATGGACATTTGAAGTTGGAAAAGATACACACTAGCCAGAATCCTGTAGACATGTTAACTAAGGGAGTAACCAGAGAGAAACTAAGTTCTTGCTCAGTTTTAGTTGGTATTCAAGCATGAATATGAAGATGAGAAATTTTCCACATCCAAGAAGGATCATAATCCAGCAAATACAATAGCGTTGTAGTTGTTGAGATCAATCTCCAAGTGGGAGATTGTTGGTTGTGGAGCCTGATTATCTTCATGATTCAGAGGTCTTTGTTTGCAGTTGTGTTTATACCCCATGAAGAATTTACACCCTGGAAGAATGTACACTCCTCCACGTGGGGGAGTGCAGGGGGGGAGTTACCCCCCCTGCAGGGTCCGAGGTCAAGCGGGCCTCGGGCAGGGGTTCGAGGGTGAAGTCCTCGAAGGAAAAATTGCCTTATAAATGTATATTGTAATTTCATAGTAAATATAGATTATTCATTATAAGTTCAAGGATCTGATAGTAGAAGTTATGTTAGGGTTTTTTTCCCTAGAAGGAAACCCTCTTTTATGAGGGAAATGCATTGTGGTTATGTATCATTGTGAATATTGTATTCTGAGAGAGGAGATTGTGAGAGAAAGAAGAAGAAGTTATAGTGGGTGTGTTGTAGGTTGTATGCATTCATTTGTTGGATAATAATAAAGGAAGGACCTGGAAATTTCTATGGTGGACGTAGTCCACACTGGGTGAACCACGTATATATGTGTCTCTATTGTATTGTGTATCTTTTGTGTTTTATTTCCACATTTGTTTTATTTTATTGTTTTGCGATCCTATTTTCTAACAATCATTCCATACACCATGTACCATAGGATATATCAAGTAAGTGTTATCAATGGTGTAC
The DNA here is from genome assembly GCA_000966675.3 of Picea glauca. NCBI lineage: Eukaryota > Viridiplantae > Streptophyta > Pinopsida > Pinales > Pinaceae > Picea > Picea glauca. The sequence goes on from JZKD02S2306720.1 coordinate 14,279, forward strand.
CTCAACCAAGTACCAACATCACCAAGAGATGTATCTCATACATGTGTTTTCATATGCAAGTGTAATCCTCAACAATGTATCAGTATCAATGACAACCATACACCATGTGTTAATGCTTCAAGAGTATAACAAGAATAAGCCTCAATCATATAACATCATCACCATGTAACCAAACCAGATACCAAGATACCAATACAACCAAGATGTACTACTACTCAATGTACCATACCAATATCACCAAGATGTACCATGTATCAACAAGATATGCCTCTCAAGCATGTTTCATACCATCACCAAGCATAATATATAATCACATAAGCATATATGTGACATGCAGTTGACCTGATGTACTATAACACTAACCTGTAACTCTTCCACATCCTTCAGTAGCTCAGTACCAACATTTCCATCAAATTTTCCTTAGCCTCATGGGACTAAGACTCCTTGTTACGTGGGGCCTCATGTGATGTCACTTAGGAAACCTACGGAGGTGCCTTGTTTGACACCCTCAAGCTAACCCATGAGGTCCTGCCAAATTAAGGTTACATAGAAACCCTAGCACTCTGTAACTCTGAAACTTTTGCTCTTGCCTCGCACTTTCTTTGTTGCCTCAAACTTGTCGTCAAATTCACCAATAGACCAAAATACTAGACCATAAAATTCTCACAAGATATATATTCATTGTAAGTGTGTGTGTCAAATGAATGTCTCATGATGTGTATTTATAATTTTTCTAGGTAACATATTTCCTTATTCTTAGGGCTTCTTGACCATTCTTCGAGGCTTCCAACTTTGCAAGGAAATATGTCCCTAACCGTGAGGAACCACGTTGGCTACCACCTATCACCGGAAACGGCATGACAAGGACTATCCATGTATGAGTGTCTTTCCTGCATTTCCATTTTCCATATTCCTCAACCAACTTTAGGTACCATAACCACACCTTTGGGGGATTCATGTAGACTTCATCAAATGCACCCATCACATTTGTTGGCATAAACCACTCCATCAATGACAACTAACTCACCATAAATATCAACCATATCTCTAGGGATTCTAGGATTCTCCAAGGGTTGAAATCAATCTCTAAGGGTTGACATCAATGACAACCAACTGTCCAACAATCTCCCCCTTTTTTATTGATGGAAACACCAACATTTATGGTAACATTCATGCTCTAACATTCATGCCCCCCTTGTGACCATTTCTCCTCATCAATTTTTCTCACTCTCCCCCTTTTATATTAATGGAAAAGGGTCTCTCTTCATGGGGATGGTCCCCCTGTCTTCATGCATCTGTTCTCTCTCTCTCTCTCTCTCTCTCTCTGTTTCCATGTATTTTTTCTTTCTCTTTACATGTTTCTCTCCTCATACTATTATTCTCTTGTGACTTTCCATGAAAGTATACCTTCCTTGAACAATCCTTCTCTGAATTCATGCGCTTGACTCTTCTTATCTTTCTCTTTCTATCCCTTTGACATCATGGGAAAAAAAATAACTCCCCCTGTCGATATGTCTCCCCCTATCTATATGCTACTGATCTTCCTTTTTTAATCTCTTGATTATTTATCTTCCCTTGATTTCTTTGGAATATGTCATATAGATCAATGTAGGGAAACTTGTAAGTGTTTTCTTTCCTCTCTTCCAGTGCTTGCTAATTTTCCATTGGTGCTTCCTCTTGTAACTCTCTAACATATATAAAAATAATTCATTACTTGATTTCATAATTCACTTGTCATATTCACTTGACCATATTGTTCAATGATTTTCTTCTGATGATTCAACTTCTACTGACTATTTCTCTTTCCATGTTATGTTGTGCCTTTTACTGCTTTCCTTTCTATGACCAATTGATTCCACTTATTCCAATTGTATATGCATGGATATGTATCTTATCTTAATCATGTTATATGTACCTGCTAAGAATCCATATATGTTCATATGTCACAAATTGTCCATAACTTTGCTACTCAATTGTCCACAATGTTGACCCATCTATCATTGTACTATCATGAAGGCTTCACGAGTGTAACTAATCATTGTATATTATTTTTTCTTCAAACTGAATCAAATGTGTCCATTGATCTTCTCTATATTCAAATCAACCTCTACATGTATAGAACAACTTGTACTGAAGATATCCCTACCTAAACTTATGCATGTGTAATTGCCAACTGATACATGTGTAGGAAAACTACTTCTCAACTAATCAATATTTCATTATTTACTTATGCTATCTGAATTCTCTGAATCTGTCTCTACAAATACTTTAATATTCTCCAAGGATGGTTCTCTGAAATGTAGCAACTACTGCACTGACTCTCCTTGTTCAAAATTCATATTTACTGGGAGTATCCAATCCGGGTGGCTCAAAAAAATACTCGCTTTGATGCAGAGTAATATTCCTCTTCGTCTATGGACTCATCATATTTTCGAACTCTAACTTCTTCATTTCTTCCTATATTGATATTGCACTACAATTCTTGAAAGTACAATCTCTTAGGCATGTTCTTCATTCACTTGTTCTTATTTTCTTTCTCGCATTACTGCAAATCTTGTGATCTCTAGGACATGATATGTATTCACCTATTCTTCTTTTTTTTCATTTCTTCTCCAAACCTTCATGTATCTCACATCTTCCTTTTTCCCTGTACATTTTTCTTTGTCTTGTACTATTTCCAATCCTAAGAGTATAACTTCTTGATTCATCTAATCTTCCTTTACATGTTCTTGTTTTCTTTTCCAAAATTTCTTATATCTGATATCAGTGTTCTTTTTCATAGAAGTATCCATTGTGCTTCTACAATAATGAGTTATGTGACCATAATTATGTCATTTGTAACATAGAATGTTATGTGGGGCCACATAAGTATTTATTTCTTGAACATTTATTCCATAAGTCTTGCAATCTACAACTTTATGTCTGAAATTAATACAATGAAAACAATGACCATAAAATAAATTTACATACCTGGGAGTGAATGATCTTCTTTATGGTGTAGTCCTTATGAATTCCTTCCTTGGTTGATCATGATCATGATTGAAGCTTCTTTGTGTCTTGAATGTGGAGGGCCTTCCTCAAGATGTATCTCTATCATTTCTCTTTGATTCTGGCTAACCATAATTCCTTCCTTTGATTACTTATGCATGACTCTTACTCTTTTCCTCAATCTTCTTTTCTGGAAACTTGGAGTGCTTCTCTTCAACATTTTCTATGGACAATGTGGACGTCTTTGTCTCTTCAATGTTCTTGTTGAGTTTGACAATTTTGGCTCTCAATGTGACAACTTATTCTTCAAGCTTCTCAACCTATCCTTATTTAGTCATCATCTAACTCTTCATGACTTCTTTTGTTCACTTTTATTCTTCAAGTTGGATATTCAAGGAGATGATTTCCATTTAAAGTCTTCTCTATTCTTGACCAAATTATTCCTCAAGATAATTTAGGTCCTTTGTTCTTTTCTTAATATGATCTGTCAAAATATTCTCTCTCTTCTCTGCTTCCTTTCTTTCATATTCCAAACAATGCTTCTCTTCCATTTCTTCCTTTCTTAGTGTTGTTATTTCATCTTCCAAACATTGATTTTCTTCCATCTGACTTTTGTATGTTTATTCAATCCTTCTAGATTCTTCTAGATGAAATTTTAGATTCACGATGACTTTTTGGGATTCTTCGAAACTTTTTTGAGAATGCTTCTTGAGTAATTGTTCCTCAAGGTACATTTTTTTATTCCTTTATTTTGTCAATTCATCCAAGGCATTGATTAATTATGCTTCAAGTTCTACTATGCCTTCTTCACAATCTTCTTCTTATGAATCTATCTGACATGATGAGAATATGTATTCTTGTTCTGTACCTGCACTTTCTTTAATAGGATCTGAATCTGTGATGGAATATTCCTTGGAATAGATATTATGTAGCTTATCCCAAATTTCTTTGGCTAACGAAAATTTTCCCACTTTCTCTCTTACAAGATCAGGTAATCCTTCCCAAATGAAATCCATTGTTATTTTTTTGTTTCTTTTTAAATCCTTCTCGGTTGCAATCGCTGAGGAGAATTTCTATTTGTCAATATGGATTTCCAATTGTCTGAGGTAAATTCTTGATTGTTGGAGTGAATTACTTATTGTTGGGCGTTCAATTTCATAGTTGGGCATTCCATTTCATGCTTAGATGAATTTATACTCTTTCTGGGTCGATTTCCCTTACCTGGAAACCCAATACATTACTAGGTCAAATTTTATAACTCTTTGGGCATTTTTTTGTCACCCACACAAGTCATACGGTCGTCTAATTGCTCCCAAGGAGGAAGCAACTACACATAGAGTCGACTGGATCAGTGAGTAGAGCGATTAGCTGAGAAAATTGTATGTGGGTAATTGTTGAGGCCACATATAAGTTGTAAGCAGACATGGGCATGCCCTCCTATCACCTCTACTTAATCGCTCTTGAACTATATGTGTAGCTTGAGCTCAACTTTGAATTGAAGTAGGCTCGACTCAGTAGTGACTTGTTCAATTTTCAATGCATATATATTATGTGTGTGTGTGTGTGTGTGGTTCAAAATATTAAATAATTGAAGCATCAACCTCACATAATGTAAGAAAATAAATGAAGGAATGGGGAATAGGTTAAGCTAAGCTTGCCATAATAAGAAATTGTTCAACAATTAATTCTCACTATTTTAGAGGAACTTCACCCCAAGTCATGTTCTACTGCTACTTATGAGGAATTTAGATGACTTTTGACATAGGTTGAAAGTTTGAAACTTGGTGGGAAAATTATTTCTGGAATCTGATACACGAGCATGTCTTGGTAATTTGTTTGATAAAATATTTATAGATATTCCATTAATTGTGTGCATATTTCAATTTTCTCATTGTTGTTTAATTAATGAGCAATAACAACCATCAATGAAGATGCCACCTTTGTTGTTTATTTGAATTGTAGATCACTATACAAACTCATTTCAACAACATAAATTGCAAAGACACGGGGTGTATTAGTAATTGGCTTGGAACTCAATGGGTGGCTACATTGTTGAAGTATTGGCCCCGACACAATAAGAAAATAGCACATCATAAATTTATTGGATTGTTAAGGGTTCAACTCAATATCTCATTTATTTTTTACCATTGTTATATGGTTGTACCGTGTGTAGGAAAGTCTCAGCACAAAGTGTCAATAGAGACCTTATAGCCAAGAGAAGAAAAGAGATTATTGTATAGAGTAGAGGACAGAGGCCTAGTACCCTCCAAACGACCAATATATTGTACATGGAAAAAGGAACGGGCCTGACAATCTTGTTGGAGACCGAGCACTATGTACAAGCCTGAGAACAAAGATTAGAATAAATTTCCGCACAGGTTCTGTGTTGGTGAAGTGAGTGGGATATAATTCTCTCGATGACGGATCATATGGTCTCATAGTAGTTGCATCATTAACTGTGACACAACTGCTAGAACTTTGAAGAGGAGATTTAAAAGTTCAACAAGGGTAAAGAAAACAGATATAAGTTGGAATACTTAAGGGTCAACAATGTTGAGCTTCGAGAAGAGAAGGAACGCTTGAAAGAGTAGGTTCATATGTTTAGTAAGAGGATGGTAGAGATGGAAAAGAAAATTGAGACCTATACCAAATTGTGTTTCTATTTCTCAAGAAGAAGTTTGAATAACATTGGGACACCCTCACATTGATCATGACAAATTAGGACAAGCATAAAGCATATCTTGTACACCTTGGTGAGAAGATCATCCATTTCGACAGTTGGAAAGAAGGTAGGCTCACTCAGATGTTGGAACACCTACAACAAGAGTTGGTAGAGAAGGAGGAGGCCTTGGAGAAGATCCAAGAAACTGTTCAAGAGAACCAGAAATCAATCCCACCATCCATTTCCACTACCTCAACCAACACCATGATCGAGACCACTTCGATAAGTTCACCTTCCTTTGATTTCTCTTTTGAGAATTTCAGTGAATTTGAGAATCATACCAGAGGCATTAGTTCCAATATCTTAAGGAAAATGGGCTATGATGGGCATGGGCTAGGCAAGAGGAGACAAGGCATATTATGCCCCACTGTAGTTGCATCATGGGTCAAGAATGAAGGATATGTTTTAATGGAAGAATTGAAAAATCCCATGACCACAAGACCATTTTCGTGAAGGTGAAAGATATACCAAAGTTGGCCTTCTCTTCAAGAGAAACAACAGTAATAAGTGAAGGTGGTATCCCACTTCCACCTTGACCTTATTTCGGTGGATTGAAGAAGGGCGGTGATGAGATAAGCTCAAAAATTCATCCTACACCTAAATTCATAGAAAGCAACAAGAAGAAAAAGAATACCAAGAGGTCTACCTTGAATAATACATTCCTTGTTTATCACTATTGCAAGAAGAGAGGCCATACCATAGATATTTATTGGTACGCAGAAGCATGCTCACATTTTGGAAAGAAAGGCCATTGTGAGGTAGCATGCTAGGAGAAGCAATTCATGTTCCACGAGCTTAATTTTCTTCATATTAAGAAGGAAAAGAAGACTTCTCTTACACAAAAGCAAACTCAAAGGAACACAGAGAGGAGTATGTCGAGTAGTCCATACCATAGCGTCAAGAAATTTTGCCACCACTACTAGTTGATTGGACATTGGGAAGAAAAGTGTTGGTGGCTTCATTCAGAGCTTCACCCCATAAATTATACAACAAAGAGAAGAGTGTGGAGAGTGAATATTATGGAAGATGAAGAGTGCCCTGCATCCCCAATCCAAGAGGTAGAAGTTGTCCAAGAAGAGGCAGCAATGCGGGAGGACATTAACACAAACAAGATAGACAACAAGTTGATACCAAGGGAATCCATAACTAGTTATTGTGTTCAATATTGCATCCAAATAACCCCTTCTTGGACATGTTCCAGAGAGTGTTGCACAGAGGTCAATGATCTTGGGGGTGTTTGGAGAACTCTGGAAGTGCTTGTAAGCATGTGCAAGCACTGGAAGGTTGTTTCTTTGATGAGAAGCAATTGATCCTCGTAGAGGGATGCAGCCACACTTCCCTTGAGGAGTTGTTGTGTGATGGCATCATGTTGGGGTCGCACTTAGCAAGAACATCAGTATTCAACTTGGATTCAATGGTAGCCAAGATGGACTGTCTCCAAGATAGAGAGGGATATGGGAATGGATGTTGAGTCCAAATTTTGGATTTGGATATTTATCAAAGCTAAGAATCAGTGAGAATATCTCTACATTGTGGGAACAAGCGAGCCAAAACTAGATCCATATCCATATTCGAGGACCATAGTCAAAGCCAAAGTTAGAGTTGTAGCTAACAGCCAACATCAAAGCCACGTTCTAAAGAAACAAATAGAAATACATTGATCCAGATTGATTTCCTTAAGCTTTTGGAGACCAAAAATCCTCTCAATGGGGAGGTGTGATATGAAGTGGATCCAAACTAATGAATGGGTAAGACTCAGTTCCAGCAAGACAAACCGGAAATCTGTAAAGGGCATGTAAACTATGTAAAAAATAAGCAAATGTAAATTCAAATAAGACATTTTTTTGAGAATTTGATGAAATAAGAAAAAATTAATAGAGAAGGTTGAGGAATGGAGAGTGAAGAGCCATGTCTATTGGTATTCCCCCATCCCCCAACTCTCTTTGTTTCCTCATTCCCTCTCATTAGAAAAAGGTTATTTTTTCCATGAGAGGAAAACCGAAGAAATCCATGAAGGCGGTGTACCAAAGATTTAAGAAATAAAAAAAGATTGGATCCATTCGAATCTGGTTTTCCCAATTGGGGTTTTGAGGGTAAATATTTGTGTTCATTGTCACTGATTTCTATGGTTTTTGTTGAAGAATTTGTTTATATGGATGTGTAGATCAGATCTTATTCTATGTGGTTCATTATTGTCATTAAATTGTTGCTTGTAAATGAATTATGATGGTGATGAAGAATCCTAGCAGCTACAAAATGTTTATTGTCTATTTTCAATCGGAGTATAAGATCGATGACTGATAGAATTTTTCAGTTGCTATTAGTTTGGAGGTTCTAAATTATTTTGTCTATTTCTCTCACCTGAAGGATGCCCTCTCACTCCCTGGACTCCTCCAGACTATTGTAACATACCCCAAATTTTGCTTCTTATAGAAATAAAATTTTAAGTCTTCTTTAAATTGCTAGTTTCTCTATATGTCTAGACGAATAAAATTGAAATAGAATTTAAATTTTATCTATAATTGTGTGTTTTATTTTATATTTAATTTAAATATTTAGGATTAATCGGTTGAAATAATATTATTAACGTTTGTTTTAAAATATATATATTAAATTAATGTTATATCTAGTTATTATATTATGTATAATAATAAAATGCATCTTTATTGCAGATCACGCCCCAATTTTCAGATCGACGGCTCATAGTTGATCATTCCCCCCCACCCCCGCATATGTATGATGTTTAACACAAGGGATGGGGACCGTGAAACTCAACTAGAGTTAAATTTCTTTTGACGTATCATGTGTTCATGGATTCCATCCCCCCTTGGCTTGTAGTTAACTTAACCATATCCTACCCCCCAAAATCGACATGGGACTGATGCGTGTTCTACATGACGTCAACCAGTGGAAAAGGTGATATTTAATTTTATTTATTTTAAATTATTTTTTGCTAATTAAACCCCGACACGTATTATTTTTTATTTTAAAAGGGGAAAAGGTAAATTGTTTGGTTTATTTGATTTTTGCAAATAATCTCGATTGCCTGGTAAATTATTCCAATGCCATCCTCTATCGTCACTCCAGCCTGAGACTTGTCCCAATCGACCTTCTCCATGGGTAATTCAAAACTTATTTACTCTTCCAGTTTTCTTAGCTAGAATGGAATCCTCTCGGGCAACTAAAGTCAAGGAAAACATAAATATTGTAGAGGAATATATGGTCGACAAAGACAAGGATATTTTTCATATTTTCTTGTTCTTCAACTCTTTTGAGTTACACTAGCAGGCAAACCATAGCTTCGGGGATCTGGTTGATCACTATCACACCTGGGAATTCAATTTAGCGAAGTTTTTGGTGCCTCAAGTCTACAATTTTCATGCGTTTGTGGCCTAGTGTACCTGAAACTACATCTCTTCCAAGAGAATTATCATTTCCAAGGATGGGTATATGCTCGTTGAATTAATCCCTGAAGCCATTACTGAAATGTTGTGGCCTTTAAACCCTGATAATGAACTATTAATTGAATTTGTAATGGCCAAATGTTTTAGAAAGTTAATACATGAAGAGAGAGTTTCTCTTTTACAGACATACCTTTGCAAAAGTCTTGACACCCCTGCAAATAATGGTGTTCTTGAGTCAAACTTATTTCCTGAAATTCGAAGAAAATTTATTTGCATGATTTTTGTAATATTGGGAAAAGACAATGACCTAGTAGTTGATGAGTTTGTGTTAAGAATCATGGTAGAAATTTTCCCAATTATGACCAAACCCATGACCAAATTCAATTTTTCCCAACTCTTAGCAGATCAAATCCATTACCATCTCTCAGAATTTGAATCTCTTAGAAGCTTTAGGTACCAATCTTACCTTGTTTACCTCTTTTTTTTTGCTCAATCATATCATTTTACACATTGTAGATTAAAGGTTGAAGATCAGATTGGTAACCCAACTTCAGTCATCCATTGGACCTCACTGGTTAGGAGGAAACCTCTAAATGTAGGATTTTCAGAGTATGTTGAACAATTTATGTCTAAATATTATCTGATCATACACAATGAAGTTCCCCCCATAATCTTTCTTGAATGAAAAAAAATATTACAGTTAAGCCACGATAAGAGAGTGAGAGATTGGTATATGTTTGAAAATCACACTGAAATCAGAATTTATGGTTGTGAACTTCATCCTTTCCTATTTCTTGTTTTCTTGACTCCTTTAATTTTTCCACTTGAATACATTAGGTAGAGATTGAATTCAGATGATGTTCATTTTGTGTCAAGAAAATATAAGGCAAGCTTTAAATTAAAGAAGGAGGTAGTTCCTTTCATTGTCAATACCAGATCAGCATTGCAGGTGACAGTAAAGCCTCTTTTAGCTTTGGTATTTCTATAGGGAGAGCCATGGAATTGTGATCCCCACTCTATGATTTCCTCAAAAATACTCTCACATGGACAAACTCCATATTAGCATCAGCAGAAACCATAGGTAGAGTTTTTGGCCAATCAGGATAGTTGGGAGGAGGTAAAGAATATTTTGCAAATTCACAGCAAAGCTCTAGAGAAACCCTTGAGTTCTCCAGTTATACAAAATCCTCAACAATTTGAGAAGACATATAAAAGGAAAACTATAGAATCGTCTCCAAAGGATTCAATAACATGCGAATAAGGATCAACCAAAAGACATAAATTGGAAGCACTTGAAGAAGAAGAGGATACAAAGTTACTAGAAGAAATAATGCCAAGAAAAAGGGCCATGATGTGAATATAGAGGTAACATCATCAAAGATTCATGGAAGTATGGAAGGTCAGGAATTAGAGCCTATCAAACTTCACTTACTACCTTCACCCTAGGACGAATTCACAGCAAATCTCTAGAGCTAGCATACCCCATTTCCATCATCTTAGGGCTAGCATTAGTAGAAACCAAAGGTAGAGTTGTTGGCCAATCAGGATAGCTAGGAGGAGGTAAATAATATTTTTCAAATTCATAGCAAATATATAGAGAAACCTTTGAATTCTCCAGTTACACAAACTCCTCAAAAGTTTGAGAAGACATGTAAAAGGAAAACTACATAATAAACTCCAAAGGATTCAGGAACAGGTGAAGAAGGATCAACCAAAAGACATAAATTGGAAGCACTTGAAGAAGAAGTCGATCTAGAGTTACCAGAAGAAATAATACCAAGAAAAAAGGGCCTTGATGTGATTGTAGAGGTAACATTATCAGAGAATCTTGAGAGTGTAGGCAGTCAAAGTGAAACAGAATCAGTGATTACTAATCAAGCAAAGAAAATATATCAGGCTCATCATTTCATGGAAATCAAAAAGACATGTGCTAAGATTAAAAAGACTATAATTCCTAAATTTTATGACCATGATGCATATCAAACTATAATGATATCAGTTGTGGACTATGAGAAAGGAAGATTGAATATAGCAGTTATGGAACCAAAGGAGCAGAAGAAGGTGACAAACATCTTGATTGATCTTAATGCAATCCATACATTGGATAAATTTGACTTGCATAGACAAACTACAGAAATGATAAACAAGGATGCTATGATATCCAATCTGGGAATCAAGAAACTTCAAGTCATAAATGAGAAGCTCAGGACCCAACTAAAAAATGAAAAGTTAGCCACTAGAACCAAACAAATAAGAGTAGAAGAGCCGAGAAAATGGGTAATGGACTTAGGAACAAACCCAAGAGATGAAGCATCTATACAAGAATTAATAAAAACCAAGGATACAGAGATCTAGGCATTGAAAAAAAGGCTTAACATCCCAGGAATAAATCATGTAGAGAATCCAAAAATACAGGTAGTTCAAGCAGAAAAAGAACAAATTTTGAAGAAAATGATTCAGATGGAAGAGAAAATTGATTTATATGCCAAACAAATTGAAACTCTGAAGGGAGGATCTCATTTGTTACAGTCAGCAGAATCATCTGATACAACAACATGATTTTCAAATCCATTGGTAGATTTAAATAAAAAAGGGATTTGTTGGCAGAGGGGTAGACCCAAGGTTCAATGCTACAACAGCGCACCAACAAAACCCTAACTACCGTCCCTTTCGAAAACACCTGCGAAGCAGATGAAGTCTCACCCGAGGTAGAGGCAGGGGTGGTTGCAAGACTCAGGTGTCTGCAACCTTAGCTGGGACACAAATCTGTGATTATAATACTTAATAGACCAGTTAGCACCGTTAGTTCATCATTATTTACCCAATATCTACTCCACAGAGAAAACAGAGCATTGCAGCATTCACCCTGATCTAATGTATTTAAGTACTTAGCATAAATAAATGGATCAGATCTAGTAAATTCAAGCACTAAGCACATTCACCTATATCATATCTAACATCCAGATTCATCATAAGCACAAAGCATAAATAGATCTATCTATCTATCTATCTATATCAAGCACTTAGCAAATAATACATAAATACATTAGAACATCGCACAGAGCAGAATAACACAGTATTTATGTGGTTCACCCCCACCCTATGGCTATGTCCACCAACTCTTCTTCTTTATTAGCTTAAATCAGTCATCTACATGCATAGAGCCACAAAAACCGCACTCCGCATAGGACAGGAGATCTGTGCACACCTCGCCAGATCCTCCTTCTCCGATCTAGGTCTAGCACAAAGCCTTTCACAGTCTATTACAACCACTTTCACTTAGCTCTACAAGTTCTCACAGTATGCAAAGAGCATATACAAACCATACTTGCACTTTTTCACTTAGCTTATTGATATTTTTACTTATGTCACCTAGATACTTATTTATACTTTACAAAATGGGCCTAAACATGGGTAAACCCATGGGCCAACATCCCACACCCATTACATATTCCCAAATCCCAAGAAGGACCCAAAAAGGGATCGAGATCCCGCAATCTCTGCTTCATCTTGCACTCCATCTTCGACAGGCTGTCGAAGTCCCAAAATAGGTCAACATGACCAAGAATCTCCCAAAACTTAGTCAAGGGACAACAGACCCCAAACACTCACCTATGACTCATCCTGAATCACTCTGGTCTGACTAGTTCTTCTTCAAATGCCTCGAGCTTCTTCGACTTATTGTTGTGATACGGCCTCCTGTTCAGCAAACTCTTGGATGACTACATCGTTGATAGGTCCCTCCAGACGATGTTCAACTATAGTGACAACTTGCTCTAGATTTTCTCCTTGGCCTTCTACCTTTGTAAACACTTGATAGGCCTTGTCTTGTATGGGTTGGAGCCTCTGAGTTACTTCCATAATTCTACTCTAGATAGTATGGATTTTTTTTTTGGCAGTCCGCTTCTCTTGGGAGCGCTTCATTCTTTCCACAACTAACAGGGACTTTAGCTACGCATGTATCTTTTCATCTTGATACTTCGCGTCTTGGAGTTGTGACTCCAGTGCCTTCAATTCTGGGTTCTCTGTGAGTTTTTCATAGGTCCGGGCACTGGGATCAGTAAGTTGCTTGCATTCCAGAGTAAGATCCTTTAGCCTTTCAACTGTTCTCTGGACGGTTGCTTCTCTTTGGTCTCTTACATCTTGTGGGGTCTCAGGTATAGTGCGTAGCTCCAAATTTGTTATGCATTATTGTAGCTGTTGGATGGCTTCTGCGAGCTAGTTCACCTGTTGTGTAACTCGGTCTTCTGCCTTGATTTCAAAGACTGTCACAGAGAAAAGTGATCTATTGACCGCTTCTTTTACTTTGAGTTTCTCTGCGAACAACTATTCCTTTTCTTATCGTAGTTGTGCTTTTTCTTCATCAAACTTTGCTTGGAGGGCAAGCTTTTCCTGTTCTGCAGCACTGTGTTTCTCTATGAGTACTCCTTGTACTTGTGTCAAATCCTGGGTGGCTTGTTCTATTTCTTCCTGTGCTCGTTGAAGGCGATATTTGACTGTATCGGCTATGTGGTGGAGTTGAGCTGGCTCATCTCCCAATTCGGGCTCTCCCAGCGCAGTGGAGACTGCGCAACTGAACTGTAGGGCCTGTTGTACCCCTCGGAGTTTAGTCTCAATTTGATCATACATCTCATCTTGATTTGCTTATTGTTTCTCTGTTATTTCCAGCGAAGCATCTTGCAGGGATGCTATGAGGAAGTCGAAGTCATCAGAGGTGAGGATGGTCTGCATCTTGGTCATAGTGGCCTTCGATTTCTTCTGGGAGGAAGGTTTCGAAGGTGAACCTTTCCTCTTTTTCAGGGGATCAACCTCGTCTCCTTGCTTCTATTCAACTTATTTGTCATTCAACTCTTCGCCATCACCTCCTTTCTCTGGTGATATGGAAGCAGTCTTCATGGATGCATTGTCTATCTCTTGGACCTCTTCGGTCTGCTTTGTTCTGCTAGGTCTGTGTGTATCCTATGCAGTTTCTAGGCTATCAATGTTAGATATCTCCATAGGGTCTGTTGGAATAAGGAGGTCCACTGACCAGTCCTTTGTGATCTCCTCCAATTCCTCCTCCGTCATCTTATATTAGGATTGAAGTTATTTCTTGTGTTTGTCGGCACATGTTGTGATGTAAATAAATTGTCGATCTGCGCTGAACTTCATCAAAGACCTGAACCGGTGTAGAGTGTTCAGAGTCATGCAAGGCTCAGACTAGATGGATATATTCAGTTGATTGTAGTAGGTATGAAAAGCATCATTCGAATACCAATGTGTATTCATGTCGCTTGAGTACCACAGTGTACTAAACTTCACAACCAGCGGTTCAAAAGGCTCGATGTCTAGGAAGGTCATACCTTTCGGCATCTCCCAGGAAATAAAATCTATAAGGATCAAGAGCCAGCTGAAATGAAATTCATATCCTTGATCCTGTGCTTCTCTGTAGTCAAGTTCCAAATGGTTCACCAGGTATTTTGCCCAGTTCATCTTAAGGCCTTCTGCGCACTTCCCTGGGACGTCGACTACAAAACTGGTGACTTGGGTAGGTCGGTTCTTTCTTACTAACCTCCCTGCAATAAACTGACAGGTGAGGCATACTACACCACTCTGGATAGAAGCTACCTTGTAGCCTCGTGTTCCCTTCTCGACATCGCCATAAGTGTCCTTGATCTTTTGTGCTAGAGAGCGATCCATGGATTTTTCGGGGTAAAACTCCTATGGATCAAGTCCTTGCATACTCAAGCCCGTGATCTAATTGATCAGCGTCGGATCAACCATTATACGGTGGTTTAGCCACAAATAATTGTGATGGTAACAAGACAACAACAACTTGACACATGCGTTCACCTCCTGGTGTCTTCCGAAGTGGGAAATCTTCATAACGTTCAGCAGGGTGGACTACACAAGGTTCATAGTCCATGACTGGGGGATATCTTCAAATTCTTCCCCTTAGTTCTGGTCAGGTACTTATGTGGGGCGAGCATGTTATATAATTTGTGATATCCAAGTAAAATTCAATGCTGCAATCTTATATTTGTATGCTCAAACTGCGTGTATCCCCTTTAGGAGGTACGTCATAACCAAGGTGTAGTAGAAATCTCTGGGCACGTTGTCTTGATTTACTGCGTCGCTCAGGGGTAAAATATAGGCGGGTAATATACTCGAGATCAATTTGGAATTCACTATATCATTCATGTGCTTGGTCCTCCTTTCATCTGATGGTCAAGATGGTCTGACTCTGTGAGTAGTGGATGAAGAGGTTGGCAGTCCTCTCGTTAACGATGCTTGTACACTTGTAGAAATGGACATGACTCTTTCAATCATGAGGTCAACTAGAAATTTTTCAACAACTTTATCGACAGCACTCAACTCGTCCGACATACACACTCGGGGTTGGAAATATTCAGGTTCAGAAGGTAACTTAGAAACAGTAATAGGATAGAGGGAAATAGTGCAATGACCACTGTGTAAAATCAGCAAGTCTGGGAGCTCAAATTCAGATTGGCAAAAGTGTTCTCGGTGCATGGCGCGACGGGATAAATAGGTAACTCGGCAACGGGTCGCTTGCAATGGGTATGAAGCCTTCATTAACTTTGTTTTTTCCGTTATGGCATGGTCCCAATAGTCAAATGGCGAGTTGTTTGTCCATAAATGTCTTTCTACCCATTCGGAGCATTGGTCTAATGGTTATAATGTCCCCAACGGCTATATTGCTTCGCCATGGCGAAGTGCCATGTGTCGTTGTTCTGATATCCCAATGAAGCTCCAATTTTGCAAATTTTCCTTCTATGAGGTTCCTTATGGAACCTTCTGCAACTTTTTGATCTTAGCTCTCTTCTTACTTATCTTTCTAGCCTTCTTCCCAGTGAGCTTCATCTCAGCATGCATTTTTCCATTCTGATTCGTATCTTCTTTTGGCATAGTTACTTCGCGTTGTTGAGATTCTTTCCTAAGATTCGAGGCTAATCCTTCTTCTTTATCTGGAATAGGTACGTCAATATTCTGTGGGCCTTCTAGTGTTCTTGCAACTTTGACATTTGGGTCTCTAGTGTGAAATAGCTTCGATATATTCTTTTGTTCTTCAATCAAGTGTGTGATCCTTCTAGTCATGAATTCTTTTAACTCTTGCTTCTTCTGCTCTAAAACTTCTTCTTCTTCTTACCTTATGGCATGATCTCTTTCAATCCAAGGTTTTCCTAGTAGCATGGTAAATGGGGCACTGTTCTCAATAAAATTAATAATCTCAAAATCTACCTCTATCGAAGTTCCATTGGCATTCATAGGCATCCGGGTGATCTTTCCACGTAGGTCTATCATCTTTCCTTTGAATATTCCTATTCCTCCTAATGAAGGAATCATAGCATGCCTCCCTATAGCTTCCCAAGTTCTCTTTGTCATGATATTCACCCGTGTTTCCTCATCTAGAACACAGTCAATGTCGAAGTCTCCTATTCTTGCTTCAAGGCATTCTTTTTCTTTGAAGATCTCTGATAATCTGACATGTCGATGGTCATTCAGGATTTCTTTTATCTGTAGAAATACTTTCTCTGATTCTTTCTGGGATTCTGTCATAATATTAGTTTATGG
The DNA here is from genome assembly GCA_000966675.3 of Picea glauca. Lineage (NCBI taxonomy): Eukaryota > Viridiplantae > Streptophyta > Pinopsida > Pinales > Pinaceae > Picea > Picea glauca. The sequence continues at coordinate 30,965 of JZKD02S2306720.1, forward strand.
ATCTTCCTTAGGGTTTTCTTGTCTCGTGTTCATTTCTTCAAGCTTAGCAATCATTCTAGGGCAATACAATACTTCATGGTTCATAGATTTACAACAAATACAACTAGGTCTTCTCCCAGGGTATTCCTTAGCAAGATGTCCTGGTTTTCTGCAACTGTAATAGAGGGTTAATCCTCTATTTCTTTTAAATGATCCCCAGCCTTTCCTGCATTGTGTGCTAGGATCATGGTAGCTAACCTACAAACATTTATTTTTAGGGTCCTGGATACACTTATTAGTCCAAACATTCTTTCTATGCATAGGTATAACATATTTTTCACTATTCTTATCAGATTTACTCATATCAAATCTTCTTTCATCTATTAATACCTTGGTTTTCAAGTTAGGATAGAATCTATCAAACATACCTAGATCCATACTGTCGAAAAAAAAAAATTCCACTTATCTTGCTTCTACAGAGCATAAAGCTTTTAGATCTAGAAATTTTCAATATCCTTACCTTTATCATAGCACAGAGATTTCAGATCTTTCCTCTTTTAATAAAAAATTATCACTTTTTCCTTTCTCAGAGAACAAAGATTTCAGATATTACCTCTATTCTTCAGATCAGACTTATTTTCAAACTAAGTAGAGTATTGCGCACAAGAGCAACAGATCTATGCACAGATATTTCACAATGTCAGGTCGGATCTTTGCACAGAGCTTCTTCTTCCTCAGTTCCCAACAATCACAGTTTCAGGTCCCAGCAACGGAACCATTTGTTGTCACAGGGGCAGACCCAGGGTTCAACGCTTCAACAGCGCACCAACAAAACCCTAACTACCGGCCCTTTCGGCAACACCTGCAAAGAACATGAAGTCTCACCTGAGGTAGAGGCAGGGGTGGTTGCAGGACTCAGGTGGTTGCAACCTTAGCTGGGACACAGATCTGTGATTATAATACTTAATAGAGCACTTAGCACTATTAGTTCATCATTATTTACCCAATATCTACTCCGCAGATAAAATAGATCATCGTAGCATTCACCCTGATCTAATTTATTTAAGAACTTAGCATAAATAAATGGATTAGATCTAGCAGATTCAAGCACTAAACACATTCACCTATATCAAATCTAACATCCAGATTCATCATAAGCACAAAGCATAAATAGATCTATCTATCTATCTATCTATCTATATCAAGCACTTATCAAATAACACATAAATACATCATAACATCACACAGAGAAGAATAACACGGTATTTACATGGTTCACCCCCACCTTGGGGATACGTGCACCAACTCTTCTTATTTATTAGATTCAATCAGTCATCTACATGCACAGAGCCACAAAAACCCTACTCTGCATAGGACAGGAGATCTGTGTGTACCTCGCCAGATCCTCCTTCCCTGAGCTAGGTCTATCACAAAGCCTTTCACAGTCTGTTACAACCACTTGCACTTAGCTCTACAAGTTCTCACAGTATGCACAGAGCATCTACAAACCATACTTGCACTTTTGCACTTATCTTATCGACCTTTTTACTTATGTCACCTAGCTACTTATTTATACTTTACAAAATAGGACTAAACATGGGTAAACCCATGGGCCGACATCCCATACCCATTACATATTCCCAAATCCAAAGAAGGACCCAAAAAGGGGCCGAGATCCCATGATCTCTTCTTTGTCTTGTGCTCCATCTTCGACAGGCTGTTGAAGTCCCAAAATAGGTCAACATGACCAAGAATCTCCCAAAACTTGGTTAAGGGCCAACGAGAGCTGAAATTGATAAACTAAAGAAAACCATTGCAACGCAGAATGAAGAAATCAAGGAAAAAGACAAAATTATTGAAGAATATCAAAACATAAAAGCTAAATTTCTAACAGATATAGATAAAATTAAGAACAAATTGACAGGAAAACCTTATCTAATAGGATCCAGACATAGCTGATATAAAAATGAAAAAGGTTTGTGTATACAAAATTGCAAGTGGAAAATGTATGTGTCTTGGGCAATTGGATCAAGTTGCGAGCACATAAAATTATTATTAAGTTTTTATACTAGCATAAAAAGACATAAACATCCATCAAAATAAGCACATAACACAGCAAAATGATAAAGGAGTTCACCCCTCTCTTGGGCTACATCTCCTAATGCATCTTTCAATGGATCATTTTCATTATATTCTCAAAGTGTTAAAATCGATGCTTTGCAATGCTCAGAATGAAAAATAGATGGCTCCAATGGCTCTAGAATGTCCAAAAACCCCTATATGGGCTCTTCCTGCACATTGTTTGGCCAAAAATTGAAGAAAATACACTTCCTAGAAGTTTCCCCCCAATAACTTGTTGTCTCCCCTCGCCAAAATGCACCCACTATATGACAAATTTGGCCTCTGTGTGTTTTCTGTGCCAAAAATCAGCACCACGCGCCATTCCAGAAAATGGACAAAAATGTCGCATCGTTAGGGGGGAGTTAGCACCTTGTCCAGTGGAGACTTTGGTCGTATGACCCATG
>JZKD02S2306731.1:0-16470 GCA_000966675.3 Picea glauca
CGAGGAGCAAGACTTGTACCATCATCGTCTGACGTCGTAGCACTATCAACATCTTAAGTTGTATAACAATAAACTTAGTCTTAGCACCATCCGCTTCTTAATCTAATATATATATATATATGCTGGAGACTCGAGCATATAATGGTGGGCCTTTTGACTCCTTTCATGATGTGCAGCCGATGGACGCGCATCAGCTATCTCCCAGCCATAGGGATAATATATGACGAGACATTTGCTTGAGTAGTCAGAAGAAGTGTACATACAGCAGCCACAAGATACATGAGAAGGAGTCTCATGACTATACATTGAAGAAATCTTTGTACGGTCTTAAGCAGGCACCCAAGGTAGGATATGCCAGATAGTTATTTTCATGAGCCTAATATTGGTTGCCTACACCGATGGTGCAAAATATAAATTTATTGAGTGATACATCCTCAGGGACAGTGGATGCCACCATGTATAGATAGATGATTGGTTTGTTGATGTACTTAAAAAACACAAGACCAGATATATGTTTTGCGGTGAACACTTTGAGTCAGTATATGGTTGAACCAAGACGTGTTCACTTGGTTATGTCAAAGGAGGTAACTAAAAGGTACAATTGATTATGGACTCAGATATGTTTCAGATCATGAGATAAGCATGCAAGGATATATTGATTTAGATTGGGTCGGTAGTGTCGCCGACTGGAAGTGTGCATCTGGATTTTGCTTTAGTTTGGGATCAGTTATGATCTCATGGTTCAGTCGAAAGCAGACTAGTTTGGTGCTCAGTACAGATGAGGAAGAGTATATAGCAACATGTTCATCTATCAATGAAGCAGTGTGGCTTCAGAAGATGCTTGTAGGATTGTTTGATCTCGAATTATAGGCAACTTGTATCTGGTGTGACANTACTCTAGTGAAATAGTTCGGTACGCATAGCTACTCCAGTGAAATAGTCGGGTACGTTGAGATATTGTTACTCCAGTGAAATAGTCGGGTACGTTGAGATATTGTTACTCCAGTGTAACAGTCTGGTATGCATAGCTACTCTAGTGAAATAGTCTGGTATGTTGAGATATTGCTACTCCAGTGAAATAGTCTGGTACGCATAGATACTCCAATGAAATATCCTGGTACATTAAGATATTTATACTCCAGTGAAATATTCGGGTATGCATAGCTACTCCAGTAAAATATTTTGGTACATTGAGATATTGCTACTCCATTGAAATAGTCTAGTACACATAGTTACTTTAGTGAAATAGTTTGTTACGTTGAGATATTGCTACTCCAGTAAAATAGTATATTACACATAGCTACTCCAGTGAAATATTCTGGCACGTTGAGATATTGATACTCCGGTGAAATAGTCTAGTACGCATGTTACTAGTTATGTATGAACTAGATGTCATATTTTGTGTGAGATGGTGAGTTACTAGTTCTATATGAACTACATGCCAGATTCTGTGTGAGCTAGTGAGTTACTATTTTTGTATGAACTAGATGCCAGATTCTGTGTGAGTTGGTGATTTGAAGCCCTATGATGACATAAATCCTGGAAGGATGATGAAACTATAGATACATGATTGTGACATGACCATCAGATAGTTTATGTGTGTGACTATGACAGATCCTATGTAGATATGATGGTGTTACTTGTTACATGATCTGTTTGATCATGAGATGGTATGTTTGGCCATGCTACTTGTGACATGATCTGTTTTATAATGATATAGCATGTGTGGCTATGGTGATGCCACCTTTAGAATGATCTACAAGAACATGTGAGTCTTTCCCATTCCATGTGAGATGGATGGATGTGTTTGAAACCATTGCAAGAAGAACATATTAGTTAATACCTCCCAAGCTAAGGGGGAGTGTTGATGTTTTGTTAGTTGTGGAAGGTATTAACCTCAAAGTGTAACCTTTGTACATAGAATAGAATATTCCAGAAGTAAGAGAACCATTAAATAGATGTGTGAAAACCCTAGAAGATAAGTCGGCCCAAGGAGAATAATAATAAAGAAATAGAAAACCCCAGAAAGAGAAGTCATCCCTGCCAGAAAAATTCAACGCAAATTATATTTTCCAGAAAAGACAAGTCGGCCCTATGGGAAAATTTCACTAGCAGAATAAGTATAAATAAGGTGACGCCTTAGATAATTTGTACACTCACTCACTCAGCAGAATGAGGGAGAAATTTTGAGGAGAAGCAATTGCAGTTGCAGTAGAAGGAGGTGCAAGTCTCGAGAGGTTGGTGGAGCAGTTGTTGTGGTGTAATATAAGTCTTTCTCATATCTCTCTTGTGTGCTTCTCTTGGTAAAGGTATGCTTCTATTAGTTGAGGTATGTTCTCTTGGTATTGTGTTGTTGCTACAGTAGTGGTGTTTCTGGTTAGGGTTTATCTGTTGGTTCTAGTGTGGACTTGCCGGAATAATTCTATCTAAGAAAAGGTTAGTGTNAGTCGGGTACGTTGAGATATTGTTACTCCAGTGAAACAGTCTGGTATGCATAGCTACTCCAGTGAAATAGTCTGGTATGTTGAGATATTGCTACTCCAGTGAAATAGTCTGGTACGCATAGATACTCCAATGAAATAGTCTGGTACATTAAGATATTTATACTCCAGTGAAATATTCGGGTATGCATAGCTACTCCAGTAAAATATTTTGGTACATTGAGATATTGCTACTCCACTGAAATAGTCTAGTACGCATAGTTACTTTAGTGAAATAGTTTGTTACGCTGAGATATTGCTACTCCAGTAAAATAGTTTGTTACACATAGCTACTCCAGTGAAATATTCTGGTACGTTGAGATATTGATACTCCGGTGAAATAGTCTAGTACGCATGTTACTAGTTATGTATGAACTAGATGCCATATTTTGTGTGAGATGGTGAGTTACTAGTTCTATATGAACTACATGCCAGATTCTGTGTGAGCTAGTGAGTTACTATTTTTGTATGAACTAGATGCCAGATTCTTTGTGAGTTGGTGATTTGAAGCCCTGTGATGACATAAATCCTGGAAGGATGATGAAACTATAGATGCATGATTGTGACATGACCATCAGATAGTTTATGTGTGTGACTATGACAGATCCTATGTAGATATGATGGTGTTACTTGTTACATGATCTGTTTGATCATGAGATGGTATGTTTGGCCATGCTACTTGTGACATGATCTGTTTTATAATGATATAGCATGTGTGGCTATGGTGATGCCACCTTTAGAATGATCTACAAGAACATGTGAGTCTTTCCCATTCCATGTGAGATGGATGGATGTGTTTGAAACCATTGCAAGAAGAACATATTAGTTAATACCTCCCAAGCTAAGGGGGAGTGTTGATGTTTTGTTAGTTGTGGAAGGTATTAACCTCAAAGTGTAACCTTTGTACATAGAATAGAATATTCCAGAAGTAAGAGAACCATTAAATAGATGTGTGAAAACCCTAGAAGATAAGTCGGCCCAAGGAGAATAATAATAAAGAAATAGAAAACCCCAGAAAGAGAAGTCATCCCTGCCAGAAAAATTCAACGCAAATTATATTTTCCAGAAAAGACAAGTCGGCCCTATGGGAAAATTTCACTAGCAGAATAAGTATAAATAAGGTGACGCCTTAGATAATTTGTACACTCACTCACTCAGCAGAATGAGGGAGAAATTTTGAGGAGAAGCAATTGCAGTTGCAGTAGAAGGAGGTGCAAGTCTCGAGAGGTTGGTGGAGCAGTTGTTGTGGTGTAATATAAGTCTTTCTCATATCTCTCTTGTGTGCTTCTCTTGGTAAAGGTATGCTTCTATTAGTTGAGGTATGTTCTCTTGGTATTGTGTTGTTGCTACAGTAGTGGTGTTTCTGGTTAGGGTTTATCTGTTGGTTCTAGTGTGGACTTGCCGGAATAATTCTATCTAAGAAAAGGTTAGTGTTCTCAGGGGTGGCATAGTGAATGCCTATGGTTGGGTGAAAATGATGTGACATTGTCTATGGTTAAACGAGCATACCAAAATTTTAACATTCGGCTCACCCGAAGAGTGCCCCGATGATCGTTGCACTATGTTTTGGTATATTTCTCAAATGAGTGAAAGATGCCAAGTCTTGTGTCGTGCCTCATAATGTTCAAGGGAAGTTTTTCATTCCAAACTAACCATCTGTAGTATTACTAGATTCCATCCATGTTTCAATCCATATTCATTTAATCCGCTATCTCATATCACTTTCCTATGACAGTTTTGTGTCGATGATGGGGGATACATCAAGGCCCTCCTTCGACAAGTCTTTTCTTGTCGACTTCATCACATTATCTGGGAATTGGACTTAGAAACATAGAATTACCTTGGAACCTACATGCCTCAATGGCATGCCTCCTCGCTTTCGACGGTGGGTTTACATCAATGACCCCTAATCGATTAATTCCATAAATGTTTGACTTCATATCATTATTCACGCTCATTTGAATGTACTATAGGTACCTTTGTATTCATTGACATCAATGGTGATTTCCCTCGCGCTTGTTAACGATATAATCAATGACTGGAAATCAAGCAGTTTCTACCATGTTCGACATCAAATCATCTATTAACATGGATAGAATCATATTGTTTTGGGATCAAGATGAAGACCCTAGGTTGAGTACTCACCCTATTTCATATTTTTCCCAAGTTGTGATGGAGATCATTTGGTTGATATACATATTATTACATAGATCCACTTTGTATTGGTCTGTGGCTATGTTTGTCGTATCGTAGCTCCATTGTGTATTCTTTCGTGGATGTGATCAGGTCATGTCATGAAGGAATGGATCCACATTGTATATTTGGTGGCCATCTCCGTAGTCATTATCATTATGGATCCACAATGTATTGGTCCATGGCTATGTTCTTTTCATATCGTAGCTCCATTGTGTATTCTTTCGTGGCTCCAATTAGGTCATGTCATGGAGGAATGGATCCACATTGTATCTTTGGTGTCCATATCTGTAGTCAATATCATTATGGATCCACAATGTATTGGTTGACAGCCATGCATTGAGTCAATTATATTCCAAGCATAGGTACTCCTTCCTCGAGAATGAAACATACATTTATATTTTTTGATGATTGGTTGCAGCTTCTACTAGGCTCTCCAACTCCAACACTCTTGCATTGAATAATATATAAAGTATTTTTGTCATCAATTCCCTCTTTTCACTTCACACTTTAGGGGGCAATCTATTACATGTCAAAATTCCACACTTTAATTGTCACAAGTGTCGTAAGTGTCACTCTTTAACTGTTGCAAGTGTCGTAAGTGTTGTAACTTGTATCATACACTTTTGTTAAGTGTCGCAACTCAATCGACACCATGGAAACACTTATCACAACCCTTGAGTCATTTTAGAAGAAGAATCCACGTCATTTGACAGTCAAAACATGTTTTTTACCTGGGAATTTGACCATTTTTGGGTAATTAAGAATATTGGTGCTCCCATGCCATGCTTAGGGAGCGTCGGTGCTCCCTCTACCATGATAAAGGAGCGCCATGGTGACCTATATTCAAATCTAAGGAGTGCCATGTTGGTTAGATGGAATCATGGTGAATCCCACCTCTTTCTAAGGGACAACTTTGAAAGGATGGGGTTGGTCTAGCTCGAATCTTACTCCATGGATCTATGTAAGAAAGAAATCATAACTTATGGAGCCATATCCTCAACCAATTCAAAAAATACCCAAGGTGGTTGAGCCTCTCAAAGCCTATAAATTGGAGGCATTTCCATGGTGAAAAGGGGGAGAAATTAGTGAAGCATCATCATTTTGATCTTGATTCATTCATGCAAGGGTTGGAAGAGGAGAGCTTGGAGGGGATGTTGCAACATCAATCATGGTCTGTGTTTTCCCAGAGTCTATACTTAAGGCTATAAAGTATAGAGTCTAAGAATCCAAAAGTGAAAAAAGGGAAAGAAGCTATGGTTGATTTCTGAGTTGTCTTTGTCTAGCTTGCAAATGTTCTTGGATGTTGATATCCCGTTCGATGGATGCCCATGAACGTTCGAGCTCTGCCCGGGTTATGGAAGTCTTAAGTGTAGTATCGAAAAGATTCAAAGTGATGTTGGTTTGATCTGATAGGTTGGGTTCAATGTTGGGATGTCTTACAACGGGTACAGTCATGGAGAAACAGATCTTTAAAGGGGGTTGATGTTTTAAAATGCTATTTCAATTTTAGATTATATAAGAAAGATTTCTCATATCTGAATTAATAGTATAACAAAACCAAAGGCCTTTTCCCGTAACTGAGCTAAATTTAAAAAATCATGCATGAAACGTAAGAAAACATTAATCTGTCAACAATGCAAGGCTCCAATCGAGGGAGAATCTCACCCTATAACAGAAGAAGAAAATAGACAAGAAAACACTTTGACAAAGTATAAAATATAGAGATCTAAGTAATTCATAGGTCTTATACCTACTGATAGCCGATACAGAGGAAAAACTGCAAATGTTTAGAACACTAGGCAGTTGATCAGCACAGTAGAAGTTGCACTAAATTGCAGCTAAGCATTCGTCAAAGATATATATGAGGAATGAAAATGGACATGAGATAACATAGAATAACACATAACTCAGTGTTCATGGAATTCAGAGTCTTTGAATTGATTTTTCATTAATTTTGGCACAGGAAATCATCTATTACAGTTGGCCCCAAAAAGAAAAATCCCCCCTTGGTGCTTTTTAAAATGTATATTTAAACAAACTTCTAAACATTTCAAATTCCAATCATTCTAGAAACTTGTCAGTTACAAATGAAAATATGAAGCGTTTCATTTCCTCATTTTTTGTCTTCCTTCATAAGGGCAGAGCGCCTTACTTTCTCTGCTCCTCTGGCTCTAGAAATAGAACAAAGTGACATTTGTCATAATTTAACACCATAAGCATGCCCTTTCACCTACTCAATGGACGCACCTTTCAATCAACTGGGCTATCAACCTAGAAGGATCTGCTTGGTTGTTTTCCTCAAAGGTGTAACAATTATTTGCCAACTGTGGAAATCTTTTTCCCACTTGTCGGTCTTCCGTGACAATAGACCATAATTGTAAACTTGGCTCTACTAGCCATTTGTCCACTTGGACCATATCAACCTGACTTATCTGGGATATTTCAGCTTGCTCCTTTTCCACATTTTCCTTGATATCTAGCAAGTGTTTAGCTATATTGATTTTGCCCAGGGTCCCAACACTGCCTTCCTTATCAAGGTCTAACAAAATTTTATTTATCAAGGTGAATGTTTATTCAAAAGAATTACTCACCTCTTTAGCTCTTCCCCTGCTCTCTGATATATTCTACTCCCACACCTTCAGTAAGATATTCCCTCTAGTTTGTTTTGCAATGGATAACTTGGAGCTACTGACCATCTCTACTTTCATTGTGGCTATAACAGCCTCCTGGAAAGCAACCTGAGTTGCCCCAGCTTATCTTTCTCTCGAAGAGATATCTTCTAGCACTTGATCTATCATATGAAAGTGATTATGAATGGTTCCCACTTTAGCAAGCAAGTCTTGTTGAGCTGCTAATACCTTCTATCGAATTTTGGTGGCTTGGGATTAGAATATCTTTATGTCTAAGACCTGGTTTTCGGAAACATCCAATTTTGACTGTAACTGTATTATTTGCTTCTCATGTCGGCTTACCTACGTTTGGCTTATTTGCGCCGACTGGTGCATCTGCTCAAGGTCGGATATAAGATTCTCGATCTCCTACAGATCGGCTATTCTGGCTTGCTCGAGGCTTTTTCTCACCTCATCACTGGCATTTGCTTCCACCGTAGCCACCTTAGCATCCAATTTACCGATCAAGAGGTTCTTTCATTTCAACTGTGCCTTCAATGTTCCAACTGAATACTAGTTGGCTATAACATAAGCCCCCAGTGTTCCTGCTATCTCGTCAGTGAATTCTTCCTCTTCTACGGCCTTTCCTTCTGTTAGGATTTTGAATTTTTTAGCCATTGCGCCTGCTTTTTGATATGATTCTTGCTTCACCATGGCCTTCCTTTTCTTATCGAAGAAAAATTCATTAGGAGGTAACTCTTCTACAGAAATGGGTGCTAGTTCTTCATTAAAAATCCATCCCGCATCGGGGTTCACCTTTGTGAACTGTAAGGGTGTGATAGAAGCAATGGGACTGTCGATTTCCTTGGATGATTTTTTTAAGATAGCATTTGTGGCTGGCTTGCTTGATATGAGTGATAGTGATTCACCCACCCCTTGTGAGGGTATATTTTCTTGACTTTGGACCTGCTTGCTTGACGTACCCTTTCTTGAGTTTCCTTCCTATTGATTGGGGATTTTGTCTCCTCGTTCTGAGGTCCTAGCTTCCCCTATTTTCTCTTGGTTCTCCTCCTTGTCAAGACTCGAGTCCTTTGAGCCTTTGGATTCCATTTGTTGTGTAACCGGAATCTTTGGGGTTTCGCCCTGTAAAACCTGGGGGAGGAAACTTCGTCGATGTTCTTGGAATTTAAATAAATCGACCATATCTCTGGGTGGCAGGGCTTGAATCTGACTTAGGACTTCAGAGTAGGACCTCGCACCCCGGAAGATTTCATCATGAGGCGAATCCTTGTGTTCATATCTCTTCAAGCCACAACTCGCCAGCTGATTACTCACAACCTTATTAGGGTCGTGCTTCTTAAACTCAATGTCCACCAATTTCATTTCCTCTAAGGCTGTAGCCTCGGCTCTGGCATGGCCAAAATATAACAAAGAATATGCACCAATTTGAATGGAAAAGGGAGGCCATACCTTTTTCGATACTCCTTTGAGTTATTTGCTTATCCCACTGAGCATAGTTTGTCTGGTGATCTTGCGACACACTAGCTTGTCTGGAAAGAATAGCAGCAAATCGTATGGGGGAACAGAGGTGCCAAAGACCCTGATGTATGAAAATTCCACTTCTATATACCAATCTTCCACGCTACTCAATTTGGTCGCGATGTTATTCGAAATCCTAGGAGGTGGATGGCCGAATATGGAGACATGCACTGGTACCATTACCCAGTTGAAGATCTCGTAGATGAATTATTTTGATTTATCCTCCCAAAGTTTCGAGTGGTATACATGAATAGGCTCTGTATTAGATGGATCCCAGCTCCAACTCATTAGTGGGAAAGGTTTCATGAAGAAAATAGTGTCCATGATGTAAGAAGACATAAAGAACGAAGTCGCTTTCCTACTTGCCTTCTGCGCTCGGTATTCGGTAATTCAACTGGTCAGACTGTCAGACAACAACTTGGCCTAGTCAAAAGAGAAACCCTTAGCAACTGTATGAATAAGCAGTACCCATGGGTGGAAAAAGTGAGTAGTTTCCTCCTTCCCATACAGCCTACAGGTCATCATCGCTATATACTTGAATTGCAGCTCTAAGGAGAAGATTGAATAAATCCCATTAGTGTCAGCCCTTGCGGGGTGTGAAACCCAATCTTTGATCAGATCAGATAAAAAAAGTTGATACTTCTCGCATTCCTTCTTCTTGAAACCCTCTAGGAATTTGGTATTGTGAGTAAGGTTCGGTGTGGGTGACAATATATACATTGTATGTAAATGCTCCAGTCTGAAGGTTCCAATTGTCACCCTCTGTTTGTTGATAATCGTCCTAGTCAAGATGTCCACATGGTCCAGCGCCCATCTCATCATATCATAATAGGGAAGAAGTCATGGCCTTGCTGTTATTTTCTGCATCTCTGCTTGAGCGACGATTTTGTATTTGGTGGACAAGTCATCCTTCTTGTTATCGCTGGAATCATTCGAACAATTTATCGACTCAGATTGCAGAACGTTGGAAACGTACGTCCATGTTTTTACAGAATTAATACTTTGGGGCGAGTTATCAGAAACAACATCTGAACCTTGACCTGAAATCTCGACAACTACCTTGGGAACTTTTCATGGAGCCATGATAGATAACCTTGCAACTAGATACATGTCGGCAATATTGAAAACACAGACAGAAGTTATCCTCGTGAAATGGTTGCGCACAATAGAGATGAAAACTGAAATAATGAAAGAAACCCCTTTGTCCTGATCATTTAAGCCCGTACGAGTCCTGCTGACAGAATGGTCAAATCGTTTAATAGAAAGATTTAGAAGTAAAACGAGATCTCACTAGAATCCAAATAAATGTCATAAATGCTTGACGATTCGTGACCTAGAAAAATGCAGAAAAATTCAAAACTTCATCTGTAATTGTGTGTGTTAAAGGTTGTTTAAGGTGTTAATTAATATAGTTTAGTTATTTTAATTAATTTCACTTTAGTCGCTAATCCCCTTTTTGGCGTTCGTCGTATCAGATGATTTCACTCCTAGCCTTTGAACCCTAAAAACCCGAAATCACGATGGTGCGATTTAGTTGATTATCTGTGATTTGACTTAAGCCTTTAATTAATCCACGCTTAATTAATGAATATCGTGACTTCGTGGATCAGAGTTACAAAGCTGATTCTTTTTGGGGAAGCAATCGTTGAGTCACGAAATCACGATAATGACTAACTAAGGTTTAAAGTGATTTATTCTTAATATTAACYTGGGTAACTTTAAAACAACTTYGYGACTTCGCATGTCGGAGGTTTGAAAAACGTTCAACGTGTAACTCCCAAGAGMAAGAGTACGAGGTAATAAAAGGTGATAACCCCCTCTTATTCATTCGGTAATGGTGCTTAGAACTAAATAGTTTTCGCCATTTCACGTGTCRGGATACTGCGGCTTTAGTGGGTAGAATCATGAAATAAAYGAAGTCCCAAAATTCAACTTTTTGGGCTTAAGTATAAMATTTCACCTATTTAGAGAAAGGCGGCTCCAACATAGGCTCCAACTAGGGATCGTGTCTCCTTGTGGGATGAGAAGGATGGCAGACCAAGTGMSTGTATTGGCTAAATGGAGTCATTAKCTTGCTTYTGTGAAAMTTGTTTGGAAAGAGGATACAGAGGGAACTTTGAGGTTTCATCTTTATTTACGGAAAGCTTTCAAACTCGTCACGCTTTCTAAACTCAACTGCAGWCCTTTCGCCAACTTTCCCTTTCTCGAGACTGAATTCGGGCCTGCTTAAGATGGTCCAAACAATCTTAGGAATTTCAACAAGTCCTGTAGGTTTTAKCTTGCATCAAAACGAAGTAAATTCCATGCTTTTAATCAAGGAKACCTACATGAACTTGGGTTGTGGATCCAGTTTCGAAAAAGCTAATTACCAAAGTATAGTATAATYTATGTATGACAGCCTTACAGATATCTTAATATTTATTCACTACCAGCGAGCMTGTTCAGTACCCCRGTGAAGTTATYTGGTTCCCTTTATTGAATTTCCTTTCACCACTCCAAACTGTAATTTTTCATTTAAATGYTGAGATGAGGGCAATCATTTTATGAATTTCCTTTCATCATCTCTTTGGACTAGATGGGGGCAATCAATTATGAATTTCCTTTCACCATCTGTCTTATATTCTATTTTTGGAATATGAAGTGGGGACAATCAATTGGTATAAAGTATACCAGGGTTGATATCTGTGTAATATCGCAATAGAGGCCTATCAACTTGCTTTGACTACTCTGGACTAACTTTCTCTTGACTTTCAAAACATTTGAGTCTACAAGAGATTATGGGAGAATTTATTTCCATGGGTCTTCCTTTGAGAAAGACTTAATCATTTGAAACCTTTTAAAATACCTAAGAGAGTTAGGATCAACCTATGCATAAATTTGTTCAATAGGAGACCGAGGAGTCGTGAAGGCTAGCTTATGTTCTAAGACGTTCACCAGTTTCTAGAGATAAAGCATAACTTCTTCTTCCTCTGTGGAGGGCATGGGAAGGTGTTGTAGCTTAAGGAGATAAGACCAAGGATAGAAAAAGGGAGACAGAAAAGGCTTTGGATTTCAAAAAACCTAGATGTTAACACGCAATCCTAACTCTTGGAACCCCCTTTTTTTTTATCTTAGCTTATCTGGGCGAGCCTTTTTAGAATCCACAGTAAAGAGTTGTTATTTTAATGGCATGTCAAGTGAATATATCATACTCGTGAGACTATTGCTACATGTAATTGATATTTATTTGAAACCCAGATACTTCGGAAATTCATACCTTTGCCTTACCATTTCGTTCTCTTCTTAAAAAAAAGAAAAAAAAAATTGTCACCCATTTCGGGTGAGTCAATTTCCTGATTCATGACCATCTATTTTTTCCTTTTGCTATTTGAGATGTAAACCGTAATCCTGTAAGAAACAGCATGAAGAGTATCATGTCTTCAAGATTTATGGGATTCGATGTGTTGAAAAATTTCATATCTTTACTTCTAGGAAATCACTAACCTGTTTTATTTGCAATGAAAGTGAACTTACCGAAAAGCTATAAAAAACAGAAAACACAAACCGGTATATACAATGGAGACTTGGAACTCATTTATTGCATATAGTGCTTTAAATAACACCCATTGATAGGGGCGTTGAGGATTTTAGCGTCCAAATTCTCTAACAGAAATGAATTCTTCCCTACAAAAGCTAAGACTTTGAACGGTCCATACCATATATAATCAAAATAACCATGTTTTTTCGAGTCTTCCCTCCTAGCATCCCATTTCAAAACCAAATCCCCAGGGAGGAAATCTCTGTTTTTGGCCTTATGATCGAACATCGCTTTCATGTTGTCCTGGTATTTATGCAGCCTTTCTTCCACTTTATCCCTGTGCTGTTGAACTTCAATCATTTGATTTATTCTCCTTGTGACATGGTTTGGTTCTTCTTTCTCATCTTGTCAGGGCTTCATTACAGGAAGTGATAGATTTATAGGGAATACCACATCAGTCCCGTATACCATTTGGAAAGGCGAAGTACCAATATATTTCTTCGTACCTATCTGATTTGCCCACAAAGCGTACTTGAGATGTACATGCCAAGATTTTTTGTTTTCTCTCAGCACTTTCTTAATTATGGTAATTAAAATTTTATTTAACGATTTGGCTAACCCATTTCCTTGAGGGTAATATGTGGTGGAGTGGCCCAATATGATGTTGTATTTTTGGCAGAAACTAACCATTGCCATAGACTTGAATGCATGGGCATTGGCTGTGATTATCTTTCAAGGACAGTCGAATCTGGATAGTATGTTCTTTTCCAGGAAATCTATTACCACTGAATCGGTCGCCTTTCTAGTCGGAATATCCTCCACCCATTTGGTGAAGTAATCTATAGATGTGAGGATCCATTTTTGTTGAGCGTTGGAATGTAGGTTGATTTCTCTTATAAAATCTAACCCCCATTGTTGAAACGGGGCTTCGGTTTTGACAGGAACTAGAGGTAGTGCTGGAAGCTTATGTTTGCCCACGAACAACTGGCAAGGGTTACAGGCTCTGACTTTGGCGTTGAATTCTGAGAATAGTTTAGGCCAATAATATCTTTCCCTCAGGATTTTATAAGTTGTTTCCCTCCAGGCATGATTCCCTCCGCATAATCCTTTGTGAAATTTGTTTATGACCCCCTCTGTTTATGATTCTACTAAACAAACCAGTAGGAAGCCTAATGGGTCCTTCCAGTACAATTGGCTTTCAGATATACAGTACTTCACTGCAGGCAGCTTCATTTTCTTGGCTTTAGCTGGAGACAGATCGATAAGGCATTCCAGGGTCAGTAGGTAGGAGACTATGTCTTTATACCAGTCTGATAAAGAAAACTTCTCTTTGATTCTGGTTGTAGCTATTTGGTCATTGATCTCGTTTACGTCCCCACATCCTTCATATCCCTCCAAGTTATTCATTCTGAGTGCTCTGAAATTTGATTCAGCTAAGAGCTTAGCCAAACCCTGTCCTTTTACTAGTTTCGTCGGTTTCACCTCCAAATCGAATTCTTGAATTTTAGCAAGCCACTGACCCCTCTTCCCATCATTGTAGGGCTGAACCAATATATATTTTACAAAACTGGTGGGCATGTATGCAATTACCTTGGAGTGTAGCACATAAGTTCTAAAAGCCTTCAGTGCCTTCACCATAGAATATGCTTGCTTTTCCATTATATCATATCTCAATTCAGCGTCTCTAAGACTTTTACTAAAAAAAGCTATTGGTTGTTTGAAACCCTCTTCATTCTTCTGGAGGATTATTGTCACCACTGTGTGTTCGGAGGCGAACAAGAAAATCAGGAAATCTTGTAGATAATTAAGGCTTGCCAGTACGGGCGCTTCACTGATAAATTTCTTGATGCTTGCAAATGACGCTTTAGCTTCCATCGTCCATTTCACTTCGTTGTTCTTATTCATCATATATGTGATCAATTTCACGATTTCAGCAAAATTCGGAATAAACTTTCTCAAAAAAATTATTTTTCCTAGAAATGATTGAATTTCCTTAATGTTCCTAGGAATATTTATGGTATCTATAGCTTCAACCCTTTTGGGGTCAATTTTAATTCCATCTCGAGACACAATATGGCCCAAGAGCTTACCTTCCTGCATAGCGAAATGAGATTTTTTGGGGTTTAAGGACAAACCAAATTCTCGACACTTCTCGAATGTTTGTTGGAGGTGTATCAGGTGATCTTCATTGGATTTTGAGAACACAGTCAGGTTGTCAAGGTAAATAACCATGAAGCTGTCTCTTTCACTAACAAAGGTGATGTCCATAGCTCGTTGAAAGGTGGCACCTGCATTCATCAAACCAAAAGGCATTTTTTCATACATGAATGTACCCCAAGGCATAGTGAAAGTGGTTTTTTCTTTGTCCTCTTCATTGACTGCAATCTAATTGTAACCCAAAAACCCATCGATCATCGACATTCTATTATCCCCAACTACCTTCTCCAAGACATGATCCATCTTGGGTAGAGGATAATTGTCCTTGAGAGAGGATTTATTTAGGTTTCTGAAATCCACGCATAGTTTGATTTTCCCGCTCTTTTTTCTGACCAGAACCAGGTTCGCCACCCATTCAGAGTACCTGAGAGGTACAATTATTTTTGTGTCTAACATATTTTTCACTTCTTTTTCGACCACAGGCAGTAAAATGGGGTTGATTTGTCTGATTTTATGTCTGAAGGGTTTAACACCAGGTTTCAAAGGTATCTTGTGCTCGATCACAGAGGTGTCATAGGTTCTGAGCTCATCATAAGACCATGCAAAAACATCCTTATATCGTCCGAGTAACTCAGTATATTTTATTTTTATCTCATGAGGAAGGTACTTTGATAGTTTCACTATCCTAGGTTCTTTAGCAGTGCCTACATCATAGTCTTCGACCTCCTCTAGTTGGGGTTTCAAGGTAGACTTCAGAGGCATGTTGTTTTGATCAAACAACCTTTCCAGAGGTATCAGACACTTAGGGATTTTATTATTCTTTAACACTAGCATGCAATGGTTTGCAATTTTTTCTTGGAACACCTGAGGCTCCTCCCCCTCTTGCATAATCCAAGCATGGTCATTTTGGTTTTCCTGGTCAATGTGGGTTTCGGCGAAATCATCTACCATTTCCAAGAAATTTTTGATCTGCTTGTCATCTTCAAATACCTACCAGTGTTGTATGTTGTTTGGTATGAAGGGTATGTGCCTTACCTCTATGTGGTACTTTAGTTTGAACATGGTAGGGGGTGAAAAGGTAGAGGCCTCTTTGGCTAACGAATCGGCTTGCAGATTTTCTGCGCATGGGATGAAATGAACATTTACTGATGAAAATAAATTTTCTATTAGGTCCCAAGCACAATTTTTGTAAGACCTTAGTCTCAAGTGCTTGGCCTGGTACTGTCGATTCACCTGTTTCACAATCAGCTCTACATCTCCATAGACTTCCAGGTTCCTTATGTTTAGCTTCTTGGCATCTTCTAGTCCCAAGACTAGAGCTTCATACTCGCATACGTTATTTGTGTAGTCTATGTCCCACTGAAGCCTATGAGAGAAGGGGATAACAAATTCACTTTCAGGCACTATGAAAAGCACTCCTGCACCTACTCCTTCACATGACGAAGCACCATCAAAAAAAAAATTCCAAGTTCCAGTGCTATACACATTTTTATCTGTCACTTCTGATTTATTTTCATCTAGATAATTTTCTTCTGCACAATCACTTACACTATCATCAAAAGATAATATACAATTTCCCAGATCTTGATCGGTGACATAAACAGGGTAATTGTTAGGATTATATGGATCGCTTACCGTATATTCCCACTGCGTTTTACTGTACAACTGAGTGAACTGGACACCAAAAACAAGGATAGTGGCGTATGTCATATCCAGCTGAAGTGATCCCCTGAGCTTGGCTCCCCAAGATCTAGATAATAGCAAACCATACTTAGGGGGTATATCAACGATAACTACATCAATTAGGACGGCTTTCACCGGAACCTGGGGGAGAGTGACTACTAAATATTTGATCATGCCCATGCACTTAACTCTCCTTGAATCAAACGAGTAAAGATCTCCATATGGTCTGGTGATTTCGAGGCCCAATCTGTCCATAATAGATTTAGGCATCACATTATGAGAGGCTCCA
>JZKD02S2306731.1:18229-33468 GCA_000966675.3 Picea glauca
AGAAATAGAACAGAGTGACATCTTTCATCATTTAACACCAGAAGCCTGCCCTTTCACCTGCTCAATGCAATTGACGCACCTTTCAATCAACTGGGCTATCAACTTGGAAGGCTCTGCTTGGTTGTTTTCCTCAAAGGTGTAACAATTATTTTCCAACTGTGGCAATCTTTTTCCCACTTGTCGGTCTTCCGTGACGATAGACCATAATTGTAAACTTGGCTTTACTAGCCATTTGTCCACTTGGACCATATCAACCTAACTTATCTGGGATATTTCAACTTTCTCCTTTTCCACATTTTCCTTGATATCTAGCAGGTGTTTAGCTATATTGATTTTGCCCAGCGTCCCAGCATTGCCTTCCTTATCAAGGTCTAACAAAATTTTATTTATCAAGGCGAATGTTTCTTCACAAGAATTCCTTAACTCTTTATCTCTTCCCCTACTCTCTGATATATTATGCTCCCACACCTTCATTAAGATATTCCCTCTAGTTTGTTATGCAATGGATAACTTGGAGCTACTAACCATCTCTACTTTCGTTGTGGCTATAACAGCCTCCTGGAAAGCAACCCGAGCCGCCCCAGCTTCTCTTTCTCTCGAAGAGATATCTTCTAGTACTTGATCTATCATCTGAAAGTGATTATGAATGGTTCCCACTTTAGCAAGAAAGTCTTGTTGAGCTTCTAATACCTTCTATCAGATTTTGGTGTCTTGGGATTGGAATATCTTTATGTCTAAGACCTGGTTTTTGGAAACATCCAATTTCAACTGTAACTGTATTATTTGTTTCTCCTGTCAGCTTACCTTCGTTTGGCTTATTTGCGCCGACTGGTGCATCTGCTCAAGGTCAAATATAATATTCTTGATCTCCTGCAGATCGGCTATTCTGGCTTGATCGAGGCTTTTGCTCACCTCATCGCTGGCATTTGCTTCCACCATAGCCACCTTCACTTCCAACTTACCGATCAAGAGGTTATTTCTTTTCAACTATGCCTTCAAAGTTCCAATTGAATATTGTTTGGTTGTAACATAAGCCCTCAATGTTCCTGCTATCTTGTCGACGAATTCTTCCTCTTCTACGGCCTTTCCTTCTGTCAGGATTTTGAATTTTTTAGCCACTACGCCTGCTTTTTTATACGATTTTTGCTTCACCATGGCCTTCCCTTTCTTATCGAAGAAAAATTCATTCGGAGGTAAATCTTCTACAGAAATGGGCGTTAGTTCTTCATTAAAAATCCATCCTGCATCGGGGTTCCCCTTTGTGAACTGTAAGGGTGTGGTAGAAGCAATGGGACTGTCGATTTCCTTGGATGATTGTTTCGGGATAGCATCTATGGCTGGCTTGCTTGATATGAGCAATAGTGAGTCACTCACCCCTTGCAATGGTATCTTTGCTTGAATTTGGACCTGCTTGCTTGGCGTACCCTTTCCTGAGTTTCCTTCATGTTGATCGGGGATTTCGGCTCCTCATTTTGAGGTCCCAGCTTCCCGTGTTTTCTCTAGGTACTCCTCCCTGTCAGGACTCGAGTCCTTTAAGCCTTTGGCTTCTGTTTGTTGTGTAACCAGAATATTTTTGGTTTCGCCCTGTAAAACCTGGGGGGAGGGGAATCCACCGATGCTCCTGGAATTTAAATAAATTGACCATAGCTCCGGGCGAAAAATCTTGAATCTGACTTAGGAATTCAGAGTAGGACCTCGCACCCCGGAATATTTCATCATGAGCTGAATCCTCGTGTTCGTATCTCTTCAGGCCACAACTTTCCAGGTGATTACTCACAACCTTATTAGGGTCGTGCTTCTTAAAATCAATGTCCACCAATTTCATTTCCTCTAAGGTCGTAGCCTCAGCTCTAGCATTCCCAAAATATAACAAAGAATATGCACCAATGTGAATGGGAAAGAGCAGCCATACCTTTTTCGATACTCCTTTGAGCTCTTTTCTTATCTCGTCGAGCACAGTTTGTCTAGCGATCTCGTGACACACTAGCTTGTCTGGAAAGAATAGCGGCAAATCGTATGGGGGAACAGAGGTTCCAAAGACCCTGATGTATGAAAATTTCACTTCTATATACCAATCTGCCATGCTACTTAGGTTGGCCACGATGTTATCCGAAATCCTGGGAGGCGGATGGTCGAAGATGGAGACATGCACTGGTACCATTACCCAGTTGAAGATCTCATAGACGAATTCTTTGGCTTTATCCTCCCAAAGTTTCGAGTGGTAGACATGAATAGGCTCTGTATTAGATGGGGCCTAGCTCCAGCTCATTAGTGGGAAAGGTGTCATGAAGAAAATAGTGTCCATGATGTAAGCATACATAAAGAACGAAGTCGCTTTCCTACTTGCCTTCTGTGCTTGGTATTCGGTAATTCGACTGGTCAAACTGTCGGACAACAACTTGGCCCAGTCAAAAGAGAAACCCTCAGCAACTGTATGAATAAGCGGTACCCATGGGAGGAAAAAGTGAGTAGTGTCCTCCTTCCCATACAGCCTACAGGTCATCATCGCTATATACTTGAATTGCATCTCTAAGGAGGAGATTGAATAAATCCCAGTAGTGTCAGCCCTAAATTTCGTGGGGTGTGAAACCTAATCTTTGATCAGATCGGATAAATTTTTTCCATACTGCTCGCATTCCTTCTTCTTGAAACCCTCTAGGAATTCGGTATTGTGCGTAAGGTTCGGTGTGGGTGACAATTTATACATTGCCTGTAAATGCTCTGGTCTGAAGGTTCCAATTGTCACCCTCTGTTAGTTGATAAGCGTCCTAGTCAGGATGTCCACACGGTCCAGTGCCCATCTGATCATATCATAATAGGGAAGAATCTGTGGCCTTGCCGCTATTTTGTGCATCTCTGCTTTAGCGATGATTTTGTATTTGATTTACAAGTCATCCTTCTCATTACCGCTGGAATCATCCGAACATTTTATTGACTCGGATTGCAGAACGTTGCAAACGTACCTCCATGTTTTGATAGAATTAATACTTCGGGGCGAGGTATCAGAAACAACATTTGAACCTTGACCTGAACTCTCGGTAGTTGCCTTGGGCACTTTTCGTGGAGCCATGATAGATAACCTTGCAACTAGATACATGTTGGAAAGATTGAAAACACAGACAGAAGTTATCCTGGTGAAATGGCTCTGCATACAATAGAGATGAAAACTGAAATAATGAAACAAACCCCTTTGTCTTGATCATTTAAGCTCGTGAAAGTCCTTGCTGATAGAATGGTCAAATAATTTAATAGAAATATTTAGAAGTAAAACGAGATCTTACTATCCATCACCTCACTGAAATACAAATAAATGCCATAAATGCTTGACGATTCATGACCTAGAAAAACGCAGAAAAATTCAAAACTTCATTCGTAAACTGTGTGTGTTAAAGGTTGTTTAAGGTGTTAATTGATCTAGTTTATTTCTTTTAATTAAGTTCACTTTAGTCGCTAATCCCCTTTTCGGCGTTCGCCATATCGGATGATTTCGCTTCTAGCCTTTGAACCCTAAAAACCTGAAATCGCGATGGTGTGATTTAGTTGATTGTCTGTAATTTGACTTAAGCCTTTAATTAATCCATTCTTAATTAATGAATATCACAACTTCGTGGATCATAATTACAAAGGTTCTTCGTTTTGGGAAGCAATCGTCGAGTTGCGAAATCACGATAATGACTAACTAAGGTTTAAAGTGATTTATTCTTGATATTAACCTGGGTAACTTTAAAACAACTTTGCGACTTCACATGTCAAAGGTTTGAAAAACGTTTAACGTGTAACTCCCAAGAGAGAGAGTACGAGGTAATAAAAGGTGATAACCCCCGCTTAGTCATTCAGTAATGGTGGTTAGAACTAAATAGTTTTCGCCAATTTGTGTGTCGAGATACTGCGGCTTTAGTGGGTAGAATCATGAAATAAACGAAGTCTTGAAATCCATAATTTTGTGATGAAGTATAAAATTTCACCTATTTAGATAAATGTGGCTCCAACAGTCTGTAAGTATCTTCTTATTGGTTCTGATTCAATATATATACTCTGCCTATTTCCTTTAAGTTTATGTCTTGTTACATTTTTTTGTCTACTATTGCTCTAATTTTCCTAGATAGATGTGTCTGATCTAATCAAGTAGAGTAGGAGATAGTTTGTTCCCTTTGATGTCCATTGCATATCTCATTTTGCGCTAGGAATTTTGAATATCAAGCTTAGGGATTGGAAGCAATGAGTACAAATGTCGAAAAAGGTACATCATATCCTTTCTCTCCTCGATTTGATTGTTTTAGATAAGTTTAAAGGGATGTTAGTGTCCACTTGTACTCTTTCTGTCTTGGTATAGGGGTCTAGCAATCTGAGGGAAGTTTCACTTGTCCGCAGGAGGAACATTCGGTAACACCTCCCCAAGGCTATCTTCACCAAGACCTAAATCATCAATAATATGCCCAAGAATAACCAAACAAGAGCTTCTCCGAGTGTGGCACACTCTCCAAGATAACCAGTAACCCAAAAATAGTGAAACTACCAAAAATGCGGCTGTAACTGCCTTATGTGCACTGTAGAAGGAGTTGTCTAACTGTCAAAATGAAATTATCCAGTCAATTATTTATACTGATCTGGGCACCATTCTGGGACCGACTTCTTATTTCTGGGTCTTCAATTACTTTATTATTTTTCCTATGGGGCCTAATTCTCTTCCTGGGTCTCCAACTTCTTCATAGGGATTATGTAATGGTATAGATGGGTCTTCTTGTACTTTCTTGTGGAGAGTGACTGCTCGAAGTTGAAAATTTCCAACACTCCCTCTCAACAAGGGAGGCATTCTCCATACTGGGATTTCTTTTTTCATAGAAAGTTTTTCTTCATGAGCCATGTTGATGTTCCATCTTCGCACATGCATTATGTCCTAGAATATGCATGTGATAGAATCTTCAGTCCATTCACTCCTTGACAGGAGAAGGACTACACCTAGGCCATTCACCACTAGCATAGACCCATGATTGAATGAAGCATTATCCTTGGTCATATCAGCACTAGCATAGTCCCGTGCAAGACCAATCTGGGATAATGTCTTCTTGATGCTTGTTTGGGCCACTCACCACTAGAAAATACACGAATTTGGAGAACATCAACATACCTGGGACGTTCACATCTAGCAAAGCCTCGTGAGTGAATGAGTCATTCTGCCTTGGTCATATCATCACTAGCATAGCCTTGTGCATGACCAATATACGAGAATGTTTTCTCGATGCCATCAACATAACTGGGCCATTCACCACTAGCAGATCCCCGTGAGTGAATGAGTAATTCTCCCTTGGTCATATCATCACTAGCATAGCCCCGTGCATGACCAATTTAAGAGAAAGTTCACCCGATGTTGAAACGTCAGCGCTCATCACTAGCCAAATCAACATGGCTAATCATGTGTATCATCCTTCGGCATGGCTAATCATGTGTATCATCCTCCTCATCCAAATCAACATGGCTAATCATGTTTATCATCCTCCTCATCTAAATCAGCATGGCCACTCTAGGAGGATATATATAATCTGCTCATATGTGGATAAGTATTGCAGCTTCATTGCTCCTTTTTGTACCATGTCTCGAATGAAGTCCTGCAAGAAGCTTCTAAATCCACATTGCTTCACGACTTGCAATATTGGTTGCGATGCACTCTGTCTCTATTGTATTGAGTGCTACAAAATTTTGCTTCCATCTTATCTTGGAAATCGTCATTGATTCCAAGCTGAAGCAACACCCTAAGGTACTCAATCTTTCTACTGCACTCCCTACTTAATCAAAATTTGTATATCTCCACAGCCTCACTTCATCACCTGAAACAAACCATATCCAACGGTACCATGCTTCATTGCCACCCATTGGAACTTCCTTGACTTACACCAAACACTGGATCAGGGTGTTCACTGCAAAGAAAATATCTGGCCTGGAATTAACCAGGTACATCAAGGATCCAATCAACTTCATGTACTTTGTGGGATCCACAAAATATGAATCTAAAGAAGAATCACTCAACTTCTTCAGATTTGTCATCATAAGTATAGTCATGGACTTGCAGTCCATCATATCGAATCTCATCAATATCCTCTAAATGAGGAAGATCTCATCTGATCTCATCACACCTCTAATCCCAAAAGTACATCCAGCTAGAATCCTCCATCTCGAACTATGAGGAAAACTCCCTCTGTCACTACTGTCCAGTCTTCCTCACTGGTTGCTCCCTCTATGACTGAGACAAAATCCATATTCAATCCTCCTAATTGATTGCATCCTCTGTAATTGTAGAAATATCTACTGAAACAAGTGTATCCTCCCATGATATATAACATATCCTTGAAGCCTCCTCAAATCATGACACATGTCTGTCAGTCCCAAAATATGTCTCTCTCCCACCTGGATCTGGGGGGTGAACTCCCTCTAAATAATCGACTCTCTCTTGAGCCAACTGACTCTCTCTGAGATCAAGCTCACCCTATACATTATTGGTTAAAACCAAGCTCATCAAGTATCCATCGATCATGTAGTACCATGATCCCTCTAAAACATGACTTCCTCTAAGTTTGTACAATCTCTAGAGCCATCTACTCCCTCTACATCTTCTGAAGTATAATCTCTGATGAACTGTCCTGGGAGGCTAATCCTCCCTACTAGATCCTGAGGGATGACTCCATATGAACTCTAGCTTCCTCTGAACTAGTACTAAGTGGGGTCGTCTGCCTCACCATTGGTGGACCCACCTACTCCTCCCTGTCAATATCCATGTGGAATACTCTATATGCCACAAAAGTAATCTTCTTTTCGAAAGGTTCTAACTTTGTCTTCTTCGCCTTCGGTATATGGATGTATATTTTCATGTATACAACTCCGTGTCTAGATAGTTTCCTCCATGTCTCAAACTAGATACCATCTAATATGTTTCCTCTTGCAACCGTCACTATAGCTCCCTCTTGGAGCTATCACCTGTGACCTGCCTGGAACAAGTGAAATAACAAAAAATAGCATACAAGAACAATATTCTTATGATAAGGAAATAGGAACAAGAAAAAAAATGGGAAACAAGAACAACACTTTTCCAGTGTTGTTACCAATCATTCCTTCGTGGTAACATGCCCGGGACAAAGACAACTCCTAGAAGAGATCAATTTCATATTTTAAATAAGTGCAGCATTAGTAATAAACAGTGAGCATTTACAAAATGATCATTGTACTAACAATATTCAAAACATTTGATAGAAAAATTAATTAGCAGTAATAGATCTCTAAAGACTATTGTCCCAGTTTACAACATTTACTTTAGATCCAGCACTATTAAATATCAAACTTGATATGCAAACCTGGAGTCTTAATTGCTATGGAAGGTGTGTTATTCCTTTGAATGCACCATATCCAATGATCCCTTTGGTTCATTGCTTGGACAAGGTCCCTTGTATATCCCCTAAAAACACCCTCATACTCTGCTAAATGATATAACTTGGAAACATATATAAGTGCATACCTCTGAAATTTGTATCACCATATAGCTTGTCTTCTAATCTCAAGGTTTGTGTAACTATAAACTAGCAACTGCAACTGACGATTGGAAATTGCAACTGTAACTAGAAACTACAACTATAATTGGAAACTGCAACTACAACTATAATTGGAAATTGCATATGCAACTGGAAACTACAACTGGCAACTGCAACTATACAATGGCAATATTTCAACTATCTTTGATTCCATGTTGGTGTTTTATATGATTCTCAACTCTTGATAGTTATTTCCTTATGATTAATAATAAGATTCACTTTCATACAAAAATTATTATAGAATAACTATACACTGAAAATCTCAATTATAAGAATGCAGCAAAAATAACAAGATCTAGAAATATTAACCATGCATAGTAGATACAAGAACACAAAAGTTTATCCTAGGAAACCCAAACTTGGGAGAAAACCTAGCAACCTTTCTCTAGAAGAATTCAGTCCAAGATATTACCAATACATCACCATCAATAGCCAAAATACCATACAGAGAAGATCCTCCCCAAGGCTAGCATCACCAAGACTTTTCTCCTCAATAATATGACCAAGAATAACCAAGAAAGAGCTTATTCAAGTGTGACGCACTCTCCAAGATAACCAGTAACCCAAAAATAGTGACACTGCAAAAATTGTAGTTGCAAATGCCTTGTGCGCACTGCAGAAGGAGATTTTTTATTGTCAAAATGAAATGAGTCAATCGTGTATTTATACTGATATGGGCGCCAAATCAATTCTTATTTATGGGTCTTCAATTACTTTATTATTTTTCCTGTGGGGCCTACTTCTCTTCCAGGGTCTCCAACTTCTTCTTGGGGCTTCTATAATGGTATAGATGGGTCTTCTTGTACTTTCTTATGGAGAACGACTGCACGAAGTTGAAAATATCCAACAAACATTTGTCTCTAGACTCACCTTAATATAATTTCAAGGTCCATGTTACTTTCAAGCATGTCTTCCTCGATTTCTTGTGCCTTTCTCATGTCTCCCTCCAAACTATTTATGTGAGAAACATTTACTAAATAATTCACATTTTATAGCATGGCATTTTTGTAACAACCCAAGATCATTGGCTTGTCGGTGGTGTTGGTGCTCTGGTATTCTTTGTAGTGTTTTGAAAAATCTGATTGAAATCTCCAATTCTTTCATTCTTCTCCAAGTGTATATGGGTGAACTGAGTGAGCAAGATATCATATGTTATAGGTTGAGTGTGTATATTCAAAAACATGTCTTCAATGTTAGTGAAGCACATTATGGAACCAATTGGTAGTGAAAGAAACCAATAATACACCGAACCAACCAAAGTTTGAAGAAACATTGATACTATAACATTTTCATGAGTGGCGAAATGAATATCACACATGGACAAGCACCAATCCATGTGTCTATCAGGGTTTCTTTCACCATTTCTATTGAGTATAGGAAGGCTACCAGGTGGGATGGTCAACAATGGTTGTCATTGGCCTCCAATAGCCAAGGTCTCATCCTTGGTCGTCGTCTTTGATTTTGTGGTTGCTTACCTTCGAGTTGCTTTAATTTTTCCATTTTAGCTCCTTTATGTGTGCAAGGCTATTAGAAGGAAGCATCGAGTTTTGCATTGTGGAGATTTCACTCTCAACAATGAGGTTCTGACTTTGTTCAAAATCCCTTCTCTGATTCCTTGTTAAGACTTCCTTGAATGGTTCTTGGGTTTCCAATGAAATAATTTTTGGATCTTCAATGGAAAAAAAAAAGTAATTGATAGAAAGAGATCTAGATTAATTGATCTATTTTTTGTTGGTCTATCTATATCTCATGTTACAATTGAGAAGGCTAGATCAGAAGCAGTTGACAATAAAAACATGGAAAAGAAAATTTCTTAACTAAAAAATCAAGTAAATTATTATAAGGAAGCAAAGAGGTTAGTATCCATTTTTGTGGAGCAACTCTTAGAATAAGACCAAGAAAATATTCATGGATTTTCACTCATTTTCACACCACCATATTCCTCATTCCAAGTTCTTCTCTGTGATATCAACCATTTTTTTGGTTGGGTACTTCATTCAGAAGCCCCCTCTTCCCCGTAAAGTTCAAATGCATGTAACTAGAGCCGAGAACTTAGTTTTTCATGTCCTCTGCACTGTTGGTTTCATTTTCATATGCACTTGCACATTGTGGTATTGTTTCCATGTGTGTAGGTATTTTCTATGGGAGCCATTTTTCCCACCAATATTTGACAAACTCATTTTTTATCCAGTATAATTATTCAAACTAGTATATAGGTTTCATATCCCTTCTACTCATGATTACATTTTTCTTATTTACCACCATAATAATACTAATACTGTTGTAGAAACCCCCCTGCCCCTAAAAAAAATAATCTGGGCAAGTGGCTTAGCCCATCCACTTTTGCAGTTTCCCATGTTTAGTGGTAGTACTCTACCTACATGGGTTGCCATGGATTAATACTCTCTTGTATGTTGGCATTGATGACATTATTTCCCCATTAGAATCTGTATTTTGTATAGTCCCAAATTTTAACCTTATGCTCATTCTCATCATGATTATTAGTTTTTTTCCCCAAACTCCCGAGTATTTTTGGCATTGTTTTGTTACTTCACTACATGTCATTGACCCTTTTGTCTCATCCATACTATGGAGGATACTTGCATCATTTTTCACCATTCATATACATATTGAATGGGTTGGATTCCCAATACTCAATAGTAGGGATTAAACCCAAGAGAGAGACCCAATTAGACGCTCCCCTGTTTGGAATGGAATAATCCTATGGGTTAATGATCCAACAACATTTCGATGGGATTTAATGAATCAAAAAGTGTTTTATAATTTATGTGTAAGTTTTGAAATTAAAACTAATATAAAAATCTTGAAGAATCTATTCCTAAAGGATAACCTTCAAAAATAGTAAATGAAACGAGATATGTAACTTTTATCTCCCTAAGAAACAATATTTAACTATGCTAAACATAGAGAAAAGAAACTCATAAGATTTCTTGGAATTATGTGTTAACAAATTCCAAGTTGGAATCTAGTCAACCAAAAGTGTAAATGATGGGAATACTTATTCTAAGAAATTTCTAGGAGCAACGAAAAAAATTCTTGAAAAAAAATTAGAGTCTCAATAAAAATAGATCCAACATGTGATGTAAGAAACTATCTTGTATATTTAGGAAAGAAAGAATTGTGTAGTAGACTTCAAACATTATATAATTATTGAAGAAAATATTATTTACATTAATTATATATTGTTGTGTTAGTTCAATATAAATGATTATTTTTTATTTAATGGTTTATATATATTGTTGGTTCATTTATATTCTTTTATATATTGATCATCTCCATTAACACATTAACTACATATTCATAATGAATAACTTCTTTAAATTAATAACTTGTATATTTCTAGTTATTACTTTTCTATGCAATAGTAACATCAACTCAAAATAAATTATCCGTATTTGGAGTAGAGGGATGGTTTACCAAAAAAATATCATCCTACAAATAGACTAATTTTGTGCATGAGTATTACCATTATTATGCATAAATATTTAGTATTGTGTTATCAATATTGCACACACGGAGCATTTTGACATAGCTTTGTGCTTTTCTTATTAAGATTGCATTGAAATAAAAATCTTTAAGAGTGAATTTGAATGGTTGAAGGATGAAATGTACTTATTTATCTAGGGTTTCCAACAATGTATACATATTTTTTTACCATTGATCGATGCATGCATATATTGGTGAAGTACTACATATTTACAAAAAACATTTGAGAGATGTAATTATTCAATATGGAGATAGATATGAAAAATCAAACACATTGTTTATAGATGAAAACCAATAGCATTAAGAGGATAGTAGCAATGAGAACGCAATGAGAACTGTTTGAAAATTCCATCATTGTTGAATCACCTTGGGCCTTGTTCAAACACAGGGCGTTTGTTAAAAACATTCAAAATCAAAAGACATTAGTGAGGATGATTGCTTAAAATTCTGGTCAAATTGAACATTTAATGTTGTATTTTGATGATAATAGTATTTGTTTTAATAATTGGTTATTGGCAAATAAAATAAAAATGGAACTATGTAAGTGATGATGTTTTTGAAATATTGTATATCATATTTGTAATTATTAAAATTAATAATTTAGTAATGTACAAGTAGAAATATTAATCATATTGTTTGTTATGTTTTTTGCTTGCAGATACATTATAAATAAATAATTGATTATATTTGATATGAATGGAATCTTGTTACATGCAATTCATAAAAATCATTGCTAAGAAAACTAGACATTGAAACAAGTACAAAGATTTATTTTATACATCCAGGGTTTTGTCATTTTTATTTGACAAAACAAAGTTGAAAATGGAAAGAATTAAAAGCATATTTAACACGAGATGATTTTGACACCATATCGAGAAAGGGTGATGTTCATGTTGGGAATCCATATGTATATCTCAAACATTTAAATAAATTTTGGGACATCTTGAAAGGTGCTTATGACGCTAAAAACACACTGATAGTAAACAATTCAAAAGAAAAACATATGTGTAATGATGAAGGGAATTATGTAATTACAAAAGGGTATAATTGTGACAATGTGAATCAGACATATTTGTTAGATCGATTGTGGCCTTACTTGCTACACCTGATTGGTGTTACTGATGTGAAATCTGTTGTAAAAAAAATGATTCTAGTTTGTTAAATAATGTAATCATTGATTTTTCTTAATTTTCTACATGACATTTTTTTAAGGGTAATAAGGTCTTCAATTTTTATAGATTAAATGTGATGGAAAATGAAGTGCAAAAAATTGGGGTTTGTAAAGTGTAAAATTAGATACTAAAAGTGCTAATATCATATTTCAAAATGAAAAATCAAATTCCTATAGTGCCAATATCGGTTTTCAAAAGTGCAAAATCATATTAAGGAGATAGAAATATAAACACAATTGTGACGATGTGAATGACACATATTTGCTAGACTAATTGTACACTTGCTTGCTACCCGTTAATAGTGTTAGTAATGTGAAATCTGTTATAAAAAACATGAAACTAGTTTGTTCAATAATGCAATCAATCATTTTTCTTAATATTTTATATATGATAATGTTTTGATGGTAAAAAAGTCTTCAATTTTTTATATAGTCGGTTGTGTGATTAATTTAGTAACACTTGTAGATGATGGGTAACCAACTGTATAAGTTATGAATGATTGCACTGAGAGTAGTGAGGTGGTCTACAACCTAGTATGGGGGAGATGTTGCCATGTTAGCATTATGTTAGATAAGCTTACATTAAAAAAATTAAAGTCCACTCAATTTTTAAAAAAAATAACAATAATAAAAATAAAGCCGGCAGGAAACAATTACACAAACCATTACGTATTACACACATATATATACTACGTAATTACATATGACAACATCTAAAATACTAATTCCTTCATATTAAATGATAATTAAAAAATTACATCTTAAGAAATTTGATCCCTCCCGGTGATTGATAGATCCGGATTTAAGATGGATTTGCGTTGGTATACATTAAATGTGATGAAAAATTATGTGAAATTGGATTTTGTAAAGTGAAAAATGAAAATCTAAAAGTGCTAATATTAGATTCCAAAAAGTGCAAAATCAAATTCCTAAAGTGTCAATGTCGGTTTTCAAAAGTGCAAAACCAAACTCTGAAAATGCCAATATCGACTTTCAAAAATGCAAAATCTAGTTTTGAAAGTGTCAATATTGAATTCAAAAAGTACAAAATCCAATTCCAAAAGTACCAATGAAAATCGAAAAGTGTTGTTTTGGAACCTAATATTAACACTTTTGAAACCAAAATTTACACTTTAGAAACCATAATTTCTGTATTATCGAAACGTTGTTTTTGGCCTATCTTCAAAGAGGCTTAGACTAGAAATAATCCAAATTTAATGAAATATGGATTCATAGATCGGTGTCAATGAGTACAAGGAGGAAGTGATGGACATTTAGGGAGCGAAAGGACCTTCCACTCTATAATCCCCTGCCTCCATTGAAAAATAATCATTATCGTAACCCATCAAGAGTGGTGGTGGGAAATAATTATAGATTTAAAAACTTGGAGGAAGGTTCCATGTTAAAACAAAACACTATAGAACTGCGTCCATGGGAAGATACACTAATGTCTATGGAGGAACTTGCAAGTGGTTTTCCAAGTTCCAAATGTGGCAATGGTTACAAGGAAGAGAAGCACATTGGGATGTTAGGTAGGGTGAAGAAACAGAACTTAAGTGTGTTAAACTGTGAACATAATAAGATGAAACTAGTGACGAGACCAAGTGTCATTGTATTAGGGCATGGCTCTTGTGGGTAAATTTAGTGAAAGATTAGGATTTGAGAAATCTATGAATATGTGGATAAGTAGGGTTTGGAAACAACATCTTGAATACTCGATGATATTTCACTTGTTGGCTCATGGGTGGATAACTTTCATCTTCCAATTTGCAAAATACATGGACAATACAAAAGGGTAAGCGGTATTGGGACAACTAGATACTATCCATCAAGGAATGTATGTCATTATTTGACCCTAGAAGAGAAAGGGTTGATATTCAACCTATCTATCTTAAGCTTCATCCACTTCCCTTAGAACTATGACAAAGTGTGCTCATAGATTGATTGGTAATAAGTTATAAAGGAGGTTGGACATTGTTGAACAAACAAGGAACCTAGGCAGAACTATGACAAAAAAAATTGTGGAGATGAAATTGGGTGACGCATTGTCTAAGAGAATTGATATTCATATTAGGTCACAAACATACCATCAAGACACTGACTTTGTTAAAATACCCTTCATATGCTCAATATACCACCTCTATGGCCATCTTAGAATAACATGTCCCTACAAGCGCATCCCAAATGATGAGATCATAGTTGAAGAAAGTATGGATCCAGGGGAGGAGAGACAGCATAGACCTATCATCTCTCCATGCACAAAGGGTGTGAAGCAAAAATGAGGAAGAAAAGAGATAAGCCAATCAATCCCTAGTTAGATAACCTTCATAATCAATAGTGAAAAAGTTTTTGATTGACATTGCTAGAGCTAATGCGACGGTGCCTTCCCCTGGGAAGAAATCATCCTTTAATATTGCTCAAGAAGGAACATGATGTTTAGACATCGTTATGGAGATGGTGGAGAAAAACCTAGAAATAATCCCTTAATCTTTGTAGATATTCTCCAAAATATAGATAAATCCTAGAGAAAGGCATAAGAAACCAAAGAGGATACTGTCAATATTATGGTAGCTGCGGGAGGTATCTACCCCCACATGTGAACCTGACGAGAATAGAAGACTCCGGGAAGCAAGAGAAACCCTAATGAGTTGGCTAATAACCCTAGAATCCTTGTCGGCTCAAGAAGATAATTTATATTAGGCTATTAGCCTCCAAGAGAAGAAGTCGACCAGAATTAATAATAATATATTGAACAGACACATACCCAGAAGGAGAAGTCGGCCACAGCAAACTGGCAGGATTACTATAAATACAGGGCGCCAGTTCTAATTTGACAGCATCTCAGAATTGCAGTTCTGCAGTTTGGTGTGCACTGCAGTTGCAGTTTGGTGCACAGGTTTGGAGGAAGAGTTGGTGCAGCTGCAGCAGCAGCAAGTTCTCAGTTTTGACTTGAATATCTCTTGGCTAGGGTTTGGAACATCTGA
>JZKD02S2306742.1:0-17782 GCA_000966675.3 Picea glauca
TGTTCTCTGTAGATTTCAATTATTTCTGCAAGTGTGCTAGCCAGAGACTGGGTTAAGGATTCCTACTTAGAAAGGAAGGGATCAAAAGGTCCTGTTCTCTGTAGATTTCAGTTATTTTTCACAAGTGTGCTAATAAGAAATAGGGCTTAGGGTTTCTGCTTAGAAATGAAGGAATTGGATGGACCTGTTCTCTGCTAGATAGAGTTAGCTTTCTCCGCATTGTTGTTTCCATAAAAGTGTGTTAATCATAAATAAGGTGCTAAAGTTCTGTTTGAGAGTAAGGGTCTTGTTCTCTGGTTATAGAACAATTATTCTTTCCTATTGCAATTGTTATTTTAATGTAGTCCAGGATTCTTTAGATTCATCTTTACAGATCTGCAATAGGTAGGTTTCTTTCCTGTAATCCAAGTCAGAACTTCAGTTCATTCAAGGCAAGTGTGATTAATATAGTTTCCTTTACTACAACTCTAAGTTGCTTTTGGAATTGAGCATATATGGTACGTGGTTATCTTTGAAATAAACAGACTTCCCTGGGTTGACAATTTATGTAGCACTTGATTGTTTGAGTTAATTAAGTAATTATAGTGACCAACAGTAGGAAGTCCGACAACAAGAAGAACATCTACACAAGGAGGAACAACTGGAGGATCCAGTTCAAGAAACACTAATCAAGTATCTACACCACATGGAGGAGGTAGTAGTTCAATATTCAGAATGGCAGGACACGATCCCACTATTAGATTACTAGAATTTCGATGGGAAGCAACAAAAGACCCTGAGAAGCATTTGTTAATTTGTGCAAATATCTGGGAAGCAAAGAGGATCACTAATGAAGATACCAAACTCGTGCAACTAGTGATTATGCTCAGAGACCATGCACTAGACTAGTACATGAGTGTAGACACAAATAGTGCCCCTGGAATGACAAGGACACTGACAGACATTAAGAAGCTATTGATTAATGAGTTCCAGGAGCCGGACTCAGAGGATCAATACATGAACGAGATGATCGAGATAAGATAGAAACTAGGAGATTCTGTATGGGATATTGACAAAAGATTCAAGCTACTAAAGGGAAAACTAAAATACCTCATGACCGAGATGCAGCATCGACACCTTTTTATCAACTCACTAATCCCACACTTAAAATATCCCTTATGATAACAGAAGTTTCAGACGCAAGCAAAGGCTCTATAGGAAGCCTTGCAACTGGAAGAGAACCAATACCAGCAGATGAACCCATCTATTGAGGAATTGAAGGATGATTTGAAGAATCTAACATTTCAGTTGAACCAGAATAAGAACAAGGAAAAACGAGAAGTTGTTTGGTGCACCACGTACAGGACGGAAGGACACCACAAGAACGAATGTCCAACATTCGCGTAGTATATGGAAATAGGTATTCCAAATACACTACCACATGGAGGATTATGGTGTGAAATATGAAACAAATGAGCTCACGACCCTTATCACTGAAAAATGATGCAGAAATACCAGACAATTCCAAAGAATTCATGTTGCACCTTTTGTAAGTCAGTGGGCCAGGATGAAAAAGACGGCAGAACTATGGATCTGATGCGGGAAATAAAATCAGATGCATATAGGGTATAGGCCGAAATGA
This sequence comes from Picea glauca, assembly GCA_000966675.3. Taxonomy (NCBI): domain Eukaryota; kingdom Viridiplantae; phylum Streptophyta; class Pinopsida; order Pinales; family Pinaceae; genus Picea; species Picea glauca. Next base: position 1,622 of record JZKD02S2306742.1, read on the forward strand.
TGATTGGGCAAGAAATGCCACATTTCAATCAATCCCCAACCCCATAAAACACTATGCAGCTGCAGTATAACACTGTGCAACAACCATAGAATAATGTGCAACCGCAGTACAACCAGACAAGCCCCTATACAATATCACGCAGTACAATCAGGCACCATGGTATAATGTGCCAAGAGGTGATCAAGAAGGCTATCGAGGAGCAGGATGAGCCAGAGGATGTTTTGTATGGGGTAGAGGACCAGTCACATGTCACAATTGTCAGCAACCAGAACATTATGCACAAGAATGTCCACTTCCACCAACCACTTGTATGTATTTTCGTGCATCGGACCACGATACAGAGGAATGTCCAACACTAATAGTAAATATTCAGGAAAATAGGAACCAGAACAATGAGAATGTTTAGTGGATTTCAGCCAAAGAAAGGGATGATGGACGAAACATCAACATAGTCACTTGTGGAGGAACAAAAACAGGCACTGACATAGTTCGATAGGAACTAGCACAGAACCAATGGGTAAAGAAGAACATTGAACCAAGAAATAAGTTTGATGCGCCAAAAGAAAAGGATACCTTTAAGGAATCTAGACAAGAATTTCAGAAGGAGGACACAACGTCGACTTCAACTGCACAACCATTCAAGGAAGCCCCAGAATATGAGATGTCGCCCTCACTGGATCATACCAATGGAATGCAACCCATGGGACAAGTAAGTATAATCAAAGGCTTTTTTCAATCATGCATGAAAGTATTAAGTGATCCTTCATCTATGAAAATATTGCAAAACATACTAGAGAAATGTAATAGCGAGACAAAAGAAAAGCTAGAACCCAAAACCGTCAATCACCTACACACAAGAAGAACAACAAGTAGGGAATTTAGACTAAATGATAACATTGGTGATTTCAATATGGGAGACATTATACTAGACCTAGGATCCAAAGTGAATGTTCTACCAAAGATGACATGGCAATGCATGGGAGAACCAACATTGGGATACTCAATCGTTCAATTAAAACTAGCAAATCAGCATAGAGTCCTACCAATAGGTAGACTGGAAGGAGTAACAGTAGATCTGGATGGAGTGCACACTAAAGAATACTTTGAAGTCATTGAAATAGTATATGACACAACACCTTACCCGACATTGCTTGGTTTGGATTGGGCATTTGACAGCCAGGCCATAATCAATTTGAAAACTAGGAAAATGGCATTTGAATCCAGAGAACATAGGGTCATAGCACCACTAGATCCATTGGAAGGAGAGAGGTTTGTAGAACCCATTTCCTGGACTTAGAGGATATTGTCCAGTTGTACAGAACAACTGCGCGCAATGAGGATTACATAAACCCAACTGCAAACGGGGTACTCAATTGGTGTAGCATTACTTCATGCACAACAGACTCAGACACTGGGTTAGAAAAATAGCATAGAGACTACACGAAGTATCCACGTGAAGATGTGCAAGAATAGACCATGCAGTAAGATGGGTAGGCATAGATATCAGAGAACCACCCAGTTTCCACGAACTAAATGATTTGGAAACATTCTTGACACAATATGAARACAAAGTATTAGAAAACCAATGACTATTAGCACTTGACTTAGYACTCAAGGTCACACCCGCAAGATGGTGGGGCACACATAGAGAGACCATCACATATTGGTATCAATGTTATCAATTACTGTGCATAAGGTTYGGCATAGAATAGGAATACAACAAACAACAGAAATACGAARKACAAGAGGCACCAGTGGAACACTTGGCAAAGTGCAAAACACTATGGAAAATGACACCACCAAATTGATGGCCTCATCACTTCATACATACTTTAGAGGGCATACCAGYGAACTGGTATAYAGACCATGAATTGCACAAAGGAACTACAACATGGACGACATTGMAAAAAAACTTTATGGTCACTTTCTCATTCGAGCATGAGAACCCCAACATAGACACAACCCTCAAACGAATCAAAGTTGTAATATTCATCAAAGAACCGGAAATAAAATTTATCACAGAAGAGAAACAACTGAATAAACAGACAGTCAAGGAACTACTGTCATGTTACCATGTATAGGAGGAAGCACCATATGAAGATGATCCGCGTGATATTCAGATCGAAGAAGTAGAAGGTGAAAGATATGTGGGAGGACCACCCATAGAATCAGAAGTCATTTCCATGCCAATCAAGGTAAAGAAAGTCAACATCAGGATAGTTGAGTAGCCCAAAATAGCCAGCATTGGAGATTACTGGGATGAGAAAATAGTAGAAAACATTAAATAATTTTTGCGTGAATATAGTGACCTTTTTCCCACAAAATTTATAGAGATGAAGGGTATAGTTGGAGAATTAGGAGAGATGAAGATACCACTCAGACCTGAAGCGATACCTATTAGATATCGACCCTACATACAAAACCCCATATATAAATAGAAAGTTAAATATGATATCGAAAGAATGCTCGAAGTCGACATCATCAAACCAGTCGAGGAATTAGAATAGATAAGCCTGATGGTAGTACAGGACAAGAAACAAGGCAAAGGGATTAGGATATGCATCAAATTATAGAAGCTGAATGATGCATTCCTACACAGCCCATTACCTACACCATTCATGAATGAAGTGTTAGAGAATGTGGGGGGACATGAAGCTTAATCATTCCCTGATGGATTCTTGGGCTGCCATTAGATTAAGATAGCACAGGAAGATAGACACAAGACCACATTTACCACAGAATGGGGATATTATCAGTATACAATCATGTCATTTGGACTGAAGAATGCACCCGCAATATTCTCCAGAGTGGTCATCGCAAAATTTAAGGAATTCATCCATCAGTTTCTCGAAGTATACCTAGATGATTGGACAATATAGCTTGTTGAAAAACCATGTGGAACTTTTACGATTGATATTAGAATGATGCAGATAGTGCCATATATCACTGAACATCAAGAAATTCATATTTGGAACACCATTTGGGATACTATTGGGCCATATAGTATGCAAACAAGGTTTATTGGTCGATCTGGCAAAGATCGCAGTCATTGTTAACTTTCCAGCACCAAAAACAATCAGTCAACTACGAGAAACGTTAGGCCATACTAGATACTACAGAAAATTTATCAAAGGCTATGCGCAGATCACAACACCAATGGAAAATTTGTTAAGGAAGGATACGAAATTTAAGTGGAATGACGAGTGTCAATACGAACTAGATACCTTGAAGGAAAAAATGGTCACTGCACCAATATTAGTATTTCCATACTAGGAAAAGACATTCCATGTGCATGTAGATGCATCAGCAATAGCAATGGGAGCTATCTTAGAGAATCCATGAGTGGGAGACTTGGATCACTTGATATCATTTGCAAGTAGAAAGTTATCAGAGTCAGAACAAAATTATAACACGACAGAAAGAGAAGGCCTAGCCATGGTCTATGCACTGCAGAAGTTCAGACATTACCTATTGGGAAAACACTTCAAGATGTTTACAGATCACTCATCCCTAAATACCTATAGTCAAAAATCCAGTGCTGGGGGGGGGGGAGTCTGTTGATGGTTAATGCTATTGCAAGAATTTGATTTTGAAGTAATATTTAAACCAAGAAAACTGAATGTAGGACCTGACCACCTGTACAGGGTCACAAATGGAGAAGAACCTATGAATTTAGAAGACAAATTTCTGGATGTACAATTATTCTCAGTATATATTTCTGATGATTAATTCGTATAGATCATTCATTACTTGACTACAAGTACTGCGCCACAAGAATATACCACTACGCAGAAGAAGAATCTGGTAGTCCGCACAACTGACTATCAACTGATTGCAGTACATCTATACAAAATGGGCTCAGATAGCATCTTGTGCAGGTATGTGTTAGAGCATGAAAGACCAATAATTTTAGTAGAATCCCATGAGGGAATCATAGGAGGGAATTATGCAGGAAAATCTACCATGCATAAGGTACTACGTGCAGGACTATGGTGGCCAATGATTCACAGGGACTTGAAAGAGTACTGTCAAAGATGCAATGTCTGTCAAAGGGTAGACAAACCCAATAGAAGTGACGAGATGCCACTACGACCACAAGTAAAATTATAGGCATTTGACAAATGGGAAATAGACTTTGTGGGACCAATTAACCCACTAGACAAAAGGATAGGGGCAAGATACATTATCACCGCGAAAGAATACCTAACAAGATGGGCGGAAGTTGCACCAGTAAAATATTGCAGTGCAGAGACAACTGCACACTTCTTGTTTGAACAAGTAATCACTAGATTTGGGTGCCCAAGAGTTTTGATGAGCAACCAAGGCACACACTTCATAAATAGCACCATCTGTGTGATTACTAAAGAGTTTGAAGTTCACCACTAGAAGAGAAAACTGTATCATCCACGGGCAAATGGAACAGTAGAAGCCTTCAACAAAATTATGGAGAATGCACTGAGAAATATCTGTAATGTCAACAAATATGACAGGGACCTCAAAGTACCAACAATATTATGGGCGTATTGGACTACATGCAAAATGTTGACAGGGCACACACCATTTAAACTAGTCTATGGCCAAGAAGCAGTAGTGCCATTAGAATTTTTAGTACCCAGCTTACACATAGCAGCTATCACACAAATGATAGAACAAGGTGCAGTACAAGAGAGACTGAATTAGTTATTGTCAATGGAGGAAGATCGAATCTTGGCAGGATTCCATCAACAAGTGCAGAAAGCAAGAGACAAAGCTTGGCACAATCGACACATCAAGAAGAAAATGTTCAAGGAAGGAGATCTAGTATTTCTCTACGACAACAAATCATTTTAGCACCCAGGGAAGATTACAATGAATTGGCTAGGACCATATGAGTTAAAATATGTCACAGATGGAGGAGATGTATAGTCAAGAGATTTAGCAGGCGCCGACCTCAGAGGAATGATCAATGGGATCCGACTTAAGTTGTACAAGGATATTCGACCACCCACCGCGCAGTTTAAAAAAAAGGGGGAGCACAAAGGAAACACGACTAAAAATCACGTAGCACACCAGATATAGAAAGGCCACATGACTTTTGAAACAAAAATTCAGCAAAGGCATGAACAATGGTTACATACAAAGGGAAACAAGCGGGAAAAGGAAAATAGACAAAAGAAGTATGACAAGACAACACTAAGCAGAATTAAATCATGAAAAGGACTGATGGGACATCACATTAAACACGCCAACGGGAGATGGAAAATAAAATGCAATGGAAAGTATGAAACCATTGCAGATGCATTGAACCCACAGTTATGATGCATTAAATGAATAATGGAGGAAGCGTCCTCGACAAGCTTCGTGAAAAGCCCATACAACATGCGAGCATGGGAGCAACTAGTCTATTCATGAAAGGACAAAAGAGAGAGAGTAATAGTAGCTATAACAAACAGAGAGATACCACATATCTCACAGAAGTTATTCGAACTTAGCAAACATTTTACATTCACCACTATGGCACCACCGAAGCCAGTAGAAAAAGGCCAGATAGCCAAACCGACTAGGGTTCAAACTAGGTCATGAGGACCACTGGAAGAGAACAAACAATAGTAGTCAGAGATAATCGACATCGATGAGATCCCATCTCCAAAGATGCTACCAGTGAACCCTACACCGATACTGGAAGAGATTCAATAGCCACAAGAAGAGGCCATGAAATTGGATACGCCAGCAGCGGCGCAGGCACCTCAGAATGAGGAAGTGGAAACCCAACATGAAGTGCAACCAAAATGCACTGAAGAAGCCCTGGAAGTTAACGGAATGACACAAAGTCTGGAAGTAACAGTGCAACCAGACGAGTCACCAAACAACCATATCAGGTCAACCAACAAAGGAGACCACTACAAATGCCTCATCTTGGTCAGAATGGCTGATGGGGGAAAAACCAGAAGTTGTTGGAACTTTGAACCAACCACTGTAGTAGGAAGACAGAGTTCAGATACCAATCTCACCCCGCAAGAAACCTGCAACATAAATTGTTCTACCATGAATATCAGTTGGAGTACATGTAGAACCATAACTAATGGGTCATGTTGGGAAGCCCAAGTATTTTGACCATGACATATCAAACAAAACTAAGTTCTTGGAACTTACGCAGAGGGTATTTATGCATACCATTGACGTAACCTGACTTGGAGAAACGATCAACCAGCCACACTAGTGGGCAGCTAGGCTAGACAAAACATGAATCTTAGTTTTGTTGAAGCTACCACATTTTGGCAGAGACTAGTACATGATAGCATGCATCAAGAAACTATTAGCAATCACACATGGAGGGGACATATGGTTGGACAAACCTGTCCCCATAAATTTTGAGCTTATTGCATAAATAACAGGATTACCAATCCGAGGTATGGATCCCACATTGATTATGGATGAAAAATCCGAGGAGAAAGCACTGACAGAAGAAATGAAGAAGAAATATGGAACCACCAGGGAAATGAGAGGCATCATGATCAAACAAATCAACAACACATATACACAATTGGGCATAAATGTATTAGCTTGCAAGTTGCTCAGAAAATGTCGCAAAGATGAAGTACCAGCCAGAGTCATTGTAGTTGCAGCTCAATGCGCAGAAGGCACCTCTATGAGTTGGGTGCCATATATATTGAACTTATTTCAAGAGGACCACAAGGATGTGCAAGACCTAGGAACAAAGTTCCATTACTCGTGGTTGATCACCCTAATAGCCTTCATGGGATGGTAAGAACCAGGGTATGTAATTTTCTGTACTAGACCACAGCCAGCGGGAGAAAGATACCTATTACTAAGATCTGGGCCACAGGCCAGACATAAGAGGGAGAATGGAATCATATTCGAAGCATACCTATGGTAAATACAGGAAGATATCAGTCGATCATGGAGAATAACACCATAGGTTGTCGCGCGATATGCAGACATCGCCAACTTCTGGGCCACATGACAAACAATGTGGATACAATCAAGGAAATATCCAGATAAACAGTGGCTACAGATGCACTACTGCATCACAAAGGGTGATATCAACATGGTCATCGACGAATGGCCTGATGAATGGAGGATCCCATCCATTCACTGGGAAATACCGGAAAGAACAACAGAAGGAGAAGAAACACAGTTGGAAACACAGCCTCCAGAAATCCCAGTGCCCAAGAAACCAAGGACGAGAAAAAGCAAGTTGACTCAGGCAATCGAAGGGTCAAAGCAGACAATGACCCATAAGGGGAAGAAAGAGACTACACAGACGACCAACGAACAACAAAAATAGGTTGAGGGAGCGCAGGAGACCGCCCCAAATCCCATCACATAGGAAACCAGGGGAAATAAGAGACCAACCTCGTAGGCAGGAGGAGCGTGCAAGAAATCAAAGGCACAACGAGCATCGTGAGACTATAAGATCATGGAGTATGATCGGGAAATGATCGCCAGAATGGTCCAAGATTTCCTAGCAGAAGATTTTGATCATGCAACACATCACAGGGATAAATTGCAAAAAGAGCTGGCAGAAATGGGATAGTTCCTCAAGAAATTTGAGGAAGCACAGACAATAAGAAGCATCAGAGGCATAGATCCATTGACAATATAGACCAAATAAAGAGTGGAGGTAGAATAATGAGACCCATTCCACTCCATGCCACATGCAAATGTAACAATTTGCATCAAACCTATCATGTTGCACATGGATGAAATTGTGGGGCAGACACCCTTGAAGGATTTGGACCACATCCAATTGGTTTTGACACAGATGCCATCAAGGGTACTACACAAATTGAAAGTTAGTGTCGACCATGAGGTACAGTATCATTCACATAAAAACTTAGTCAAGCTACAACAAGCAACAAAGAAGCGGGAGGTGTTGGAAAAAGTTTGTGAGCAGGCCAAGCTCGAAACTCAGGAGGAAAAAGAACGTAGGAACGAACTGGAATGAAGAGTGGGAGGAATGTTTGAGAAACCCCCAAGAACCATGTAAGGAAATGAACTCCTGGTAGCAGAAAATATCAACCAGATTGCACAGGAAATTGATCAGTTTTAGAAGGAGATCGAGAATCTTTGAGAATATCTCACACCAACTACTCCACCGGCAGTGAAGGAGAAAAGGAAGCAGGAAGCAACAACACAGTTGTAGGAGATAGAAAAGAAGGTTAGCACAACAGCTGAATTGTTCGAGAAAGAAGTGTAAATTTGGACAAGGTTGGAGGAGTATCCACAAGTCCAACGCTGGGACAAGGAAGAGGAAAGGATCAATGTAGTGATCCAAGCACTCAAATAGAGGCAAAAGACCATACCAATCCCAGAATGAGTCAAAGGGATGCAGGAGATGAAGAAGATGTAAGCATAACTTATCACTGTGCAAACACAGAAACAAGAGCGTCAGGCTCGAATAGAGCCACTACAAGAATGGGTAGCAGAAGTACTCACACAAGCAGAAGAAGCTAAAGAACAGATAAAACAGACCCAGGCCGAATGTGCAGGATTGTTGAGCGACAAAGTGGCAGTTCAGGTAGTAGACACCATCAAGGAGAAGACCGGGCAAGCACTAACAAAAGTAGCAGAGATTAAGGAAAAGTTCTAGATGATCACCAAGGAGATTGAAGAAGCTCAGAAGAATTAGGTGACTTGGGAAGAGTCACATGTCAGTGTTGGGGGCCTGTTGGCACGAAGACGAAGTGGAAAGAAGGATGATCGTGGTAAATAAAGCATGTAGAAACTGAAGTAACAGTTGGAAGGTAACACAACACACGTGCATGTAAGAAAGCATGCACAAGGAAAGCGACAGTTGGAGGAAGAAAAACATGTGTGCATGGGAGGAAGACCTAATGTTGGTAGGGTTAGGGTTTTGGTAATACATTGTAAATGGTTGAAGAGCCTGACATATATAAATATAGATACGCAGGTATCATATAGAAGTTGGTTCTCTTTTGTATTAGTTCAGCTTTTTTAATACTCCATCATAGTATGTACGAGATGATGCGTTATGTAATATTGTTCTGAATCATTTATGTAAGTTGTTGAGATAAGAACAGAGGAGATTAGATTGCAGGCTATGGATCATGTTGTGATCTAGTTCACCTCATACAGATCTTACCAATCTGAGGAGAATTGCAAGTGCAAGGCGCTGGAAATGCAGAACTACTATAATAAAAGAGCCAAGAGCCAAATCTTTGTGGACATAGCCCAGGTGGGGGTCAACCACAGTAATCTCTGTGTAATTTGATGAATTCATGTACATCATTGTTTTTTTTCAGTAGTTAGTTGTTATGCTTAATGAATTATTTAATACATTGTTATGGAATATGATTGTGTTGTTCGGGAAATAAACTGTGAAATATAAATGTGCACCCATGAGTAATAGTAGATTGCAATCACAATTCCTAGTATATGGATATGAATAATAAACCCCTATCTCATACCCAATCCTAGGTTGTAAACCCCTGAGTCTTATAGCCACCCATTTTAAAGCTATCTCGGGTGAGACTGCGCAGTGCACTCTATTGTATTGTGTTGCCTTCTAGTACACCCTATATGCAAAGAAAACAACAATTGGGAGAATGTTGGGTATGTGTTATATTCTTTGCATGAGTAGTAGTGTCACATGCCTCAGGAAACGTGTCACTTGCCTCGAGAAACATGTCATGTATTTAGGTGGTTTTTTGACACATGGTTTTTGCTGATGGTTTTCTATTTTTGGTTAAGGAATTAGGGTTTTGGAATAATACAGGTCATTGGGTTAGGGTTTTGGATGTCATTGGATCCTATATATATATTGTATTGTAAACAATGTATCACAATGAATGAATATAGAATATGTTGGTTTTCCCAATTTGGGTTTCCAGGGGAAAAATCTTTGTGTAATGTTTGTATTCGCCATTGTATCTTTTATGTTATTTTACTGAATATCTGTTTGCAGTAAATATTGTACAAGGTTAGTATCTACACTTTTCCTTGCTTTCTTCATATGAGTTTTGGTATGTTTGGGGTAGTTTAGAGAATTAATGGACTTTTAGACGGTTAATCAATCTACCTATATTATGAACCCTGGTGTAGTCATAGGGGGGGTTTTCCCGCTAGCAGAAATGGCGACCATACTAGGGAACCTCTAGGGTTTTTTAGGGTATTTTGGGTTGTTTGATTGGTTTGTTTTCCTTTCAAATTTTTTTCGAGTTTTCTGAGTCTGTCAATGGATTCTGGTCACCTTCAGGTGCTATACCAGTTGTCCCGACCCTGTAAGTTTGTCTAATATTTTATTTTTTGGAAATATACAAAGGTGTATGCTCCATTCCTTGAGTCAACCCACCTACATATGTGCTTTTATCAGTAAACAATCCGTGTACATACACAGGCTGCTGATGCAACAACCTGTGTCTCTGTTTCAAGATTTTTTTTGAAAAAGAGGGAGTTTTCCTCTTTCCTGATTGAAGTTTACACTTCTCAGGGTTTCTTGGATTAGTACAGAGTATTTGTTTACAACCATATCCTAGGTATAGGTTTAGTTTACTTATCTTCTTTGTCTTCTTGTGTTTCCTAGCATTTTTAGCTTATTTTTAGCTTGAATTTTAAGAAAAATGAGTTGCATTTAAAAAAAAATCCCCCTCATGGTTGGGGGGGTCATGAATCGTATATTCATCTGTTTCTTTTAGAATCTTTTGTTAATTCTGCTTTGATTGGAAGAAAATATAAAAAAAAAAAAATCCTAGTTTGTTAGGTCTCTTTCTTTATTTGGATTTTCTTTGCATTGTTATTTGAAAAATATCCAACCTAGAGTTTTCTAGGGAAAACAAACAACACACGCTAAATATATAGGAAGCAAACACTCAAATAAATATTTCTCACAATGAACGCACTAGTTGGTGATGAAATCCAAAGTCACGGGATCAAAGTAAGAAATGGATGAGATAGAGAGGGTGGAAAAGTTACGTTGACTACCTAATTAATGGACTTACACCTTGGCGCAAGCTCCCACATGTAAATGTGGGTATACCCTCCAAGGAGCCTGAGTGAGTTTGGCCAATGTCTATTCCATGTACTATGAAGACTTTCCCCTCCACAGTCACCTTGTGTAAAGACCTTAAAGAGAAAGGCCACTAAGGTTACCAAAAACAATAATGATGCATGGGGAAGCAGTCGACATTCCAATCCACGTGCAAGGGCAGGGTATCTAAGCCCGAAATCGACTCAAGAAGGTCCCCACATGATTTTCTTCTCAAGTGACCCCCAATAATATGTGCAATCTCTACACCAAGACCAACAAAGCAGGGTGATTAACTCTATCGGTCTTAATGTGACCTCGTGATTGACCCTCATGTGAGAAGGGATTCCTAGGAAAAAATGTAACAAGTGGATTTAACTTCTCCCTAAGTCAATATTATATGTTTGTTTGCAGCTTTGGAAAGTTATCTTTCACACCTATTCCAAATCCCTACAACTAATCTAATGTAGGTTTTCTACCAAAAAATATAAAAATTTCTAATCAATTTTTATAAGATCTTTATTTTAAGGTTTTTGTTTACTCAAGAGGAAAATGGCATGGACTAAATGATGTTTTGAACGACTCTAAATAATGCAATAAATGAGAATGAAAATATTTCACTTCGATGAAATCTATACTATGAGAAGGAGAAAACGTTTTTCATTCCCAAATGCACAATGTCCCAAAATTTTATTAAACTCATCAATATCAAGAACTTCAAGAAATGATCCAAAGAGACTGTACACCAATTCATGATTCTTGCCCCCCCCAATCTATGCCAAAATCATGCAATTTCGCTACTTCAATTGAAAGGATGCCCCCAATCTAATGCAAAGCAAGAAATTAAAAAAAAAACATGTTTTCAAAGATAGATAAAACAAATAGAAAATATCTATAAAACAAATAAACCCAAACAAATTTTCTCTTTTAACATGAACTATTGATAAAAAGAAGTGTTCTTTCACTAAACAATTCTAAAGAAAAATAATTCTTTGTAACTGAAAGATACTCAAAGAAAGAGATTAGATATTTCAAAAGAAAACAAGCTAAAACAAAGAAAATATGGATAAAAATAGATTCAAAGTATTCAAGCAGAGTGTAATCACCCCTAACAAATCACCCTAAACACTTATCACAGATCTCGGTAGGAAAAACCATCAAAAACTAAAAATGTTCACAAAATTGTTGCGGGCTACCAACCATCATAGTGCAATGATCCTAGATCATCACAGGCTAGAGAATAGTACAGTGCGATGATGTCACACTCTGTCTAAAGGTAGGGTGTGTCGATCCTATATCGTCACGTTGTCTCTCAAAGAAGGGTGTGACGAACAAAGGAAAAAAGGAAAAAATAAAAAGCATGAATATTTTCCAGTGAAATTAAAGAGTCGAAGAGTCAATCTAGATCTCCCAATGACTCAAACAATAGAACCTAGGAAATCAAAGCAAGAAATCAATACTACTAGGGAAAAAACCCGATCCCCAGTATGGTCGCCAATTTTGTTATCGGACAAATCAGTAAGTGTGGAAATAAACAAATATCCCTAGTTTCACCCCAAAACTAGAACAAAACAAGACAGAATATAAAACGTTCCCTAAGTTTCAATTATCAAGAATACTAACTAACAAGAGATAAATTGTGTTGGAAACAGGCCGAAGTGGAAAGAAGGATGATCGTGGGGAAAGAAAGTGTGCAGAGAGTGAAGCAATAGTTGGAAGGAAACACAACACGCATGCATGCAAGAAAGCGTGCACAAGGAAAGAGACAGCTGGAAGGAAGAACAACACACGCACATGAGAGGAAGACCTAACGTCAATAGGGTTAGGGTTTTGGTAATGTATTGTAATGGCTAAATATCCAAAGATGTATAAATATCGATACTGAGGTATTATAGAGTGTGCACGGATTTTGTAGTTGTTCTTATTTAGTAAGTATTCAGGTTTTTGTAGTGTTTGGCATATAGTAGCTATGCATGAGCAGATGTGATANAATCTTTTGTTAATTCTTCTTTGATTGGAAGAAATTATAAATAAAAAAAATCCTAGTTTGTTAGGTCTCTTTATTTATTTGGATTTTCTTTGCATTGTTATTTGAAAAAGATCCAACCTAGAGTTTTCTAGGGAAAACAAACAACACATGCTAAATATATAGGAAGCAAACACTCAAATAAATATTTCTCACAATGAACGCACTAGTTGGTGATGAAATCCAAAGTCACAGGATCAAAGTAAGAAATGGATGAGATAGAGAGGGTGGAAAAGTTACGTTGACTACCTAATTAATGGAATTACACCTTGGTGCAAGCTCCCACATGTAAATGTGGGTATACCCTCCAAGGAGCCTGAGTGAGTTTGGCCAATTTCTATTCCAGGTACTATGAAGACTTTCCCCTCCACATTCACCTTGTGTAAAGACCTTAAAGAGAAAGGCCACTAAGGTTACCAAAAACAATAATGATGCATGGGGAAGCAGTCGACATTGCAATCCACATGCAAGGGCAGGGTATCTAAGCCCGAAATCAACTCAAGAAGGTCCCCACATGATTTTCTTCTCAAGTGACCCCCAATAATATGTGCAATCTCTACACCAAGACCAACAAAGCAGGGTGAGTAACTCTATCGGTCTTAATGTGACCTTGTGATTGACCCTCATGTGAGAAGGGATTCCTAGGAAAAAATGTAATAAGTGGATTTAACTTCTCCCTAAGTCAATATTATATGTTTGTTTGCAGCTTTGGAAAGTTATCTTTCACACCTATTCCAAATCCCTACAACTAATCTTATGTAGGTTTTCTACCAAAAAATATAAAAATTTCTAATCAATTTTTATAAGATCTTTATTTTAAGGTTTTTGTTTACTCAAGAGGAAAATGGAATGGACTAAATGATGTTTTGAACGACTCTAAACAATGCAATAAATGAGAATGAAAATATTTCACTTCGATGAAATCTATACTATGAGAAGGAGAAAACGTTTTTCATTCCCAAATGCACAATGTCCCAAAATTTTATTAAACTCATCAATATCAAGAACTTCAAGAAATGATCCAAAGAGACTGTACACCAATTCATGATTCTTGCCCCCCCCAATCTATGCCAAAATCATGCAATTTCGCTACTTCAATTGAAAGGATGCCCCCAATCTAATGCAAAGCAAGAAATTAAAAAAAAAACATGTTTTCAAAGATAGATAAAACAAATAGAAAATATCTATAAAACAAATAAACCCAAACAAATTTTCTCTTTTAACATGAACTATTGATAAAAAGAAGTGTTCTTTCACTAAACAATTCTAAAGAAAAATAATTCTTTGTAACTGAAAGATACTCAAAGAAAGAGATTAGATATTTCAAAAGAAAACAAGCTAAAACAAAGAAAATATGGATAAAAATAGATTCAAAGTATTCAAGCAGAGTGTAATCACCCCTAACAAATCACCCTAAACACTTATCACAGATCTCGGTAGGAAAAACCATCAAAAACTAAAAATGTTCACAAAATTGTTGCGGGCTACCAACCATCATAGTGCAATGATCCTAGATCATCACAGGCTAGAGAATAGTACAGTGCGATGATGTCACACTCTGTCTAAAGGTAGGGTGTGTCGATCCTATATCGTCACGTTGTCTCTCAAAGAAGGGTGTGACGAACAAAGGAAAAAAGGAAAAAATAAAAAGCATGAATATTTTCCAGTGAAATTAAAGAGTCGAAGAGTCAATCTAGATCTCCCAATGACTCAAACAATAGAACCTAGGAAATCAAAGCAAGAAATCAATACTACTAGGGAAAAAACCCGATCCCCAGTATGGTCGCCAATTTTGTTATCGGACAAATCAGTAAGTGTGGAAATAAACAAATATCCCTAGTTTCACCCCAAAACTAGAACAAAACAAGACAGAATATAAAACGTTCCCTAAGTTTCAATTATCAAGAATACTAACTAACAAGAGATAAATTGTGTTGGAAACAGGCCGAAGTGGAAAGAAGGATGATCGTGGGGAAAGAAAGTGTGCAGAGAGTGAAGCAATAGTTGGAAGGAAACACAACACGCATGCATGCAAGAAAGCGTGCACAAGGAAAGAGACAGCTGGAAGGAAGAACAACACACGCACATGAGAGGAAGACCTAACGTCAATAGGGTTAGGGTTTTGGTAATGTATTGTAATGGCTAAATATCCAAAGATGTATAAATATCGATACTGAGGTATTATAGAGTGTGCACGGATTTTGTAGTTGTTCTTATTTAGTAAGTATTCAGGTTTTTGTAGTGTTTGGCATATAGTAGCTATGCATGAGCAGATGTGATACGTAATATTTTTTTGTATGAGATATTTGGTAAGATGTTGATCTAGAGGAGATGAGAGGAGGTAGATATTGAGGATTGGATTGCAGGCTGAGGAGCCTGGTGCAATCTAGTTTGCCTCATATAGATCTTACCCATCTTAGAAGAATTGTAAGCACGCGACACTGTAGATGTAGAACTATCATAATAGAAGATCCCAAAGCCAAATCTTTGTGGAAGTAGCCTAGGAGGGGGTGAAACATGGTAATTTCTATGTAATGTGATGAATGCATGAGTTATTACATTGCTTAATGAATGAATGAGTTATTACATTTCCTGTGAAATATGATTGTGTTATTAAGGGAATAAATTGTTGAAGTTACTGCATAGTCGTGAATGATAGTATGTTGCATTGGCCAGTTCTAATAATGGTTCATTGGTTGAGATATCATATCTCATACTCAATCCTAGGCTATAAACACCTGAGTCTTGCAACCACCCATTAAAGCTATCTCGGGTGAGACTACGCAGTGCATTCTGTGTGTTGTGTTGCCTTCTATTTTACCAAGAGGGCCGATAGTTTTAGAGGCTTTGTTGGAAACCCAAAAGACATGAACCCTAGGTCAATAACTCAGAAAATATAGAAGAAGAGTTAACCAACAAATTATTTTGTTGTCGTTGGTAGGAACAAGAGAGGATTGAGTAGATAAGATAAGTCGAACATTTGTCGGAGGAAGATCAAGAAAAGTGTTAGCAAAACAAGATCATGGAGCAATAAAAATAAAACAAATGCGGAAACAAAACATAGAAGATACACAATACAATAGAGACACAGATTTACGTGGTTCACCCAGTGTGGGCTACATCCACCAGAGAAATTTCCAGGTCCTTC
>JZKD02S2306764.1:0-33465 GCA_000966675.3 Picea glauca
TTTTCAAAATTTATAATGTTGATTTAATTTTATTTTTAAATTATGAAAGTCGTTATATACTTGAAATTACAAGGCCTTGCATTAGTGCAAGGTAGAATGGTCTTAACATTACCAAACAATTTTCTATCTTTATTAGGTTGTATATCTTAGTAGTGCAATGTATAACTTATTTTAAAAATGGTTAAGGTTATAAAAAGTTATAGTAGGAATGAAAGAGTTATGTACTTTAGTATTGCGATGTATGTTAAGAAGAAGTTATATTGAAAATAGTAAACAACATTTTATTTTTTTTCAAACTATATATTCGGAATATGCATAGTTGACTCTTAGTTTCATATATGATGAATTTGTGTATACTATACAAAAATAATGTGATAAATAGAGATATTGAGAGGTATTAAAAAAATGGATATTTTGATGTAATTGCATCCCTAACAATCATGTTTGTCATTCTTTAAAAAAAGAAACCAATTCAACAAAGAGATATTGTAAATTTGTCAATCCCACTCAAAAATATTGGAATAAAAGAAATGTGCATGCATTATAAAGAAAACATGAATTCCTAATAATGTTTGCATGATTTTGTGACTAATAATTTATTTTCCCAATGTACATATCGTTCACCTCTAAGTGGGGATATCAATGACATTAGGGGGATTTGAGGATTAAGTATGGTTAAATTAGTCCTTAACATGGTAAGGGAAATAAAATTGGGCCTTAGGCTATATAGGTTGCTTCTATGCATCAAGGTCCTAGACCAACACCTCGAACGACCACACTTTACCTCCCAATGATATACTTGACCTATGAATGTGCATATTAAATTTCAACACTAGGTATTAGTCTAAGGGCCTTTGACATGTTGTATATAGGAATTATGAGACTTAGGATATAAAGGAAGAATTTAAACATATATGTGAAGAAAATTGACTCAAAATAACACATATGAAATCTCAAGGGCATCATTGTATTCCAAGTAGTGATACATACATCATTAGAATATTTTGACCACTAATTATGAGTTTTGAGGCCCTTAATGGTCATGGGAGGAAACATGGTAATTGGACCCTAAAGAAATCCTTTTGGAATAAATGGATATGAAAACACCTCGAATCACCACACCATCCCTCTCAAGGTTATCCCTTCCTTTGACTATGAATATGGGTGCCATTAGGGGATTTTTGATACTAGGTGCATAATTATTTAGGCCCTAGACATCTTTTAACGAGGAAACCTAGGAATTACACCATAAAGGAAGCTTATAAGCATCAAAATTCAATAATGAAAACTCAATCCACTACACATGACCTCTTAATCATATCCTTACCCTTCGAGTGGGGATATTTATGATAGTATGAAGCTTTTACAACTATCTATGGGTCATAGGATTGTAAATATGGTTAGGGGGGGGATCCTGGTATCAATTCACAAATCAATATTATTGGAATCAAGCCAAAAAAAAGCCCACAACCTTGAAAAAAATAATTTGGGGCTTTATGCCTAAACCCTCAGGTAGGGGGGTCTTGCAAACCTCTCGCCATGCTTGATGCAATGTACAACTTTCTATACTAATTGTTCAAATAGCATAACACATTCCCAACCAATTTCATGCATCCAAGACCATTAATAACATATTGGACCCACACACATCACCTTGCAAGTGCATCATTTTCCTCTTAGTGGGAATATTGGCACCATTAGGGTTTTTGGAGAAGTAGGTATTAGTTTGAAGACTTGGACCAAGGTCAAGTGATGACACTTTCTCATTATGCCTAAAAATGATCTTCCAAGTCTCAAGAGACATCGATGATTCCTCAAAGCACCATAGATTATCTCTTTGTGTCATATTTATCCTATGAGTTGTAATATGACCACCATTAGAAGGTTTTGAGCACCAAGTATGGGTTGTGGGGTGTTAGTGATGGTGAAGGGAGGAAAAAGAACCTTTAGGATATAAAGTAATATTTTAGGGATTCAAATCCAAGAACAACACTTTAAACCACCATGAGTAATGTCTTGAGAGTATAACCTCCCTCTTAGTTTGGATATAGGAACCATTACAAATTTTGGAGATCTAGGTATGATTCTCATTTCCTTGACCATGGTTGGGCAAGAAAAACCAAGCCTTAATCCCTAAAGGAATATTCTAAGGTTCAAGGGACATAAACAAGGAATCAGACCACCACATAGGAACTTTCTATAGGATATTAGGCCTATATAGGGAATATGGGGTCTATTAGAAGGTTTTTATCACTATATTTGGGTCATGGTGTCATGAACATGGTTGGGGGGGGGGATTCGTCGCCTTAGGCACTAAAGAAAAAATTTATTCATCGGGGCCCAATAATATCACCTCAAACAAGTGTCTTTGGTCCTTGGATATAGTTAAGGGAGGAAACATGAACCTTATTCCCTAAAGGAATCTTCTAGACATTTAGGGCCAATAAAGATACGTTGAACAACTAGAGCAATGAGAAATGCCTCAAAGAACCAAGCCTTAGTATGGGTCTCAAGTCCTTAATATGGTTGAGGGGGGAAACACAAGCCTTAGTTTAAGTACAAATATTCTAGGGATACATAGCCAAACTTGATGCCTCAAACCACAAAACCCCACCTCTTGAATTTGTAGACAAATTCTAGGGACCAAGGGTCATAAATGACACCTAAAACCACCATATATGACCACTTGAGGGGATGTCCATCCTTCAAGTGGGTATATGGGAATAGTTAGGATATTTTGAGGACTTAGTATGGTTCTTGGGTACCTTGACATAATCGAGAGAGGAAACCCAAGCCTTATGTCCTAAAGGAAGATTTCGGGCATATAAGTCCAATAACAACATGTTGAACAATGACAAAGGACCTTTCCAAAGTATCATTCATCTATAGATGGGGATAGTTAGAATGATGAGGTTTTCAACATTAATTATCATTCTATGGACCATGGATATTGTTAGGAGAACACACCCAAGAGTTAGGACATAAATGAATATATAGGATTCTTAGGAAAATAATGACACTTTGAACCATCAATAATGACCTCTCAAGAGCAACCTTTGCCACTTGTTCGTGTACATGAACATTTTCCATAACTTCATCATTTTTAGGGGGACTATTATTTTTATCATGTCTATTTGTAGTAGGTCTATTTTTAGTATGTGGTAATGACATGGAAGTAACATGTTAGTGATAAGGATTAAAGCACTCTTCACCTTGAATGTTCCTCCTTCCATGGGAATATCCTCCTCGAAGATAAGTTCACACTTCCACTAGAGTTTAGTTTAGCATGCATGAGTTGCATTCAGGACTCAATGTCAGTTTTATTATTATTCACTTCAATTATGTAGTTTAGTTCAACATGAATGAGTTTAATGCAACATGCATGGGTTTTTACTTCTTCATGTTTAAATCTATTATTATCCAACTAAGTCATTCACAAGGAATCTCTAACTTAGTTTTTACTTCTTATCTCACGGAGATTTATGTATATATGTATCAATCTCTCATTGAAAATTAGTTCATTCAATAATGAATTTAATAGTTCATTCTCTCTTCTTTCCCTTTGGTCTCATGCTTTCAAGTGTTCTTTGTCATTAGAAACTAGATTATTGTTCTTAGCAATTTAGTTTCTTATTTTCTACTATATTCTTGTATGATAATTTTTACATGACCTACTACATCTTCTTCACCACCTCCCAATGTTCATATTAGTGATGATACTTCGTTCTCTTTGGATCAGATTTAATATTCTCATTAGCATTCTATTTCATGTCTAGATTGTAGAACACAGTTGACAAAGTAGAGTCTATAGGTAGTTGGTGATCTAGTGGGTGATCCTCTCAAACCATAGAGAGATAGATCAGAGTTTGGGGGTTCTCCAAAAACAATCACTACCCATGAATTGTTATATGGTGATCACATATAGTCCTTAGTACTATGTAGAGGCTACAATAAACCATTATTAGTAAACCACTATTAATGAGAAATAAAATTCCCTCATTAGGAGCCACCCATGGCATTTGGTTCCTCTACCTTATGATCAGAAACTTGTTCAATGAGACCAAATATAAAGGAAAAACATGGTAGTGTATTGACTTCTATGGAATCATGAGGTTTAGCTTATATCTAAGGGCGTCTCACATGTCATGGGATTGACTACATAGAGATCTTTTCTCCAGTTGCAAATATGGACTCCATCAGACTAGTCCTAGCCATTGCAATAGCTAGACATTGGGAGGCTCACCATGTGAAGAGTGTCTTTCTTTATAGATATCATGAGGTGATGTATACGGAGAAATCATAGGAGTATGTTAAATATCTAGTACAATGGAAAAAAACCAAACATATAGAGGTACATAATCCCTTCATCCAAAGACATATCCATGATGGGGTCATCAATTTATAATATTGTCCATCTGGAGAGTAGGTTGTAGACATATTCACAAAGACCTTCAACGAGCGTAAATTTTCAACTTTGTGAGATCTCTTGTAGGTGAATTCATGACATAGCTACATATCAACTGACATAGCTATGATTCTCTTTTGAGGGAGGGTTTTCTTCCCACTTGGTTTTCCATCTTTACCTCACTTTGTTTCCATAATTATTTTGTGCATGGGTACCTACCATGGCTACATATTGTTGGGAGGAATAAATTGTAAACACCTCAGTCATGCTTCAGGGGGGTGCTGATGTACATGCACATTTTCCAGAATTTCCTACTGTTAGGGGGGATTGTTATTTTTAGCATGTCTATTTATAGCATGACTATTTATAGCATGTCTATTTATAACATGTCTATGTTTGGAAAGTATCTATTTATAGTAGGTTTATTTTTTAGCATGTGGTAGTGACATGTCAATGACATGGAAGTGATAAGGATAAAATAACACTTCACCTTGAATATTCCTCCTTCCATGGGAATATGTTCCTCCTAGAAAAGTGTTCACATCCACTAGAGTTTAGTTCAACATGTGTCACTTAGTATCGGTTCTATTATTAGTTACATCACTTATGGAGTTTGGTTCATATTGCATGAGTTGCATGCATGAGTTTTTACTTATGCATGTTTAACTCTATTATTATCCAACTAACTCCACTTACACTAGTCTTATTTTGGAGTCACATGTGCAGGCACAAGGAATATCTAACGTAGTGTGCACTTCTTCTCTCATAGAGAGTTATATGTGTGTGTGTGTGTGTGTGTGTGTGTGTGTGTGTGTGTGTGTGTGTGTGTGTGTGTGTGTGTGCAATTGTTGATCTAGTGGGTGTTCATGTCAATCCACGGAGATATATATCTCATTTTATGGGTTCTCCACAAGACATCACCGTTATAGAGCCATTACTTCCCATCTATTGTTATATGGTGCTCGCATTTGATTCTCATCCCTATGCAAAGGCTGGAAGAAACCATTATTGGAAAGCCATTATGAATGAGGAGTACAATTCCTCCATTAAGAACTACACATGGGATTTGGTTCATCCACTGATTGGAAACTTGTTCAATGAAAGTGAATATGAAAGACACATATCAGAACATATGGACTTGTAATAAATTACAATGATTGGCTTGTAGCGAAGACTTTCTCACAGGATCATGGGATTGACTACATAGAGAAATTCACACCAGTTGTAAAGATGGACTCCATAAGACTAGTTCTAGCCATTATAGTAGCCAAACATAGGGAGGTTCTCCATGTGAAGAGTTCATGTTGTAACATCCTCGATCATAAACCACACGGGTCGGGCCAACGGTACTACATGGAAAACACTTATGTAACATAATATGCATTCTAATGAATTTAAAATTCTTAATTATAGTTAAGCACATAATTACTGCTAGCATTTCAGAATTAATGGAAATAACAATAATTCATGATTACAGCAGAATACATGATAACATTGCAAGAATCAGAGGTATGCAATTTAATTACTTACAGAATTATAAAACATAGTGACACTTATATTTGAATTTGTCGCATGCCACCAACTACGTGCAAACCTTCCACGAACCTCCCAGCCTTAGACTGCGCTGCTCATCACTCTCAACAATAGGTCAGCCTCAAGCTGGGACTAAGCTCCAGCAGGCATGGAATCCTAGGCTAGGCACAATTTACAGGAAGACACACAGTAAAAGAGGGAGGATTCTCTCCTAGGAGCCACTTATGCCCACTGCTCACAGACTCTTCTTCCACACATGTCTATCCTACCCCAAGAGTATACACTTTCACTGTAACCTAGACAGTCCTTCGAATGCTAACCTCCCTTGCCTTGGGCTTCAGCAATAGACCAGAATGAAAATCTCTGAGCTCTGTGGCAGCTACAAGGGCTCCTTCCAGGAGCTCTCTCCTTCCTCCATGCACTCTCTCACCTAGAGAGAGTCACTCACAGGCCTAACAATCTGCCTCTTCAACCATGGCATGAGAGCCTGGTTCTTCAACTCCTTCTGACTCAATTACTGCACAGTGAGGATAGCAAAAACACAATTCCACTTAGGAGAATAGGAAGATGCAACCCACAGATAGTTCAAGTACGCATTCATCTCTACAAAGGCATATAGAATGGGTTCACAAACTCACAGATCGACCTTTCCCTCCCGACCAGTTCTCTCAATGGTGTATAGGTATGCCAAGGATAGACGCAAACCAAAAATAGAATCAGACGGAGGATGTTTCATCTTTTAGGAAGACATATTGGTTCTCTGGTTTTCAGAGTTGCATGAGGGTATCCCAGATCAGACACCAAGGATCACACATCTCTTCTCGACAGAGGAAGAAAGAATGAAGAGCCAACCCCTCCGAGGTTTGGATTTTCCAGTTTTATTTGCAAGAGCCCAGGTCGACACCTGTCTCCCTGGAGCTACATGCTCTCCATATGCATATGTTCCTTTCCCAACACTTGGGACCACACCTAGCCAATGCTCACTTTAATCTTGTTAGGGAAATAATAATAATTATCATCCTCTTTTGAGGTAATCCCCCTAGCTTATCCCCCCTTGCTATGCCCAACACTTAGCCTCCTCTCTTTGCCCAGCCTTATGGAGACTTAGTGCCCCATCACTCTTTCTTCGTGGTCAGTTTACACACAGTGGTTTTTATATTTTATTAACAAAGTGCATAGTTACATTTACAACAATAGGATCCTGGACTTTGATACTTAGGCTCTCTATCCTAATACATGCATAAGCCTCTCAGCTTATCAAAACTCAACTCACCAGCCTAATAAAATTGAATTACAGTTCATAAACAAGATTTAAAATGGGTAAACATGATTCACAATTGGGCTCTGCCTCGGGGACACTACAATCCCCTCCCCTTATTTTTGCACTGTCCTCAGTGCAACTTTCACACAGTATCTGCAAGATTTCCAAAATCTTCAAAAAGATGCGGGTATTATGTCCGCATAGTATCATCATGATCCCATGTTGGATCCTCAGGACCATACCAGGTCCATTGGACCTTTACAATCCCTATAGCTCGATTCCAGAGCTGTTTTCTTTTCCTGTCCAATATGCGCACATGATGCACTTGCAACACTCCTTCTTGCTCCACCTGAATCACATTCCAATCGATAACATTATTATCATCAGGTATATATTTCTTAAGAAATGAAACATGAAATACATTATGTACATTCATGGATGCAGGTAATGCAAGAATATATGCAACTAGCTGAATCCTTTCTAGGATTTCAAATGGCCCACAAAATCTGGCTGCCAACTTGGCGCAACTTTGCAGCTTCAGGGAACTCCTGTTAGCTTTCACTTTCAGGAAAACATGATCACCCACTTTGAACTCTCTATGGGTTATGTTCTTATCAGCATAAATTTTCTACCTGTCTTGGGCAACTTTCAAATTCTGCTTATTTTTTTATCATTTGTTCCACCATCTCCTTGAGAAACTCTATCCCAACTACTGTCCTATTAGCTGGATTATCCCAACTCACTATAGTATTGCACCTTCTTCCATAAAGTGCTTCAAATGGGCTCATCTTCAACGATGCCTGATACCCAATGTTGTAAGTGAATTCTACCAAGTTTAGGTAGTCTTCCCATTTCGATGGTTTGTCCATCACATACATTCTCAGTATGTCTTCTATCACTCTGTCCACTCTCTCTGTCTATCCATCAGACTCAGGATGATAAGTTGTACTAAAGTTCAGATTCTTTCGGAATCCTTTGAATAATCCTTTCCAAAAATTCGAGGTGAATTTCGGATCTCTGTCAGACACAATTTTTTTAAGAATTTCGTGCAATCGTGCCAATCCCTTCAAGAAAATATCAGCAACATTTGTTTCCTTGTAAGTAGTTTTCAGTGGAATAAAATGGGCATATTTTGTAATCTTTTCTACCACCACCATGATCAAATCATGTAGCTTTCCTGTTCTGGGCAATCCCATAATAAAATCCATTGTCACCACTTCCCATTTCCATTCAGGAATGGGCAAAGGTTGCAGCAACCCTGTTGGGTGCCTATTCTCAGCTTTAACTTTTTGGAACTCCATACATCTAGCAATGTATTCAATAATCTCTCTCCTCATACCTGGCCAAAAGTAATGGCTCTTGACTGCTGCCACGGTTTTATGATATCCAGGGTGCCCTGCATAAGGCACATTATGCATCTCCTATAGAACTATCTGTTTCAAGTCCTGGACGTTGGGTACAAAATTTTTATTCTTGTGCAGTAGTATTCCATCTATTCCCAATTTATAAATATCCACCTTATGTGGAATCTTACCATGTTGTAGCTTTTCTACCAATTCTCTGTACTGCAGATATGCATTTGCAACCTCCAGAATTATTCTTTTAATATCAGTTTGATACATGCTAATTGCTGTAGCATGTAGTTCATGCACCCTCCTGATGAGTGCATCAACAACTTTATTCTCTTTCCCTTTGATATGCTTGATATCAAAGTCATATTCACACAGAAATTCTAGCTACCTACTTTGTCTAACATTTAAGGTTGGTTGATCAAACAAATATTTCAGACCATTATGGTTTGTTCTGAGTTTGAACCTCCTTCCCATGAGGTAATGCCTCAACTTATTTAGAGCGTGAACTATGGCTTCCAACTCCAAGTCGTGAGTGGCATAGTTCTTCTCGTGTTCCTTTAACTTCCTAGATTCATAATAGATTACGAATACATTTTGACCGAGGACTCCTCCCAGTCCTTCTTTGCATGCATCTGTGCACACCATAAAATATTCATTTGGATCTGCAATCCTCAAGATTGGAGCACTGGTTAACAGTTCCTTCAATCGCTAAAAGATTTTCTCACAATCCTTTGTCCACTGAAACTTATTCTCCTTCCTTTGTAAGGAAGTGATAGGGTGAGCTATCCTCAGGAACCCTTCGATAAACCTTCTGTAATAACCAGCCAATCCCATGAAGGATCTAACTTCCGTTACATTCCTTGGCTCTGAACATTATCTAATGGCCTCAATATTATTAGGGTCTACAACTATCCCATCCTTCGAGATAATATGCCCTGAGTAATGGATCCATTCCTGATAAAACAAGCATTTGCTCAGCTTGGCATATAGTTGGTGCCCTCTTAGCACTTGCAACACCATCCTCAGATGTTGCTCATGTTCTTATTTTGACTTGGAATACACCAAGATGTCATCCAGGAAGACTATGACAAACTTGTCTAGATAGTCCCTAAATACTCCATTCATCAAGCACATAAAAACAACGGGTGCATTTGGCAGTCCATATGGCACCACTATGAACTCATAATGCACATACCTTGTTCTAAAGGTGGTATTGCTGATGTATTCATATTTTATCCTTACCTTGTGATATCATGATCTTAGATCTATTTTCGAAAATATCTTTGCATCCTTCAACTAATTGAAGAGGTCATCACTCCTTGTCAGAGGATACTTGTTCCTTACCATTACCTTGTTCAACTACCTGAAATTGATGCACAATATCAACGTTTCGTCCTTCTTCTATACCCCTTCTTCAGAATCTCTTCAACCTACAATTGCAACTCTTTCATCTCTGGCGTACTCATCCTATACGGAGCTTTTGACACTGGAGTTTATCCGAGAATCAAGTTCATAGAGAAATCAATATCCCTTTTTGGAGGTAGTCTAGGCACTTCCTGGAATACATCTTCGAATTCTTTTAGTACCGCATACTCTTCAATACTTGACACCTTGTCCTTAGGTGTTTCCCCTACATGGGCTGCAAATAATTGACAGCCTTTCCTGTAGCACTTCTTCAGCTACATCATTGAGATTTCCCTAATAGCTACAGCTCTGGGAATCCCTTGGACTACTCTCTGATTCCATTCTTCATCTAAGCAAATGAATTCCTTATTGCAGAAGTCCAAGATGGCATGGTGTTGGTCCAACCAGTCCATCCCAATTAGACAGTCATAAGAGCCTAATGAAAGAATGTTCAATTCAGCCTTCATGCTCAGTCCATTCATGTCCACGGGACAAGACTTGACTAACTCGATGAATTTCCTCTTGGTTATTGTAGCTAGCTACACTAACCAAGACTTTTCATGTTTGATTCTTATCAAATGCAAACTTTCTACCACTCTAGGGTCTATATAACTCTGGCTAGCCCCCGAATCAACTAAAATAGTGAAGGCATGGTTGTTGATCATACCTTCCACTTCAATCATGTGTGACTAATATTCAACTTGCTTTTTGTCTAGGGCTGCACAAATCCTTGGAATCCTACTGCCCATGTACTCCACAATTTTAGCTTGTTGAACATGGTGGAAAGTCCTCATTTTATCATTTTGGTGGGGGAAATATCTGTACCTATCGTTCCCTTTACAACCCCAACATTCCATAGGTGGTAGCCTTGACATTTGCCCACCCACTTCAACCTTCCTGGGCTCTCTAAAAGATGACTG
This sequence comes from Picea glauca, assembly GCA_000966675.3. NCBI lineage: Eukaryota > Viridiplantae > Streptophyta > Pinopsida > Pinales > Pinaceae > Picea > Picea glauca. Next base: position 10,876 of record JZKD02S2306764.1, read on the forward strand.
TCCTTGAGGACTATTTCTGAAAAAGGGTGGTTTATTTCCCTTCTGCCTCTATTCTTTCTTGGACTTTTTCTGGTCAACCCAAGCCTTCCGAAAGGTAGGATTTTCTCTTTTTTGTTCAAAAAATCACTTCTCTCTCCTTATCATTTCTTCCATAGTCTTTGTGTCATCATACTGAATCTTATTCCCAATAGAAGGTGGTAACCCACTCAGGTACCTTTGAATCTTGACAGACTCATCTTTGATGAACGGAACATACTTCAGTAATTCCAAAAACTTTTGATCATACTCATCAATGGTCATGTTGTCCTGCTTGAGTTCAAAGAACTCTTTCATCTTTTTGTCATAATATCTTTTAGTTAAGTATTTTTTCTCAAAATACCTCTTGAATTCTTTCCATGTGATGTCTTTTACTCTGATGTGTTTCACCTGCAAAAGTTGATCCCACCACATGGATGCCTTTCCCTTCAGTTGATACATGGAAATCATGCCCTATGAATGAGAGGAATAACTCTGCAGTTGAAAGTATTTCCTCATACTAAGAAACCAAGTTTCTACATCTTCCTCCTTCTTATGTTCTCCATCAAACGTTGGAGGCTTGATCTTATTCATCTCCCCCTTCAATTCATCCATCTCGGATCTCCTATGATTTTTGGTAGGGTATGAGTTGGAATTACTGTGTGCTTCCTTATCAAAATGCTTTGGGGAGTGACAACAATTTCTGCTAACACTCCTCGATATTCTTTTCCCCTCAAGTGTCCCGGGACTCCATGTTTTGCTTGAGTTACTTTCTTTTTCCAATCTCTTTTCGATTATTTCCAGACTCTTTAACAACCTTAAGTTTAATTCTCCATGTTTATCCCTGTCTTTCATGAGATTTTGGCTATCAAATTGGCGAGCCTGGGCATCCTTCTGTAATATTTCAATGATTTTCATCATATGCCCTTCCTTATCCATCTCTTTTTTGTGTCCATTGGAGTTCGTTCCTTCAAATCCCAAGGAAACGTTCATTCCTTGATCTCTTTCGTTCTCTGGTCTAGAAGTAATCCACACCTCTTCCATTTCTTTACACTTCGAGGAAATTCTAATCGGTTCTGGCACACTCCATTCTTCTTCAATTACAATGTGCAAACAACCAAAAATTGTGAGGCTATCATTCCTTCACACATTCCACACACATAATTCATAAGCTGAATCATAAACATTCATTTTTCATGAATTTTTGGAGCTCTTCTCGGCTCTCTAACTTTCGAGCGATAGCCCTCTCTTCCTCAGTCCCAAACCCATGCGATCACGGGCTGTGACCTAATGCCAAACCGCTAGGGTATTTTCGTGACTTCGTGTTTTGGGAGGTTTCAACTCAACACTACTATCCGTTGAGTTCTGATTACCGAACTTGTGAAAATGAGTGGATCAACCGTCCACGTCTACACAAAAACCAACGGATGAAATACGATGTGGCCTCTCTGTATCGAAGTTTTGGGACTTCAGGACTTCGGGTTTCAGGGTTTCGGTCCTTGAGGATCTCATACTCGCTTCCCTCTTCAACCCCCGACTTTCGAAATACTGATTTACTTTACCCTCTGGGCCCACATAGCACAGTTGTCTCCCACAACCACAGTGGTACATGGCACATTATGGAGGTTCGACGTCACCTTCACCGATGTCAAAAGGTCCCACCACTTCCACCTTTCTTTTTGTGACTTCGAGTTTCGGGGTTTGTGCATCAGCACAACTTGCTTTTCCCAAAGTTGAAATCGTGAAATCATGATTTACTACTCTTCTTGATCCAATGGTCAAGATCTTTTCCTAGATCTACAGTGTAGATATTTTCAGGATTTCGGGGTTTCAGGGTTTCGAGTTTCGAGGTTTTAGTCTCGGATGTTCTCACCCTCGCTTCCCTCTTCAAATTCCGACTACCGAACTTTCGAAAGGCTTCTTGGATATCATTCTAGCACCTTCTATAGATCTAACGGTCATAAGGGATCTCTTTTCCTCCCTATCAGAGAAAACGACTCCAACACTTCGTGCATTGAGTTGTCTCTCTCCGTAGTCAAATACCACATCGGTTGCAGTTTAATCTACCACTACTCATCCTGAGCTTTTTAACATAGCCAAGTAACTCCTTATCACTACGGGATGCTCTAAGGTTCGAGATTGGTTCCATCCGAACACCACTTCCACTCAAAACCTCGGGTCCAAAGGCCATTCAACTGGCCCATGCAAGCTCAGTGTAGAAAAACTTGTTCTTTGATACCATACTGTAATGTCCCCGACCATCAACCCCACAGGTCAGGCCAATGCTACTACACGGAAAACACTTCTATAACATAATATGCATTATAATGAATTTAAAATGCTTAATTATAGTTAAGAACATAATTACTGCTAGCATTTCAGAATTAATGGAAATAACAATAATTCATGATTACTGTAGAATACATGATAACATTACAAGAATCACAGGTATGCAATTTCATTAATTACAGAATTATAAAACATAGTGACACTTATCTTTGAATCTGTCACATGCCACCAACTGCATGCAGACCTTCCATGAACCTCCCAGCCTTAGACTACGCTTCTCATCACTCTTAGCAGTAGGTCACCCCTGATATCAGACTAAGCTCCACTAGGCAAGCAATCCTAGGCTAGGCACGGTTTACAGGAAGAAACACAGTAAAAGAGGGAGGATTCTCTCCCAGGAGCCACTTATGCCCACTGCTCACAGACTCTCCTTCCCCACATTCCTATCCCACCCCAGGAGTACACACCTTCATTGTCACCTAGACAATCCTTTGGCTACTAAACTCCCTTGCCTTGGGCTTCAACAACAGACCGGACCGGAAATCTCTGAGCTCTGTGGAAGCTACAGGGATCCTTCTAGGAGCTCTCTCCTTCCTCCACACACTCTCTCACTTGGAGAGAGTCACTCATAGGCCTAACAACCTACCTCTTCAACCACGGCCTGACAACCCAATTCTTCAACCCCTTCCGACTCAATTCCCGCACAGTGAGGATAACAACAACACAATTCCACTCAGGAGAATAGAAAGAGGCAACCCACATACAGTTCGGGTATGGATTCGGCTCTACAAAAGAAGATACACTAGGTTCATGAACTCACAGGTCGACCTTTCCCTCCCAACCAGTTCTCTCAATGATGTATAGGCATTCCAAGGATAGGCGCAGACCAAAAATGGAATCAGACGGAGGATGTTTTGGCTTTTAGGAAGACATCTCGGTTCTCTGGTTTTCAGAGCTGTGTGAGGGTATCCCATATCAGACTCCAAGGATCACACAACTCTTCTCGACAGAGGAATATAGAATGAGGATCCAACCTCTCTGAGGTTTGTCTTTTCCAATTTTATTTGCATGAGCCCAGGTTGACACCTGTCTCCCTGGAGCTGCATGCTCTCTAGATGCATACCTTCCTTTCCCAACACTTGGGACCACACCCATCCAATGCTCACTTTAATATTTTTAGGAAAATAATAATAATTATTATCCCCTTTGGAGATAATCCCCCTATCTTATCCTTCTTCCTATGTCCAACACTTAGCCTCCTCTCCTTGCCCATCCTTATGGAGACTTAGTCCCCCATCACTCTTTCTTCATGGTCGGTCTACACGCGGTGGTCTTTATATTTTATTAACAAACTGCATGGTTACATTTACAACAACAAGTTCTTGGCCTTTGATACTTAGGCTCTCTGAATTAATACATACATAAGCCTCTCATCTTATCAAAAGTCAGCTCACTAGCCTAACAAACTTGAATTACAGTTCATAAACAAGCTTTAAAATTCATAAACATGATTTACAACAAGGCTCGGCCTTGGGGACATTACACCTATGTTCATGGATACCATGAGGAGGAGATATATATTGAGCAACGATAGAGGTATGTTAAATATCTAGTACAGTGGGGAAAAAATGAAACACATAGAGGTACACATGCACTTCATCCAAGGACAACTCCATGATGGGGTCATCGCTCTGAAATATTTTCCATATTCAAAGCAGGTTGCAGACATATTCACAAATCATAAGTTTGTATATTTACGAGATATCTTATTGGTGAAGGGAATATTTACACAACAATTAACATAGCTAGGATTCTCTTTTGAGGGAGAATTTTCTTCCCACTGGGTTTTCCCTATTTTCCTCATCTTTATTTCCATAGTTGTTCTATACATGAGTACCTAACATGGCTACATATTGTTGGTACCCATATAGTACACACCTTAGTTGTGCTTTAGGGGGGGTGTTTTTGTAAATGCACATTTTCCATAATTTCCTACTATTTAGGGGGATTCTCATTTTCAGCATGTTTATTTATGGCATGACTATTTATAACATGTTTATTTACATGTCTATTTTTATCATGTATCTATTTATAATAAGTGTATTTTTAGCATGTGGCAGTGATATGACAATAACATGGTCATGACAAGGATCAAAACAAATTTCACCTTGAATATTTCTCCGTTCATGGGAATATTCTCCTCTTCGACAAGTGTGCACTTCCAATAGATTTTATCTCAACACACATGGGTTTTTTCTTATTCATGTTTAACTATATTATTATTCAACTAACTACACTCACTACTAGTCTTATTTTGGAGTCTCATGTGCATATAGGAGGAATCCCTAACCTAGCACACACATATTCTCATGGAGAGTTGTGTGTGTGTGTGTGTGTCACTCTCTCATTGTAAACTAGTTCATTTAATAATGAATTCAATAGTTAATTATTAAATGAACTAGTTTACAATCAGAAAGAGACACACACATACATACTTGTGTGTGTGCACGTATCACTCTCTCATTGTAAATTAGTTCATTTAACAATGAATTCAATAGTTCATTCTCTCTTCTTTCTTTTTGGTCACATGCTTGCAAGTGTTCTTTATTCTTAGCAATTTAGTTTCTTCTTTGCAACTAGATTCTTTTGTGAGAATTTTTACACCTGTAACTAAGTATATAAATATCATTAGAATTTATTATCACTAGGTTTGGGTCTTGGGGCCCAAAACATGGTCAGGGGAGGAAACATGAACCTCAGGCCCATATAGAATGTTTTATCCATCCGAGGCTAAGAATGATTTTTTGAACAACTGCACATGGCATTCAGAGGGTATCCTTGGTCTATTATTTTGGATGTTAGTGCCACAAGTTGATTTTGAGTAGTAGGTATGTGTCCCGGGGCCCTAGAAATGAAGTAGGGAAAAATGACATGAATTAAGTCCTAAAGAAAACTTTAAGACATCCAAATCCATGAACAATTCCTTGAATCATCACACATGACCTATGGGGGTATCCTTGGCTTACAAGAAAGTATGTTAGCTCCCTCACAAGGGATTTAGGATTATCTATATATCTCAAGAGATTGACATGGTCAACAAGGAGAACCAAATCCTTTGTTAAGAAGAAAGGTTCTTGGCATCTAGATCCAAACAGGATGACTCAAACCACGACACCCAACATATCAAGGTTTTAGGTAGCTTCTAGGGCCCAATTGTCATGAATGACATGTAAAAAAACCACAAATGGCTACTTGAGGTGATCTTTGGTTTTCAATTAGGGATATGAGAATCGTTAGGAGATTTTTGGCACTAGGTATGGGTCTTGGATACTTGGACATGATTGAGAGAGGAAATCTAGGCCTTAGGTCCTAAAGGAAGCTTCTTAGTATCCAGGGACAACAATGACTTGTTGAAACCCTAGAAAGGAATTTTCCAAGGTATCCTTGGACTCTTCATGTCGATAGTTAGCATTACGTTTTTTTTCAAAATTAAGTATGGGTCTCTAGACCTTGGATATTGTTAGAGGAAAAAAACCAAAGACATATGTGATAAAGGAATCTTTTAAGATTTTGGGGAAAAAATGACACCTTGAACCACCACAATTAATCTTTTGAGGGCGTCCTTTGCCTCTAACTAGGTGTGTGCTACCAGTAGCATTTTTATGCACTAGGTATGGGTATATAGCTCCTATATATGGTCAAGGGAGGAAAAATGAACATCATGACCTAAATCAATCTTCTAACCATTCAAGTCTAAGAACGATGCCTTGAATAGTGACACATGGCCTCCTTAGGGTATCTTAGACTATGGTTGGGGATGCCAATGCCACTATGTGGTTTTGAGAAGTAGGTATGTATACTAGGGTCCTGGAAATGACCTGTACACATTTGTTTTGCATCAAGTGTGTCAGGGGTGTCACAAGGGTGGCTTGCCAATCCCCTCCTATCTGGAATTTGGGAGAGACAATCCCTAACTATTTTTTTGGGGTTGTTTTTATCTATTGTTTTGTCACTTCAAAGGTTTAAAACTACAAGTATGTAATGGGAAGATGCATCCACTCCTTCCTAGGAGCACATGTATTCTTTTTCTCAAGAAAACATGGGCATTTTAAAGCACATGCACACTCTTGCTAAGGAACACATTTGCATTCCTAAAAAATAATAGTTGACAAGTGTGCATAGAGGTTACATGAAAATTGAGGGTATAGGATTATGAACGTGTGTGTGTTTCTAGGAACGTCCACACATTCCTACATCTACATGTTCCTTTACACCCCATTACATATTTTTCAATCATCAAATTCATGGAAACACCCTTATCCAAAAACTCGAAGAATAATAAATTTGTAATTTTAACTATTACTTTTTTAAAATTACAAATTACTTAAATTTTTAAAATATATATATTTTTTTATTTTTTTTGACATTTACTATTTATGATATAATTTCTAAATAAAAACTTAATTATGATTGTTAATATTTAAGTTATACACACTTAATTAATGGTCATCTTTAGCTTAGTTTAATATTGGAGTCACTATAGGGCTGCCCTAGAGTGACCCAAATCTACAATATGATTATGATCAAATATTAACTAATAAATCTCAAGAAACTTATGCAAATAAGTTCAATCAAACATCAAAATATGAAATTCCTTGTATACCCCTCATAAATTTAATGCTCTTCACTCAGAGTTTATTTCCATTTTCATTCAATATCTTTATTTTTCCTACAAACTATGATAAATATGATGTACACTAGTTTTAATCCATGTAATAGAAAATTCTAAGTAAAAACTCCATTTTTCAACATATTCATATTTTTAAAAACACTAATTGGTTTTCTTATTCTATTTTCATAAAAAAAATCAAATCGATATTATTATTTTATTTTGATAGAAAAATCATATCGAACAAAATGAATTGTAAAGGGAAACAAATCCCTCTCATCGTCTATCAATCCAAATTTTATAGTTGTGAAATTTTAGTCGTCTTGTACCAACAAAAAATTTAAAGTGCCTTAAGACAAGATAATATGAGGAAAAAGATAGATATTTTTCGATACAATGTTTATATTAGTTATGTTCAAGATTGAGATACAATGCCATAACCAATTGAGTTATACACTTTTTATTCCATGTGCTTCATTCTGCTAAGTGTTATAAGCTCACGTGTTTATACAATATAAAACATTTGACTAAGTGTTACAATCTCATGCCAAAGATAAATATCTCAAGATTGTATGTGGAACACTATATAAATATCAAACAAGAATAACTACAAGAATAACTTTAGAGATTGTGACATTTTCAAACCTATACGTGGATTGTACTATTGATGTCAGCTCTATATTCAACATTTCTATTAAATGGAATCAAACACATATTTGGACATAATGTATTACATTGAATAAACCATAATTTCATGGAGTTTAATAAAATAATTACATTTTTATATTCCTTTGAATATCCATAGATCCCCATGCTTTGTTCTATGAGGAGTGGTGATCAACAAATAGTAAGTTTGAATACAATCCCTTAACTAATGTGTTCTAGTTGGGATCCATAGATCCCCATGCTTTGTTTTATGAGTGGTGATCAACAAATAGTAAGTTTGAATATAATCTCTTAATTAATGTGTTTTAGTTGGGATTCTAGTTGGGAATCAATAGTAATATGTTTTAGTTGGGAATCAATAGTAGTAAGGAATCTTTATCTTTCTTTTTTTCTTTAGAAACGAAATTTTCATCGAGCTATTAATCTTTTTTTTTAAATCTTTTATTATTTTATTTCTTTAATAATGGTTGATTTATTATTCTATTTTTTTAATAATGGTTGATTGCTTTGTATAAGAATTTCTTTTTTATATAATTTAAATGTTCTATGTTTTGGATTTTTTTAATATATTTTTTTTTGTTGATTTTGTTTTAACTCTGATTATAAATAATTAAAACTATAGATTTAATTTAGTTAAATTTTTATAATCTTAATACTTTAGAAATTTTTTGAGACATCTAATTTATTAATGTATTCAAAAATACAATTTAAAAAACATGAAATTTCACCTATTATAATGACATTATAGTGACAAATACAACCAAAAAAAATACAAAACTAAAACGTTCAAATAAAATCCTCTTTATGAATGGAAAAACACAAATATTCACTTCAACCTTCGAGGTTCTTCGAAATCAAAGAAGGAAAGTCAAGTAATGTTTTTCGTTTTTGTTTTAATAACCAATTTAGTTTGTTTGAGCCTTTACAAGGAAACACTCGAGAAACGAAGTTGATAATTTGATATCATTTATCCACGGGGCAATAAAGGAAACATTTAAAAGAAAACATTTCTCCATTGGGCATTTGAAAGACATGGTCACAACCACGTGTCATCAACTTCGTTGAGAAAATAAAACAAACAACATTTCGATGAGATATTAGTTCTCATGTTTATTACATAGAGGGTGTTTTGTAGATTATATATATAAACAATAATCATAAAAATAACGTTTGTTATCAATACGTATACATATTTATGAAAATATTTATGGTAAGTGTGTTAGAATTAATGTTTATATTAGAAATTCGTTTAGATTTGTTAAATTTAGATGATTGTGGAATATTTTTTTCAACTATCATATTATATTTTTGTGTGAGTAGTTGAAAGATTTTCTCATGAATTTATTATGTTGTTGAGAAAAAACTTCATATAAAATTACATTACATTACATGTATAAAACTACATATTTGATTGAGTAATAAAAATATCTACATATTTAATTGAGTAATAAAAATATATAAAATTATTTTGTGCATGGTAGATTGTTAAATTGATTTCAGAGTGGATAACTCTGGGCGTAACTCCCTAAGTGAATGGCCGAAGAAAATGTGAAAAAAATTTGTTGTAGAAATAGTTTAAAGTAGGATAGTGGATAGTTTAAATGGCCCAGAAATATTTCCGTCGTGTTCTAAGTGTGGCTATGCTCTGGTGTGTTGATAATTCCATTAACATATTTTTTTTCTTGTGAAATCAGATTTGATTTGGAGATTGCAGATCGTGGTTGGGGAAGATCTATGAATGAACTGGGAAATCTGGAGATTTCACACTAATTTTTCAATTGAAAGACCGTGGCTCTTCGTCCCTGCGTTTGACAGGACAGGGATAATTGCAGGTCGTGGATGATTGGTAAATTGACAAGCCATTGAAAAGGTTGCACCTCCAGCTTATAGACATAAGTCTTAGATGACAGATTCCATAGACTGATCGATGAATATCACTTGGAAGTGACAACGATATTCAAAGGAAGGAGGCAGCGAGTAATCAACATTAGAATTTTTTTTCAATGTAAGAAATGTAAAATTATTTAGTTTGTGTGTAAAACTATGAAGAATCAATAATAGAACAAAGTAACATAATTTATGTTGGTGGTTTGTATGTACTTTGGTTTTATAAGAATATATAATTGATTTGGTTATGTTTACAGTTTGTTATGGTTTGTGGTTTTTGGAAAATTCGGTAATCTAAGAACAATTATTATTGGATATAGTTGTGATCCTTGTGTGTTTATAAGCTTGTGTAAAATAGTTCACTTTGTAGGATTGGTTGTTGGACACATTTAATATGTATACTGCATTCCTATATAGATGGTGAATATATAGACACACCATGTACTTTGACACATGGAGGTATGTCAATAGAATGATTCAATAACTAGACTTTTTTTCGGGGCATTTCATGAATCATCAGTCCTATAGATATGTCATTGATGGTCAGAAGTATTGTATCCTAAATGGATCAAGTGGTATCTGGAAGTTGAAAGTTGAGCAATAGCATAGTCTATGAGATTTCAGAGTGGGTAGAAATGTTGATGAATACTAGACCAGATAAGATCAAAGTTCAAAAATATTTTTTTATGTGATTTCAATGTAGTTATTAAACATCAAGAGAGGGTGTTAGAATTAATGCTTATTTCAGAGATTGGTTTGGATTTGTTACATTTAGTTGGTTGTGGAATATATTTTCCAACTATCAAATTTTATTTATTTGTGAGTGGTTGAGAGATTCCCCATAAATTTGTTATGTTGTAGAGAAAAAACTTTATGTATAAACACATGTTTGATCGAGTAATAAAAATATATAAAATTGTTTTGTGCATTGTAAATTGCTAAATTGATATCAGAGTGGGTAGCTCTAAGCATAACTTCCTCACGGAAAGGCCCATGAAAATGTAAGAGTAATTTGTTGTAAAAATAGTTTAAAGTAGGAGAGTGGATTGCTTTTCCGTGTGAATATTTTTTTGTGCAAATAAATATGCTGCCATGAACCTCTTGAAGAATCTTCCTGCAAAATCTGTAAAGAAACTAAACGTCAAGAGTGGAGTTATTAAAAGTGTGGACCGTACAGAGATATGCATGAGACGGTTTTGAAGGAGGTAAAGTGGAGTCGATCAAACATGCCACTGGATATGTGTCCCGAATTATTTAAATATGTTCCTAAATAGTATTATTTTAATACTTCAATATGATTATTTTAATACTTCCATGAATGTGTTTATGATTGGAGTATTTTTCTTCAAGCTTTAGTGGATGCCCAGAAATATTTCCGTCTTGTTCTAAATGTCTGCATAAGTGTAACTATGCTCTGGTGTGTTGATAATTCCATTGAACATAATTTTTTTTGTCATGGAATAGGATTTGGAGTTTGCAGATAGTTGTTTGATAATTTTATTGAACATTTAAAAAAAAAAAAAAAAAAAATCTCATGGAATAGGATTTGGATTTGGAGTTTGCAGATAGTTGTTGGGGAAAATCTATGAATGAATTGGGTGATGTTGAGATTTCACCCTCATTTTTCGATTGAAAGACCGTGGCTCTTCATCCCTGCGTTTGATAGGCAATGGATTATTGGTAAATTGGCTTATAGACGAAAATCTTAGATGTCAGATTCCATTGACGGATCAATGAACATCACTTGGAAGCGACAAAATTCTTCAAAGGAAGGAGGTAACAAGTAATCAACATATAGTAGTTTTGTAAAATTATATTATGAAGAGCTAATAATAGAACGGAGTAACATGATTTAAGTTGGTGAACATATTACTAATTTAGTTATGTTTATAGTTCATCATGGTTTGTGGTTATTGAAGAATGGGGTAACCCACCAATAATGACAATTGGTTATAGTTATTATTATTGTGTGTTTATAAGCCTCTCTTTAATATGTTATTTTGTAAGATTGATTGTTAGATACATTGTAGCATTCCTACATAAATAGACAATATATGGACATAACATGTACTTCAACAAATGGAAGTATGTCAATAGAATGATTGAGTCTCTAAACTATTCTTGAGGTATGTCATGAATCATCCGTTCTATAGATGTACATCATTGATTGTCAGAAGCAATTGTATCTTAAATTTATCAAGAGGTAATTCGAAGTTGATGGTTGACAAAGAGCATAGTCTATGATATTACAAAGTGGGCAGAAATGTTAATGAAGACCAAACCATACAAAAATCAAAGTTTAAAAATATTTTTATGTGATATCAGTATTGTTATTTGTGATATAAGTATCAGAGGAGGGTGTTAGAATAGATGCTTACATTCGAGATTGGTTTGAATTTGTTAGATCTAGTTGGTTGGGGAAGATCTTTTCAACTTTTATGCTATAGAGGGAAAAATTCATGTATATATATTTGTTTAATTAAATAATAAAAATATAATAATAATCTATTTTTAATATCACGACCAAACCACATTAAATTGGTGTATCAGACCCCCCTTGTTTGTGTGACCAAGGGACCCCTCTGCCCAGCAATTTCACTGGAAAAGTCTATGGAGGTATACATACCATACCCACCTCTGGATTTGAACTTGTGACCTCTTAAGAGGAAACACATACTCTTAATAGATTGCAAAATAAGTGTAGGTCTGATTGTTAATTTTCTAACACATTTCCATTCACTAGATGTTGCTAATAATTTTTCGCCTCATCATTTAATGCTAGTGAAGAGAGACATTTCACAAACATTTCTCGCCAATACACATATTTATGGCAAGTATAAGTCTAATTATTAGTTTTCTAACACATTTCCATTGACTGGATGTTGTCAATTATTTTCCATACAAATTTTCCATTTAAATAAGTGTTCCTCTCCTAAATCATATGAGACCAATTTACTATATGTTGTCAGTTATTTTACATCTAAATAATTACTCCTCTCTTAAATCATTGGAGGATTTGAGGCCATTGTAGAGAGCCATTCCACAATGTTGTGTGCTAGAATAGAGTATGAGACATCATTCCTATTTCTATTTATGTTTAGGCTCAATTTACAAGAGAATGAGCTTGTGGACCAATGATTGATTTTAGAAGGGGTTGGTATTTATGTCATATTGGTATGAAGTAAAACTAAGTGGTCAAAAAATGAAATGCCTATTGAAATTTCATTACATATGGTAATTTTTACATAGTCAAGAAACAAAAGGATATAAATCTTGTTATATAAATACGATTACTACACCTCAGTGAATAGGGGACTAGTATATAGTTCACATTATAGTAGTTAAGGGACTAGTTAATGGATCTATAGAATTCATATCTTTCATTTAGGTGTGGTTAGTTTCCATTCACGTTGTCCCCTAAATATTGAGTTGAGTTCTCTCCTGGATGTACTATGAAAATTGAGTGGTTTCATTACTCTATGAGTGAGACATTTGTTACAAAATTGAAATAGAGATTTACTATATATTTCATTATATAAGGTTATTTTAAATCTTGTGTTGCCATTTCTTAACTTAGTGAATTTCCATCTACCCACCCATTGTACGCATTATTCCTCTAGGAACAGATTAGTAAAAGATAGGTTGTTTAATTAGACATTAAATGGGATAATCTCTAGAAAGATCTCTTTGGTTATGGTACATGCAAGATTTAAAGTGAATGGGTTCTTTTGGTTATGGCACACTCAATATCTTAGGAAGACGTTTTTGTTGGTACCATGATTTCCTCAATGTATGCCAAATGCTAGAGTATACATTTACATTTTAAGCGAGAAAATTAATGGAGTTTCATGGTAACAAGGTTTTACATATTTCTTCTTACATTTAAAGAGATTAAAGTATTGATGACATTAATTTTCATCCAAATTACTATCATTTGTATGTATAGGATTTATTTTCATTAGGAAGAGTAAAAATGAATAAATTTATTTCTACAGTAATAAGGAAACCTTGGCTATGTTTGAATCATTGCGTAAGAAATATATCTAATATTCTTCATTTATCGATTCTAAGAACGATTTCTTAGCATGAAATATCTTAGCAATTAGTAGTTGAACAATGAATAGAATTGTTTCTCGAAGTAACATTTTTATGGATAGCTCTTGTATATTTTGAGCACACACAAATATAATAGTTTTATTGAAAATGGCAAAGTCTCATATCAACTCTACCTGCTATATATTTGTCATTCCTCATGGTTTCAAATAGCTCCAATTGTAATGTTCCTAACTTGGCTAGTCTCGGAAACACTGGTAATCTGATGTATCTATTGTAGATAATTCATTGTTACAACATATAAATGATTATATAGATGATAAATGAGAAAAAACACTGTAAATTTTATATTATGATATCTCTGTGAGTATAATGCCAAATGCGGCTGAATAAAAATGAATCACTCGGCTAGATCAGATGACAAAAGGATATTAGCCAGAATACAATAAGAAAAATTAATGATAATACCTGATAATAGATGAGAACCACGAGATCAATGGATGAGCTAGAACTATGGCAGCTCGTATGGTAATTGTTGAAGGTCTGGAAAGTTCTCCCTTATGGCTAAACCTCTCAGAATGGCCTGGAAACTGTCCCAAATGGTGTGCCCTACTCTAGCTCCCCATCCTAGTGACCGATCAACCCCTTTGTTGGTGTTTCTGGACCCCAGATGGATCCCTTGGGGGAGAGCACCCCTGTCTCACTGGAAAATTGCGCCCTAGTGACTCCAGCGTCGAAATTGACTTAGATGTGTCTCGAAATGATCGACTTGGCCTACTGTGAAATGGGTCAGAATGGTTTCCCTTGATCTAATGTGATGATCGCTCGAGAACCCTAAATGTGTCCACTCAAATTGTCACACTCCCAAGTCTAGAAAATGCACCCTAGATGATTCCTCCGTCGAAATCTGATGAGGAACCAAGAAAAATATGCGCCTTGCCTTCCTCTCAATTGGGTTGGAGGGGAATCTATGAAATCTCCTTAAAAGGGATAAGTCTATCCACTGAACCTCCACAGAAGTTGTGCCCTCACCTTAAATAAGTGTGCCCTTTTTGTTGGAACCTGTGTAACTGCTGCTAAAGAATGATGGAAGACTAGGGTCATATTCCCGGTGACTAAGGTGTGTCTCTAGACAACGAAATCAACCAACTAGTGTCTTCCTCCTGGAATCCACTAAACTATCTCTCCTTAGATGCGCCTCTCTCCTCAATGACAAGTCAAAATCTACATAATGATGAATTAGGTCACTGACCCTTCTCTTATACCTTCCCGAAACCGTAATTCATTGTCGAAACCTTAATTTGATGTTGACATCTAATTTTAGCTCGTATGTTCTATTTTTAGCTCAAATTGGATTAAAAACGCTTTTAACCACTTTTAGCTCAATGTCACTTTCTAAACATAACATCTTTGACTGGAGTGACCTCTAATAACCCTGTTTACCCCATTTTTGCCTTGGCTATAGTCTAACGGGGTGGTTTAAACCTTTAAACCTCCTCTCTATAACTCTTATTTGAAAAGGGACATTACACCAAACTCTAAAAATTATCGAGTAAAAATATTTTCTTAATGAAATTCTCTAATAATAAGCATGTGTATATGCCAAACATTCTAAATTTTCTTAAACTCAAACATGACATTTTCATTTTCCATTAAAAAAATGCTAAATGAATAATCTTTACTTATTCTTAAACTCAAACATAACACTATAATTTTCCATAAAACATTACTAAATGGTTAACCTTTACTTGTCATTTATAAGAGGCTTGACCATAATTACTTGATTGGGGCATGTTCAAAATTATGAAAAAATTAAGTAAAAATCAATTGTTAGACTTCATTTCTCTATATACTCTATTCACTCCATTTATGAATGAATTCATACCAAGTTTCCATTACTATAAACTTAAATAGAAAATTTGCAAAATATTATCAATTTTGCATTTGTTTTTTAATGCAATTAGCAACGAGACAATGCAATCTTGGTATTTGATTTAAATGACTTAAAATTGAAAACATCTCCACTTATTGAGTATTTGTCATTATTCAAGGTTTTGAATGGATCTAGGCTCTAGCAGCACTTTAGTAAGAAGATTATCTTGATGGGCTTATCCAACACTAGGCGTGTGTATATGCCAAGCACTCCAAATTTCCTTTAAATAAAACTAACAATGTGTGTATATGCCAAGCACTCCAAATTTCCTTAAAATAAAACTAACATTGCATTCATACCAAGTTTATAATAATATAGATAGTAGGAGTGTGTATATGACAAGCACTTCAAATTTCCTTAACAATGTATTCATACCAAGTTTATAATAATATAGATGTAAATATAGCATTTGGAAATTATTATCAATTTTAGATTTTTTTTTTCCAATCTAATTAGGAATCACATAATGTATTCTTGGTATATGATTGCAGTGAATTTTATTTGAAAACATTTTTTTTTGACATATGTGAATGTGTCATAGACTCTCGATGAAAACAACAATTTTAGGAATCAATGAAAACAACTATGTGACATCTAATAATGAGGATGATGAATAATGGTAATAAGAATACTAGAAATATTTCTTCTTGTGAACAAGGTCTATTTTGTGAACAATGTTTATAGCTGTATTTTCTATTATGCTAGAAAACTTTCAAACAAGTATTGCAGGAGCTTTGTGATGTGGAATGCTTTTAAACAAGTCATTCTTTAGGATGAAGAATACCACCCATTGGTTTTATGTGATGAAGAATACTACCTGATGGTTCTTTAGGATGAAGTATAACAAGTTCCAATATCTTAGAAGTCTACGGATCTCCATCCTCCTTGCCTTGACCACCCAATATATGTGACCTAAAATATGAGATTCAACATGTGTTCAAATATCTATGTGAAAAAAATATTTGTGACATACCCAGAACACCAATCTGGGTCACAATATTGTGGAATAACTCTGAATATCAAATTGTAAAGTACCCATTGCTCCTATACCTCTAAATTCACCTTTTTGGAAAAACTCAAATTTTTGTTACTAATCTTTAATTAATCAAGAAACATGTTACCAACACTAATCAAGAATCATGATAAACCATAAAATATATGAATAACATGCCATGCAAAGAATTAACAACAATAATGCACATTGTAAACACATATCTTAGAGATAATAAATACACATTAGAATACAAATTACACAGGAAACATAGAGAGCACTTATATTTTCAAATAAACATTCACCAACTAGTTGCAAATGTCAGACATTCCACCAAATCCTAGACATTGATGTTCATTCACTCCCAACAACAGGTCACCCCCGAGCAAGGGATATGAATCCAAAAGGAAAGGTCCTAGGCCAAATCTAACACACAACAATATATCAAGATCTCATATTTTTTCCAACCACATAACAATCCTTATTTACCATATGTCTCCCTCGTCAACGGACACAACCCAAATAAATGAACCCCTTTATTTGCAATGCAATCCCTCAGGTTGTTCCACATCTTTTGCAGAGCTCTAGTGCTACTAGTAAGAAAATATCAATGCTATAAAATCCAAGGATTCTCAACTATGGAAAGATATCTCTCAACTTTCATTATTCTCGTGCACACGAGAATCTATTCCTTTATGGGATAATTAACAATTAGTTACAACCAACAAGAAATGGATCTTCTCTTCCCATAAGTATTTTCCCATGCCCATAACAAGAGAAAGAATGAATGAGGAATGAATATAAAAAATAAATGAGTAACAATGGACAAGAAACAATGAATGAAGAACCCCTGGAAACATCACAAAAGTGGGGTTTATATGATTACATGCAATAATTCCCCACACGGTTAATCAAATAAACTCATCTAACCACTTTTCTCCACTAAATCCAAGATAGGTAATTAAAATAATAATAAAAAGACTTATTACCTTTCTTCCACCTCTCTCCTAGAATTATAGTTGCCTATCTCATTGCTTGTCCATCTTGGAGTCAATAATATATTTTATTAATATATTCAAAGTACTACATTTCTAAGCACTCTGACCTTTAAACTTTATATGGACTATGACATTTCATGAATAAATAAAATACTTTATTAATCCAAGAACTCAAAACCAAGATATTACAATTGTGAAGCCACCACCATTAACTTTAACATATATCCAAATATCTATATAACAATTATGCAATCACCACCTTAAGATATAGACTATGCATCCAATGAACATGAAAATTTGAGAGTGTATCACAAACATTTAATTTTATGAATGAATACTAACGAAAAACCTAGCATTAATTAACCGAAAGCTTATGTCATATGTTTTCTAAGTTTCAAACCAAAAACATTCACTAAAATTGCCTCTTCTTGCGCCCAATATGAAGCCAAATAAAACATCCAAATCGCCCAATATGAAGCCAAATAAAACATCCAAATTGTTGATTGGTAGAAACAAATTAATTTATGTATACTTTCCCGACAAGTTAGAATAAAACATTAATAAATACATAGTTTTTCGTTCAAAACAATATAAATTTCGGCAACTCCTTTACTAATAGTCCCAACCCACCACAGGGACTAATAAGGGTCTCAACACCTTTTCGTAAAAACCAGTTGCATAGCCTACTTCTATATATGTGAACCATACTATCATCTAAAGGTTTTAATGGATTGGGTATTAAAATATCATGAATAACATCAAGAATATTTGAAAATTATGATTATTACATAAGTTCACCTTTTTGGAAAGGCTATGATTACAAGTGTATTCCATATTCATTAAACACTTTTAAATGTATTTTAAAAGTGATTAATGATTTAGCTAAGCATTATGTCCAATTATTATTCAAGAGCTCAAGTATTTTTTGAGAGACAATAATTGTGGATGAGAGACAATAATTGTGGATGTGCACATTATTGAATTGAAATATTAGTTATAATTAATTTTTATAATCAATGGTTTTAAAAAAAAAATTATATAAATCTCTCTCATGTAATATGACTATATGTATATTTAGATGAGACTATATGTATATTTAGAGGTAGAAGTGTCACATAAGTGTATGTCTCATGACTATGTATAGCAGTAAGAAATTTTTCATAGGCAATAATTGTGAAGATATTTTTCAATAATAATTGTGGATGTGTATATTATTTAATTTTAATTGAAATATTACTTATAATTATTTTTTATAATCAATGATTTAAAAAAAAAAATTATGTAAATCTCTTTAATGTAATATGACTATATGTATATTTCGAAGTAGAAGTGTCATACTAGAAATTTTTCATAGGCAATAATTGTGAAGATATTTTTCAATAATAATTGTGGATGTGTATATTATTTAATTTTAATTGAAATATTACTTATAATTATTTTTTATAATCAATGATTTAAAAAAAAAAATTATGTAAATCTCTTTAATGTAATATGACTATATGTATATTTCGAAGTAGAAGTGTCACACAAGTGTATGTCTCATGACTATGTCTAGTAGTGAAGTTTCTTCAATATCAATGAAATGTCAAATGTATACAATATATGTGTATTGAAAGAAAATGAAATGGATTCATGAAAGGAATATGAGAGAGCTACGATGGGGGATAAGAGGGTGATCACTCTTTGGATATGTACATAGACATGCAATAATTTTCTAGCCTAAAGGTGTTGCATATTTTCTAGGTATTATTGAATTGTTAGCTACAAATGTGAAGAAAATAGTAGCACTAGTTTGTTCAACTGATGATCATGGTTTTCATTTCACCAGAAACTATGGGGTTAAGGGTTATTAAGTGAATCAATTTTTAAATATAGGATCTAATGTTTTATGGAGGGTAGGGACAATGTTTACTAGTTGTATGATAGATCTAGTAAGAGTGCTCTGTGAAAGTATATTTCCTTGAAAAAATATACTTTTGATAGTTCAATGAAAGTATTGGTGTTCTCTCTAAATGATAAATTATTTAGGATATTAAATCCTAGAGTGTCGAAGGATTTGAAAGAGTACACTCTTCCATATCAAGGAAAGTTGGTAACCGAAGAGGATGATGTAATGCTAAGTCTGAATTGATATGTCGAGGATGCACAACTAATTATTGATATAGGATATCCCTCCCTAATGTGGGGATTATCACATCAACTATTGCCCTTCATGTTCTAGCCATGAATGGTCCAAGCGAAGCCAAATTTTCCTTCCATGAAAATTCCAAGGAACCTAGAGTGTATTTGTATGGAGAGGGAGTCAATGTTCTTCCTCATTATTTAGATTCTATGATTTGTAAGATGTTCTTGGAATCGAATGCCTTTAATTTTTTATAGGTGGATAACACAAAATATTTTTAAGGGTGTATGCATCTTGAGACTAGGGGTGATTATTTTTTTTATTCATAGGATATATGATAAATAAACTATCAACTGATGGTATTCGTTAAACTAAGAGGCGAAATACATTTTTTTAGTTCCAACTACAAGTTGGGATCAGAGACTATTTTTCTTTAATTTTCTTCTTACATTACAACTTTCCATGTGTTATACTTTGGTACTTAAAGTACTTCTAGTAGTCTTTATTATGTTTAGTTGTGGAAATTGAATTTCAATCCTCATGACCATGACTAGGTCCATTACCTTCTCTTGTTGGATTTTCCTACCCTTTTAGCTAATTTTCATCCATTTTTTGACATGTTTGTTGATCAACTTAGTAAGTTGATTATTCCAAATGGTCATTAGAACTACCTCAAGGTGAATACTCAAGTGTTTATGAAGGTGGATATTAAGCATAAGCTCCCTCCCGATAGCTTTGTATGCACAATTTATGGAGATTGTAAGAAGAAGGATCACCTCCCGAATATTTTAAATTCTTATTTTTCATATTAGGCTCAAGATCACATGATTAGAGATTGTCCTCTTCAAAATTCCTACCAAAATAGTGGTTTATTCCCTCCTTATTCCAAGGGTATGGAAATTGGTGGCACCTATGTTTCCTTTGATTTAGGTCTTAAGGGTGACGGTGTTTCAAGAAAAATAGTTCCTAGAGTTGATGGTGTTAGTGCTAGTGGACTTGGATCTAGTGTTTCTAGTACTATAGAAATGAATGGTTCAATTTTTTTTGTTGTAGGATTTCAGGTGGTTCTAGTGTTGGTGGTTTAGGTTCAAATGTGTCAACCTAAAAATATCTAGTTATGTGGTCATTTTCTCATCTACTGTTAGTCATAGTGGAAATGATCAGGTCCCAAGATTCCCTGTCGAGTAACTTTAGGGTAGTACATATTCCTTAGTGATGAATTTTCCTAAGATAACTTAGAACCTTGGGTTGGTGATCATGGATGGTCGCACTTCTTTTAAGTTGATTGATATGGATATTGAGTTTTCATGGGAGGTCAAAACACATAGGTGGAAGGAAGTATCCTATCTTATTTGGGTGGATTAGCTTATTTCGGAATTCAACCCCCAATTACATACAAATTATTACGAGGATTTCATGGTTTCTTCATCTCATTTGGATGGATTTGAGATGCAAAACTAGTTTCATAGTTTAGGGTTTCATCTCCTGTTGGAATGAAGCTTTGTTATGTACTAAAGATGTGAATAATAAATCACCACACAAGATACCTAGGATAATATATAAAAACACCTTTATTATTACAAAAACCATTAGGGTAGGGAAACACCATACAATACATCATTTTAAGGAAGTGATCCACTCCTAATCACTTTCCACTTCGAGGGGGCGACCTCTTAATGGCATATGCTCCAAATAAAATATTTCTCAACATGTTGATTATGTTTCTTACACTATTTTATATAATACTACCTGCCCCTTGAGAACATTCTAAAAGATGAATATTCTTGTAGGTGGAACCTTCTAGTAATTCCTCTTACATTTATTTATTTCACACTAGGCCTTATTTACTAAACATGGCCTCCATACAAAACATTACATTTGTATTGTTATTCCCCTTGGGTACGGTTGACGGGTTGAATTGGCATGCCAAGAAGGTAAGGGAGAGTTCCTGATGACAATCCCCTATCAGGCTTGCTCTCGTTTAGAATGGCACTTCTGACCACCATGTGGGCCTAGTTGGTACCTATTTGTTTAAGCTAGAGAAGAAATTTGGATTACTTCTCACCAACTTTAATATAAATCATGATATAAATTATCTAGAGTAGAAATAAAATTATTTCTTCTACTCTATATCTTCTCTACATTAAACTATTTGTATCAAGAGCAATACTAATAAGAATAATTATAGCCAAAGATAATGTTACTAAAAGATGAAATATTTCATACCATTCAAAAACATTTTAATACGATGAAATTACAAATTTAAGCACAACTAATTTCAGATAAAACATGTAACATTAGCATTGCTTTCATTAAGGAATTGTAACATCTATGAGTAATCCTAAACACAATACACAAAAATAGTTCATATGAAAAGAATTCAGAATGACCCATAATAAATATATGAGAAGAAAGGTTACTAGTACATTTGAAAATAGTTATTATCGCTTGTGAGTTATGCTTCTTATTCATATAGAGGTAGTAGTAGCATCAATATGTACAGTCTGCAAAAGTCCTTCTATCTACTCATGACCTCTCTTTTAAAGAATAATAAAGTCTCTTTACATTATGTAAATTTCATCATATTGGAAGACATTTACCTCTTTTCATTTCATATTCTCCATTGCTTGGACTTTTGCATTACAAAATTTTACAAAAAGAAAATAAAAATTAAAATGTGAAAATTTCAAGCATTTCCCGAATTAGGATGATTGATGAAGTCAAACCATATTTTAGATGCATGTATGATACTACTTATATTGATTTATTTTATGTCTTATAATTCTATCACATTATCACATATCCTGTCTTTGACTTCTTGTAGTGTCCCCCAACTTAACCGAAGAACATTACTTGCAGAAAATACACATAAATAGAATTTTTTTCTGCTAACTAAATTCTTGTATCTTATTAGCTACAAATTATACACAAATTTAAACATTATGGACAAATTATTTAAATGTATCT
>JZKD02S2306786.1:11070-28498 GCA_000966675.3 Picea glauca
AAGAAAGCTCTTTGCCACAGTTAGGCTGGCATTTGAGACATTGGTTTGATATGGAATCAACAAGGTAGTTTTTTTTCTTGTTAATATACATGGAAACACTCAGAGAAGGAGAAACTTGGAGCAAAGTAAAGCAAAAATGCAGGGAAAATATTTTGATAAATAACAGTTATTAATAGTAAAAAGGCAAAAGGAAACATAAAAAAGAGACCATGATTAAGCATTTATCAGTTAATAATGCAATATCAGATTCCAAAGTTAAAGCTATCAATAAGTCATTGATTCAAATGCATCCAACTATTGGAATTGGAATCCTCCAGAAATCCAATTCAGTAGAGTGATGGCAACAGCAAGGGATACATACCCAGATGAGCACTGAAGTTCCATCAACAGATATCTGAGAATCTTCTATTTTAAATGCAATCTACAGATGAATTTGACAAATAAAAGGAAAGTAGTAAAAACACCTGCTGCTGGCCAAACGACATCGCTAGAGAGAGGACGAGACCCTCCTCTGAGATTGTCCCACCATCCTGAGCCAGAAGTACCACTGTTCACATTGGCCACCGATTCTGCTACTATCACACCATCTCTCCTGATCCTCCTCTTCCTCTTGGGATATGCATGAAGAAGGGATCTGAAAAACTTGGAATCGGGGATGCAGACGCTGTTGCCATTTTGGAAACCCAATTGGGAATTATGAACACCCACCTGGCAAATTACAGAAAACACATTGGGAATCCCGTTGTTCTGTGTTGGGTTGCCTCTGGAATGGATGAAGCACGGTATCCTGTAACTAACCCCTGATGCCTGGATTGCCATTAGGCTGCAAAATAAGACAACCTGGAACACTTACCTGATAAATTTGGGGATGAACATATGGATATAAATGTGCATTCTCTGTGCACATTATTTTCGACACGGTCAGACATGATAATATAATATCTACATCCATCACGCGGGACCATGACCTTTTGCTCCCTCAGGAGCTCTTTTTGCCACTTATAAGTCTATATTTGGCCTTCCACGCCTCCTAACGGTTCTTCCCTGTTCTTTTTTTAATGAGAACTTTGAATTCATCATGCAATTTGCATTAATTTTGCAGAATATCCCCTTTTTCTTTTCTATCTTCTGTGTGATGAATACTCTCATTTAACAATATTTAAGGAAGCAACATTACTGAGTGGTGTGGATGCACTGTATAGAGAAAGATAAAAAAGGGTTAAATACTTTTAAGCAATATTTATTCTATTTAAGGTGAGGAGATTAAAAAGGGTTAAATACTTTTAAGGTTAAATAAAAATGTTCGTTGATTGTGAGATGGATTTTAATTTTTTAATTTAAATTATTTTAAAATGTAAAAATTTAAGATTTATATAAAAAAAAAAAAAAAATTAATATTTCAAATTTATTGTTAAAATTATTTAAACTAATTATATAAGTTAGTTTTCCCATTAAGTGTATATGATTAGGTATTTAATGTATACAAATAAGTAGGGGATGATTTTAAGGATGGAAATTTATTTTAAAATGTTAAAAACTTGGCAAATCTTATTAATCCTTCATATGACAACTATAAAATGTTTGACTATATTTTTGTAAAAATATTCAAATTTCTGGACAATTCTCAAAACACAACGGAATGCAAGAATTTGTCATCGTTGTGACACTCTAGTTTGTTGGCACATCTGGCTAGAGCGTAACAAGGTGCTCTTTGAGGATGCTTCCCCATCTCTTCGGGCGGCCTGTCATAAAATACTAGTCTCTTTCCACTGGCAGCAAGCTACAGACTCGGCGCATCTACACAAAAAGGTCAATTATATCCTTCTGGCAGGCTACTCTGTTGCTTTTTTTGATGGAGTGGCACAGTCTGCCGGATTATGTTGTGGTGCTGGAGGCACCTTTAAATCTTACCCGGGGAGGACTACAAAGTGGTCCCTAAGTTGTGGTAGAGGCACAAATACAAAGGCCGAGCTTCTTGGCTTATGGACTACACTTTTGTTGGCTTCCTCTTGGTCCCTAGATCATCTACAAGTTATTGGAGACTCAAAAGTAATTATTGACTGGATTAATGGTTCGTGCCATCTCCATTCTTTCCATGTTGAGGGCTGGAAACATAAAACCCGTCTGCTGGCTCGTTCCTTCACAGACATCTCTTTCAGACATCTGCCCAGATCCTACAATTCTGAAGCTGATGCTCTCTCCAAGAGAGCTCTCAGACAAGTGGTGGGCAGACTATCCATATTCCACTGTGACGAAGGATTGGACAGTCCACATTCATTCTATAACCTCTTCGAAGTCTAATCTTGATCGCTGCATCGGATTACACTCTGTGCTCTGTGGGACAATCTGCGCCTGTCTGTTTCTACAGCCATGGGTGCAGGCTTTCTTATTCTTGCGGTGCTTTCCCCATGGACCTTTGACAATACCTGTCTCTCATCTGTGATACAACTCTCATTTGATTGTGTCGGATTGATGACAGGATTACTCATCATTGAGTTGTTCTCCTTTTGGGAGATAGACATTCGGTCTTTCTTCTGTGCTACATTTTCTTTTGATTGTGCTTGGATTCAATCCTGAGACAGTGTGATGGAGGCTGGTGTCTCTGGGCCGTGTCTTTGCCCGACAGATATCGATCACGCCTGGTGATTTACAGTTTGCGTTAGCTGTATCGCTCCTGGATATATTGTCTCTTTTTTTCGCCTGGTTGCTTCACCCTTTATAATGCATGTTCAGTCCTGTAATGGCGCATGTGATCTCGGCTTTGTTTGGCTACTGAGATATTGTAAATGTTTTTATACCTTATATAAAAACGAGTAATTTCTCTTGGGAAAAAAAAAGATTGAAGATGAAAAACATTTTATCCTAGAGTGCCTTGCTTATACCCAAATTAGATCACAATTTCAAAATCTATGTTTTTTTAACACAAAATAAGATTTTAAAGAAATCTAAGTAATCTCTTACCTTTTTTATGATCTCATAGACCAATTATAGTCTCAATGAACATTCAACATCCTCATCATCATCATTTTAAATATCAGCTTGATTTATATTCATTTATTATTATTATTTTATCCTAATATTATATTTATATTATTATTAATCTTTTACTTTTTCTTAAAGTCTTATAGATTAATTATGATATCAATGTACATTAATTCATTATCATCATATTTATATTATTATATTTTTTTATCCTATATAAATTGTAAAATATACTACCTTTACATTAAACAAAATTCATTGTCATCATAATATTTATATTATTATTATATTTTTTTATCTTATTACAAATTTAGGGTAAAATTAAAAAATATAAATAAAATCTTGAGGGTAAAATTAGAAAATCTACATATAAATGTAGTGCAATTTAAAGCAACTTTTAACTAGATTGTGTGGGAGGCAACTTCTATAATTATAGTTATGTTATAGTTAAAAAGGAAAAGAAACATAATGTTATGTTAGTCTTATTATGTTGATTCTATATTTTAACTTCATGATTTTGTGATAATTTATATTTATGTTTTTAGTAAGTTAAAGGTGAAGTTGATTATTTATATATAAACTTAAAAATGTAAGTGTAATATTAATAATATTTATTTTTTATTATATTTTTTTTAATTAAATATGAAAGAGATGTGTAATTCTTCTCCTATTAAATATATAGCATTAACATATGATATTTTTAAAATTTATAAATATTAAATACATAAAAAATATATATACATTGTCCCTCTCTTTTTATATATATATAATCAAACAAAATTAATATCACTCTTAAAAAAATTTAAAGGTAAAATATTATAGTTGTTGAAAAACATTCCCATGAAAAACCTTATTTGCATTTACCTTTTCACAAGTTAGTGCAAATTAGATGATGAATGCATTTGTTTATACCCACATAACTATATAAAACATGTGTTTTGTTTCTAATGAAAAGTAATATGGAGTTCCTTTTATATCATTTTTTCCTTTTATACCAAATTTACCTTTGTGACCCAAATTTAAAGACTTAAAGAATGGAAAATCGAATTTGTTGGCACAGGGGCAGACCTAGGGTTCAGTGCTTCAACAACACACCAACAAAACCCTAACTACCGCCCCTTTCGGCAACACCTGTGAAGCAGATGAAGTCTCACCTGAGGTAGAGGCAGGGGGGTTGCAGGACTCAAGTGTCTACAACCTAGCTGGGACACAGATCTGTGATTACAACACTTAACACAGCACTAAGCCAATGCATTAGTCATAAATCCATTCACATCTCATATTAAACCCTAAGCACAGAACAACGCAGTAGTAATCTAGATTAAGCACCTCTAGGCATCTAACACATAGCATCAGAGTAGATCTAGCGTTTATTCATATATCAAGCACTAAGCATCAATGAATCTACCTATCATACATCAAGAAGAGTGCACTAAGCAAATAGATACATAAACATCATGAACAACATTACACAAATCATAACAACACAGGTCACCCTAGTGTGGGGCTACGTCCACCAACTCTTCTTATTCTTTATTAGTCTCTTCCAATCTTCTTACATGCACCAAGCCACAAATCCAACTCTGCAAAGGACATGAGATCTGCGCACACTTCGCCAAATCCTCCTTCCCCGAATTAGGTCAAGGAATAAACCCTCTTACAACCACTTGAACTTAGCTCTGCAAGCCTCAACACACAATATGCACAAAAGCCACTACTCATGCACTGAGTCGATTACGACTCTTTGCACATAACTAACACTACTTCTTACATCACCTAGCTACTTATTTATACATTACAAAAAGGGCCAAAACATGGGTAAGACCCATGGGCCGACATCCCATACTCGTTACATAAACCCTAAAACCCAAAAAGAATGCAAAAAGGATGAGATCCCGTGATCTTTGCTCCATCTTTGACCAGCCTGTCAAAGTCCCAAAAATGGTCAAACATGACCAGTGTTTCCACAAAACCTGGTCAAGGGCCAACAGTCCCCCAACACTCACCTGTGACTCGTCCCGAGTCACTCCGATCTGGGCAACAGTGCCTCGAAGGCCTCGAGATTAACTTGAGTTGCCTCGACTTGCTGCTTCACCAGAGCCTCCTACTCGGCGAACTCCTAGATTACTTGCTCGGTCACAGGCCCTTTCAGGAATTGTTCTACTGTTGTGACCACTTGTTCTAGTTGTGTGCCTTGTCCCTCGATCGCTTCAAAAAGTGTGCAGGCTTCGTCCTACACTGGCTGGAGTCGTTGTGTTACCTCCATAACTATGCTCTGGATGGAAGTGACCTGTTGTTGAATTACATGCTTGAGTTGTAGGTAGTAAGTGTGGAACACCACATTTGATTGTCATTCCTTCATGATCTAGGTGGATATAGGTTTCCACCCACCTTTTTCGACTGGCTCAAAATAGTTTTCTGGCAAATTCGACAAATTACTATTTTTAGTAGTTTTTAACTTTCGGGGCCATTTTGAGGGCCCAAATGAAGGTTTTTCGAGATCAAGGTTCTCAATGATATCCAAAGGAATCATTGATCCCCCAAAACGAATCTCCTCGACGATACCTTTCCAACGAGCTATCATATGCTTAAAACAAAGATCGTATGCAAAAGTTACGACCCCGAAAAGTTGATGCACTAACTTACCCAAACAGGGCCCACATGACTTTTGGCGCTTCATCTCCTAGGGTTAGGTTTTTGGATGTCTAGGACTTTTGGATTTCCTGTTTATTGTAAAAATGCCTTCAGAGCCTCATTGTAATCATCTTCTTGAGAATGCAAGTACCGTCACATCTCTTCTCAGAGATAAGCTGCCACCATTCTATCGAGTCTTTTACTCTGTATTTTACAGTCTCTGTACATTTATTTCATTAATAGAAATCATGTATTACTGTATATCTGTGTTTATGGTTGCATCTATGATATATTTATGTTATATTATTGAATATCTACAATATCTATGTGCATTTCTTTATTATATCTCCGATCTCATTTTGTGCCGAAAATAATCCGGATCAGTGGTATCAAAGCAGGTTGTTCTTGGTCGTTTTTTCCGTGCATGTCCCTGACGAGGTCTGAGTATAGCAAGTTGGGTCTCGAGATTGTCTCTCTTGAGGACAATCTCTCTCGTACACCCAAGAAACCCTCAATGGAGGAAGAAAATAAAAACGACAGAGTAGACGATCCTATCAGTCTGTTGCTTGAGAAAGCTCTCACACAACAAAGGGACGAAATGATGGAGATTTTTT
Organism: Picea glauca; assembly: GCA_000966675.3. NCBI lineage: Eukaryota > Viridiplantae > Streptophyta > Pinopsida > Pinales > Pinaceae > Picea > Picea glauca. The sequence goes on from JZKD02S2306786.1 coordinate 17,301, forward strand.
TCCACATCCTTCAACGCCTGCCGATAGCAACAGGCGCATCTTCATCAAGTGGCCACTTTGGAGGCACCTTGCCTTTCAAGGTATAAGTTAATTTTGGTATTCCTGTATTTGAAGGACAGATAGATGCAGAAGCGCTAGACAAATGGTTAAATCTGCTACAAGGTTATTTCTCTATTCACAATTTTTTCGACAAAGAAAAGATTACCTTCTCACTCCTTAAAGCTCTCCCCCATGTCAAACATTGGTGGGAAACTTATTGGGAGAAGATTTACACAGAGGAGTCTGAAATATATGGGGTCGATCCCACTTGGGATTTTTTTGTGGATACGGTAAAGGAACAATATTACCCTATTGGCAACTATGAGGACTAGTACATGAGATGGACCACACTGCGGCAAGAGAGGGGCCAAGAAGTTCCAGAGTTCACCAATACCTTCCATACCTTGCGCACCAAGTTGAGTATCAAAGACTTTGAAGGACATTTGGTTCTGAAATACCGTGGGGCTCTACACAGATACATCCAAACTGAAATGGATTTTCTGGACATCTCATCACTCGGTGTTGCCTATCGATATGTTGTTAAAATCGAGCAAAAATTTAAGCACCAGAACAAATGATATTTTGGTTCTGCAAATCTGCAACAACCAAAGTATGACAAAGACATCCCTAACAAACAGTCTCCTAAAAACCAGTCCAAGCCACATGAAAAGAAGGGTCACGGGAAGACAAAGAAGGACAATGGAAAATGGTGTGATTTCCACAAAATCCCCTGGCACAACACCAATGAATGTCGCTCAAAACAGTGATTGGTATCCAAAATAAAAAACAAGGAGACGAACCCTGATTCAAAATATGATTATAAAAATACTGGTAAAGGACAGATCATCGACACAAACCCCACTGCTATTGTCGCGACCACAACAATTCAACCAGAAGAACCAACAGATCTTGAAGAGGGGGAGCACATTTTTCATTCACAGATGTGGATGAAGGGGACCCTAATGCATTTTATTGTTGATAGCGAAAGCCAGAAGAACCTCATCTCAACAGAGGTCATCAAACAGTTGGGATTGTCGACAACACCACACCCGCAGTCATACAACATCGGGTGGCTTCGCCAAGGACGAGATCCTTGTGTCAGCCAACAATGTCGATTGTCATATGGCATCCAACCCTTCAAGGATGAGGTATTATGTGATGTTTCCCCACTAGATGTTTGTGATGTTCTCTTGGGCCAACCATATATGTGGAAGCGCCACGTTGTTTACAAGTCTTGACCTTGCAATGTCATTGTTTCTCTAGGGGGTCATCTGTACAGAATACCAGAGGTAGTTCTGACTACTATTCCACCTAAAAAGTGCCGCAAGGCAGTATCTCATACTGCAAAATATAGTTTCTTCACAATCTGTTCAAAAGGGGAATAGAAGGACACTGCAACCACCACAGCTTCGCCCCAAGTACCTTCTATCCAATAGAAGTAGGTCGACAAGGTTGCAACAAAGCACAAAGATTCATTCTTCACACCATCCTCTCATGTAGCCCGACTTGTTGAACAGCCTAAGTCTCAACAGGTTCGTGACAGATTTCCACAAACTGAGCAGCGCGATGTCTCCAGCAAGGCAAGCAACTCACGAAGATGCAGATTCAGCAAACGCTTTTCCCTCTCCCACAGGAACTCAACGCAATGGATACCATTGTTTCCTAAGGAGGGAGGATTGATCTAGGTGGATATCGATGGCCACCCACCTTTTCCGATTGGCTCAAAACAATTTTCTGGCAAATTCGGCAATTTACTATTTTTGGCAGTTTTTAACTTCAGGGGCCATTTTGAGGGAATAAATGAATGTGTTTCAATATCTAGGTTCTAAATTATATAGAAAGGCATAATTGAGCCCCCAAAATGAATCTCCTCGACGATACCTTTCCAACGAGCTATCATATGCCTAAAACGGAGATCGTATGCAAAAGTTACGACCCTAGGAAGTTGATGTACTAACTTACCCAAACGGGGCCCATATGACTTTTGGCGTTTCATCTCCTAGGGTTAGGTTTTTGGATGTCTAGGAATTTTGGCATTCCTGTTTATTGTAAAAATGTCTTCAGAGCCTCATTGTAATCATCTTCTTGCGAATGCGAGTAGCCATCACATCTCTTCTCAGAGATAAGTTGCCACCATTCTATCGAGTTTTTCACTCTGTATTTTACAGTCTCTGTACATTTATTTCATTAGTAGAAATTGTGTATTACTGTATATATGTGTTTATGGTTGCATATCTGATATATTTGTGTTATATTATTGAATATTTGTGATATCTCTATGCATTTCTTTATTATATCTTCGATCTCATTTTGTGCCAAAAATAATATGGATCAGTGGTATCAGAGCAAGCTGTTCTTGGTCGTTTTTTCAGTGCATGTCCCCGACGAGGTTTGAGTATAGCAAGTTGGGTCTCAAGATTGTCTCTCTTGAGGACAATCACTCTCACACACCCAAGAAACCCTCAATGGTCGAAGAAAAGAAAAATGACGAAGCAAACGATCATATTATTTCGTTGCTTGAGCAAGCTCTCACGCGACAGAGGGACGAAATGATGGAGAATTTTTCCCACATCTTTCAACGCCTACCGATAGCAATAGGCGCATCTTCATCAAGCGACCACTTTGGAGGCACCTCACCTTTCAAGGTACAAATTAATTTTGATATTCCTATATTTGAAGGACAAATAGATGCAGAAGCCCTAGACAAATGGTTAAATATGCTAGAAGGTTATTTCTCTGTTCACAAATTTTCCAACAAAGAAAATATCACCTTCGCACTCCTTAAAGCTCTCCCCCATGTCAAACATTGGTGGGAAACTTATAGGGAGCAGAGTTCCACAAAGGAGTCTAAAATATATGGGGTCGATCCCACTTGGGATTTTTTTGTGGATGTAGGTAAGGAACAATATTACCCTATTGGCAACTATGAGGACCAGTACATGAGATGGACCACACTATGGCAAGAGAGGGGCCAAGCAGTTATGTAGTTCACCAGTACCTTCCACACCTTGTGAACCAAGCTGGGTATCAAAGACTTCGAATGACATTTGGTTCTGAAATACCGTGGGGCTCTACACAGATACATCCAATCTGAAATGGATTTTCTGGACATCTCATCACTCGATGCTGCCTATTGATATGTTGTTAAAATCGAGCAGAAATTTAAGCACCAAAACAAAGGCAATTTTGGTTCTGCAAATTCGCAGCAACCAAAGTATGACAAAGACATCCCTAACAAACAGTCTCCCGAAAACTAGTCCAAGCCACATGAAAAGAAGGGTCACGGGAAGACAAACAAGGACACACGAAAATGGTGCGATTTCTACAAAATCCCATAGCACAACACCGATGAATATCGCTCAAAACAGTCATTGGTGGCCGAGATCAAAGAGAAGGAGATGAACCCTGATTCAAAATATGATTACGAAAATACTGTTAAAGGACAGATCATTGACACAGACCCCACTGCTATTGTCATGACCGCAACAATTCAACCAGAAGAACCATCATATCCTAAAGAGGGGGAGAACATTTTTCATTCACAGATGTGGGTGAAGGGGACCCCGATGCATTTTATTGTTGATAGTGGAAGCCAGAAGAACCTCATCTCAACAGAGGTTGTCAAACAGTTGGGATTGTCGACAACACCACACCCACAGCCATACAACATCGGGTGGCTTCGCCAAGGACAACATCTTCGTGTCATCCAGCAATGTCGATTGTCATATGGCATCCAACCCTTCAAGGATGAAGTATTATGTGATGTTGCCCCACTAGATGTCTGTGATGTTCTCTTGGGCCAACCATATATGTGGAAGCACCATGCTGTTTATGAGTCTCAACCCTGCAGTGTCATTGTTTCTCTGGGGATTCATCTCTATAGAATACCAAAGGTAGTTCCGACTATTGTTCCAATTAAAAAGTGTCGCAAGGTAGTATCTCATACTGCAAAATTCATCTTCTTCACAATCTGTTCAAAATGGGAACATAAGGACACTGTAACCACTACAGCTTCGCACCAAGAACCTTCTATCCAACAGAAGCAGGTCGACAAGGTTGCAGAAAAGCGCAAAGATTCCTTCTGCACACTGTCCTCTCACGTATCCCAACTTGTTGAACAGCCTCAGCCTCAACAAGTTCGTGACAGATTTCCACAAACTGAGCAACGCGACGTCTCCAGCAAGTCAAGCAACTCACCAAGATGCAGATTCAACAAACGCTTTTCCCTCTCCCCTGAGAACTCAACGCAATGGAGACCATTGCTTCCTAAGGAGGGAGGATTGATCCAAGTGGATATCGGTGGCCACCCACCTTTTCCGACTGGCTCAAAACAGTTTTCTGGCAAATTCGACAATTTACTATTTTTAGTAATTTTTAACTTCCAGGGCCATTTTGAGGTCCCAAATGACGGTTTTTCAATATAGATATTTTCAATGATAGAAAAAGGCATTATTAATCCCCCAAAATGAATCTCCTCGATGATACCTTTCCAACGAGCTATCATATGCCTAAAACAGAGATCGTATGCAAAAGTTACGACCCTGGGAAGTCGATGTACTAACTTACCCAAACGCTGCCCACATGACTTTTGGCGCTTCATCTCCTAGGGTTAGGTTTGTGGATGTCTAAAACTTTTGACATTATTGTTTATTGTAAAAATGCCTTCAGAGCCTCATTGTAATCATCTTCTTGTAAACGTGAGTAGCCGTCACATCTCTTCTCAGAGATAAGCTGCCACCATTCTATCGAGTCTTTCACTCTGTATTTTACAGTCTCTGTACATTTATTTCATTAATAGAAATTGTGTATTACTGTATATCTATGTTTATGGTTGCATCTTTGATATATTTCTTTTATATTATTGAATATCTGCGATATCTCTATGCATTTCTTTATTATATCTCTGATCTCATTTCGTGCCTAAAATAATCCAGATCAGTGGTATCAGAGCAGGTTTTTCTTGGTCGTTTTTTTAGTGCATTTCCCCAACGAGGTCTGAGTATAACAAGTTGGGTCTCGAGCTTGTCTCTCTTGAGTTCACCAATACCTTCCATACCTTGTGCACGAAGCTAGGTATCAAAGACTCTGAATGACATTTGGTTCTGAAATACTGTGGGGCTCTACACAGATACATCCAAACTGAAATGGATTTTCTGGACATCTCATCACTCGATGCTCCCTATCGATATGGTGTTAAAATAGAGTAGAAATTTAAGCATCATAACAAATGGGATTTTGGTTCTACAAATCCGCAACAACCAAAGTATGACAAAGACGTCCCTAACAAATAGTCTCTTGAAAACCATTCCAAGCCACATGAAAAGAAGGGTCACTCAAAGAGAAAGAAGGACACCAGAAAATTGTGCGATTTCCATAAAAGCCTATGGCACAAAACTGATGAATGTCGCTCAAAACAGTCATTGGTGATAGATATCAAAGGCAAGGAGACGAACCCTGATTCAAAATCTGATTCTAAAAATAATGGTAAAGGACATATCATTGATGCAGACCCCACTGCTATTGTCGCGACTGCAACAATTCAACCAGAAGAACCAACAGATCCTGAAGAGGGGGAGAGCCTATTTCATTCACAGATGTGGGTGAAGGGGACCCTGGTTCATTTTATTGTTGATAGCAAAAGCCATAAGAACCTCATCTTAACAGAGGTCGTCAAATAGTTGGGATTGTCGACAACACCACACCCGCAGCCATACAACATCGAGTGGCTTCGCCAAGGATGAGATTTTCATGTCAGCCAGCAATGTCGATTGTCATATGGCATCCAACCCTTCAAGGATGAGGTATTATTTGATGTTTCCCCACTAGTTGTCTATGATGTTCTCTTGGGCCAACCATATATGTAGAAGCACCACGCTGTTTATGAGTCTCGACCCCGCAGTGTCATTGTTTCTCTGGCGGGTAATCTCTATAGAATACTAGAGGTAGTTCCGACTACTATTCCACCTAAAAAGTGTTGCAAGGTAGTATTTCATACTGCAAAATTCAGTTTCTTCACAATCTGTTCAAAAGGGGAATAGAAGGACATTTCAACCACTACAACTTTGCCCCAAGCACCTTTTATCCAACAGAAGCAGGTCGACAAAGTTGCAGCAAAGTGAAAATATTCCTTCTGCACATAGTCCTCTCATGTAGCCTGACTTGTTGAATAGCCTCAGCCTCAACAGGTTCGTGACATATTTCCACAAACTGAGTAGCGTGACGTCTCCAGCAAGGCAAGCAGCTCACCAAGATGCAGATTCAACAAACGCTTTTCCCTCTCCCTCGGGAACTCAACGCAATGGATACCATTGCTTCCTCACGAGGGAGGATTGATCCAGGTGGATATCGGTGGCCACCCACCTTTTTCGACCGGCTCAAAACAGTTTTCTGGCAAATTCGACAATTTACTATTTTTAGCAGCTTTTAACTTCCAGGGCCATTTTGAGGGCCCAAATGAAGGTTTTTCAAGATCAAGGTTTTTAATGATGGCCAAAGGAATAATTTATCCCCCAAAATGAATCTTCCCAACGATACCTTTCCAACTATCTATCATATGTATAAAACGGAGATCGTATGCAAACGTTACGACCCCGGAAAGTTGATGTACTAACTTACCCAAATGGGGCCCACATGACTTTTGGCGCTTCATCTCCTAGGGTTAGGTTTTTGGATGTCTAGGATTTTTGGCATTCCTGTTTATTGTAAAAATGTCTTCAAAGCCTCATTGTAATCATCTTCTGGCGAATGCGAGTAGTCGTCACATCTCTTCTCAGAGATAAGCTGCCACCATTCTATCGAGTCTTTCACTCTGTATTTTACATTGTTTGTACATTTATTTCATTAATAGAAATTGTGTATTACTGTATATCTGTGTTTATGGTTGCATATATGATATATTTATGTTATATTATTAAATATCTGCGATATCTCTGTGCATTTCTTTATTATATCTCAGATCTCATTTCGAGTCGAAAATAATCTGGATCAGTGGTATCAGAGCAAACTGTTCTTGGTCATTTTTTCAGTGCATGTCCCCAATGAGGTATGAGTATAGAAAGTTGGGTCTCGAGCTTGTCTCTCTTGAGGAAAATCGCTCTCGCACACCCAAGAAACCCTCAATGGAGGAAGAAAAAAAAAACGACGAAGCAGACGATCCTATCAGTCTGTTGCTTCAGCAAGATCTCATGCGATAGAGGTACGAAATGATGGAGAATTTTTCCCACATCCTCCAATGCCTGTCGATGGAAATAGGCACATCTTCATCAAGCGACCACTTTGGAGGCACCTTGCCTTTAAAGGTACAAGTTAATTTTGATAATCATGTATTTGAAGGACAGATAGATGTAGAAGCCCTAGACAAATGGTTAAATTTGCTAGAAGGTTGTTTCTCTATTCACAAATTTTCTGACAAAGAAATGATTACCTTTGCACTCCTCAAAGCTCTCCCCCATGTCAAACATTGGTGGGAAACTTATTGGGAGAAGAGTTCCACAGAGGAGTCTGAAATATATGGGGTCGATCCCACTTGGGATTTTTTTGTGGATGTGGTAAAGGAACAATATTACCCTATTGGACACTATGAGGACCATTACATGAGATGGACCACACTGCGGCAAGAGAGGGTCCAAGCAGTTCTGGATTTCACCAATACCTTCCATACCTTGCGCACCAAGCTAGGTATCAAAGAATCTGAATGAGATTTGGTTCTGAAATATCGTGGGGCTCTACACATATACATCAAAACTGAAATGGATTTTTTGGACATCTCATCACTCGGTGCTGCCTATCGATATGCTGTTAAAATCGAGCAGAAATTTAGGCACAAGAATAAATAGGAATTTGGTTCTGCAAATCCCCAAAACCAAAGTATGACAAAGACATCCCTAACAAACAGTCTCCCGAAAACCAATATAAGCCACATGAAAAGAAGGGTCAGGGGAAGACAAAGAAGAACACCGAAAAATGGTGCGATTTCCACAAAATCCCTTGGCACAACACCAATGAATGTCGCTCAAAACAATCATTGGTCGCTAAGACAAAAGAAAAGGAGACGAACCCTGATTCAAAAGCTGATTCTGAAAATACTGGTAAAGGACAGATCATTGACGCAGACCCCACTGCTATTGTCGCGACCACAACAATTCAACCAAAAGAACCAATAGATACTGAAGAGGGGGAACGCCTTTTTCATTCACAGATGTGGGTGAAGGGGACCTCGATGCATTTTATTGCTGATAGTGGAAGACATAAGAACCTCATCTCAACAGAGGTCGTCAAACAGTTGGGATTGTCGACAACACCATAGCCACAACCATACAACATCGGGTGCCTTCGCCAAGGACGAGATCTTCGTGTCAGCCAACATTCTCGATTTTCATATGGCATCCAACCCTTCAAGGATGAGGTATTATGTGATGTTGCCCCACTAGATGTTTGTGATGTTCTCTTGGGCCAACCATATATGTGGAAGCGCCACACTGTTTATGAGTCTTGACCCTGCAGTGTCCTTGTTTCTCTTGGGGGTCATATTTACAGAATACCAGAGGTAGTTCCGACTATGGTTCCACCTAAAAAGTGTTGCAAGGTGGTATCTCATACTGCAAAATTCAGCTTCTTCACAATCTGTTCAAAAGGAGAACAGAAGGACACTGCAACCACTACAGCTTCTCCCCAAGCACCTTCTATCAAACAAAAGCAGGTCGACAAGGTTGCAGAAAAGCGCAAATATTCCTTCTGCACACTGTCCTCTCATGTAACCCGAATTGTTGAACAACCTCGGCCTCAACAGGTTCGTGACAGATTTCCACAAACTGAGCAGCGTGACGTCTCCAACAAGGCAAGAAACTCACCAAGATGCAGATTTAGCAAATGTTTTTCCCTCTTCCCCATGAACTCAATGCAATGGAGACCATTGCTTAATAAGGAGGGAGAATTGATCCAGGTGGATATTGGTGGCCACCCACCTTTTCCGACTAGCTCAAAATAGTTTTCTGGCAAATTCAACAATTTACTATTTTTAGCAGTTTTTAACTTTCGGGGTCATTTTGAGGGCCCAAATGAAGGTTTTTCGAAATAGAGGTATTAAAACATAGCTAAAGGAATAATTGATCCCCCAAAATGAATCTCCTCGATGATACCTTTCCAACAAACTATCATATTCCTAAAACGAAGATCGTATGCAAAAGTTATGGCCTCGGAAAGTTGATGTACCAACTTACCCAAATGGGGCCCACATGACTTTTGGCGCTTCATCTCCTAGGGTTAGGTTTTTGGATGTCTAGGAATTTTGGCATTCCTATTTATTGTACAAATTCCTTTAGAGCCTCATTTTAATCATCTTCTTGTGAATGCGAGTAGCCGTCACATCTCTTCTCAGAGATAAGTTGTCACCATTCTATCGAGTCTTTCACTCTGTATTTTACAGTCTCTGTACATTTATTTCATTAGTAGAAATCGTGTATTAATGTATATCTATGTTTATGGTTGCATATATGATATATTTATGTTATATTATTGATTATATTCAATATCTCTATGCATATATTTATTATATCTTCGATCTCATTTCGTGCCAAAAATAATCTGGATCAGTGGTATCAGAGCAAGTTGTTTTTGGTCGTTTTTTTAGTGCATGTCCCCGACGAGGTCTGAGTATAGCAAGTTGGGTCTCGATCTTGTCTCTCTTGAGGAAAATCTCTCTCACACACCCAAGAAACCCTCAATGGTGGAAGAAAATAAAAACGACGGAGTAGACGATCCTATCATTCTGTTTCTTGAGAAAGCTCTCATGCGACAGAGGGACGAAATGATGGAGAATTTTTCCCACATCCTTCAATGTCTGTCGATAGCAATAGGCACATCTTCATCAAGCGATCATTTTGGAGGCACCTCACCTTTCAAGGTACAATTTAATTTTCATATTCTTGTATTTGATGGACAGGTAGATGCAGAAGCCCTAGACAAATGGTTAAATCTACTAGAAGGTTATTTCTCTGTTCAAAAATTTTTCGACAAAGAAAAGATCACCTTCGCACTTCTTAAAGCTCTCCCCCATGTCAAACATTGGTGGGAAACTTGTTGGGAAAAAAGTTCCACAGAGGAGTCTAAAATATATGGGGCCGATCCCACTTGGGATTTTTTTGTGGATGCAGTAAAGGAACAATATTATCCTATTGGCAACTATGAGGACTAGTACATGATCAGGGGATCAAATTTTGCTCAATTTTCAAAGTGCTCGGAATGCGACGAAAACAATGCCATTGTGTCTGTCTCATCTTCCTGATTCTGGCGGTATATTTACTTTTGCAAACGGATTCCGTATGGAGGAGATACCGTGATCTGTCCACCAAGACAAACAGGCAAAAATTTGGGATGCTGACTGTACCTATCCGTACAGTCCGTACGGCCACGTGGCAGGGTTGTAACATCATGATGATGTGGCAGGTGGGTGACATGGCATGTTTCCATTGGTTGATATTGGCGAGTAGCATGATGACACGTGTCCGTTTGGGCGAATAATATGAGGACACGTGGCCCAACCCGAGGGCGCCACGTGTCGCTCATTCATTGGTCATTATTTTCATATATAAAAGTTTATTGGGAGTCCGTGGGGTTCGACCCCCGGACCTCCCCTCTTGTAAAGACTTTATATTACTCCGCTAGCCAACATACCACCACTTGTCCCTTGTTAGAAAGGCGGGCCACATTACATTTATGTTTACATTATGTGTTATATGGAAAAGGGCGCGGGCCGGGGCTTAAGCCCCGACCCATGGTTTCATTACAATACACATGACCGTATATATATTGGCCGGGATTATTGGCGCGCGCGCGTTTATTGTTTTAGATTGCAATGTATTACATTTCATATATATGTATTCCATATTATATTTAAAAGTGCGCGCGGGGTATGGAACTTTAACCTTTGGTTAATGCGTGGATATAACCCGTGGTTTGATCGGTGTAATAACCGCGTGGGAGTTTTAAAATGGATTAACCACTTTTTATGCCCAGCCTTTGGTCCCATGGCCATATGCCCGAGTGCCGAGGCGGTTAGGGGCTGGAGGCACCTTAACCATCCTACGGTTTGCACCGTTGGCGCGGTTGCACCTGGTGCCAAGTTTTTACGCTTAAATGAGCGTGTGAGCCAGGTTTGAAGC
>JZKD02S2306786.1:32725-59102 GCA_000966675.3 Picea glauca
GGTCCAAAAGCTTCCCAATGGGGAGGTGTGATAAGGGGATCAAATTTTGCTCAATTTTCAAAGTGCTTGGAATGCGACGAAAATAGTGCCATTGCGTCCGTCTCGTCTTCCTGATCCTGACAGTATATTTACTTTCGCAAACGGAGTCCGTATGGAGGAGATATCACGATCTGTCCGCCAAGCCAAACAGGCAAAAATTTGGGATGCTGATTGTACCTGTCTGTACAGTCCGTACGGACACGTGGCAGGGTCGTACCATCATGTTGACATGGTAGGTGGGTGACATGGCGTGTTTTTTTTGGTTGATATTGGCGAGTAGCATGATGACACATGTCCGTTTGAGCGAATAATATGAGGACATGTGGCCCAACCCGAGGGTGCCACGTGTCGCTCATTTGTTGGTCATTATTTTCATATATAAAAGTTTATTGGGAGTCTGTGGGGTTCGACCCCTGAACCTCCCCTCTTGTAAAGACTTTATATTACTCCACTAGCCAACATACCGCCACTTGTCCCTTGTTAGAAAGGCGGGCCACATTACATTTATGTTTACATTATGTGTTATATGGAAAAGGGCGCGGGCCGGGGCTTAAGCCCTGACCCATGGTTTCATTACAATACACATGACCGTATATATATTGGCCGGGATTGTTGGCGCGCGCACGCGTTTATTGTTTTGGATTGCAATGTATTACATTGCATATATATGTATTCCATATTATATTTAAAAGTGAGCGCGGGGTATGGAACTTTAACCTTTGGTTAATGCGTGGATATAACCCGTGGTTTGATCGGTGTAATAACCACATGGGAGTTTTAAAATGGATTAACCACTTTTTATGCCCAGCCTTTGGTCCCATGGCCATATGCCCAAGTGCCAAGGTGGTTAGGGGCTGGAGGCGCCTTAATCGTCCTACGGTTTTCACTGTTGGCACGGTTGCGCCCGGTGCCAAGTTTTTACGCTTAAATGAGCATGTGAGCCAGGTTTGAAGCACAAGGGTGCGATTTGTAGAACCAGAGATAACAAAGTTGAAGGGGGAGACTTCAAGGAGGCTATCTTCTTCATTTTTCGACCGATTGAGGTGCCGAAAGAGCCCAAACAGGGGTTTTGGGACGCTGCGGAGGCATTGGAGCAGTCAGTTTGTCATTTTGAGCATTGTAAGGCATGTTTTTGAGAACTTTGAGAAATTTAATAATAATGATCCATTGGAAGCTGGACTAGGAGATGTAGCCCGGAGTGGGGTGAACTCCTTTATCAAGTTGTTGTGTTTATGTGTTGATGTTCAATGTTTTATGCTCCTATCTATGTGTATTTTTACATAAGTAATCCTTTATTATGTGTTGCAAATTGATTCGATTGCTTTAAAACACATAACATATCACTTGCAATAATTATTCAAGTTTTTCAAGTCTTCTTCATTTTTAGATCAGTACATGAGATGGACCATACTGCGGCAAGAGAGGGGCCAAGCAGTTCCAGAGTTCACCAATCCCTTCCATACATTGTGCACCAAGATGGGTATCAAAGACTTCGAATGACATTTGGTTCTGAAATACCGTGGGGCTCTACACAGATACATCCAAACTGAAATGGATTTTCTAGACATCTCATCACTCGGTGTTGCCTATCGATATGTTGTTAAAATCAAGAAGAAATTTAAGCACCAGAACAAATGAGATTTTGGTTCTGCATATCTACAAAAACCAAAGAATGACAAAGATGTCCCTAACAAATAGTCTCCCGAAAACCAGTCCAAGCCACATGAAAAGAAGGGTCACGGGAAGAAAAAGAAGGACACTGAAAAATGGTGCGATTTTCACAAAAGCCCCTCGCACAACACCGATGAATGTCGCTCAAAATAGTCATTGGTGGCCGAGATCAAAGACAAGGAGACGAACCCTGATTCAAAATATGATTATGAAAATACTGGTAAAGGATAGATCATTGACACAGACCCCATTGCTATTGTCATGACTTCAATAATTCAACCAGAAGAACCAACAGATCTTAAAGAGGGGGAGCGCCTTTTTCATTCACAAATGTGGGTGAAGGGGACCCCAACACATTTTATTGTTGATAGTGGAAGCCAGAAGAACCTCATCTCAACAGAGTTCGTCAAATAGTTGGGATTGTCGACAACACCACACCCGCAACCATACAAAATCTGGTGGCTTCGCCAAGGACGAGATCTTCGTGTTAGCCAACAATGTCGATTGTCATATGGCATCCAACCCTTCAAGGATGAGGTATTATGTGATGTTTCCCCACTAGATGTCTGTGATGTTCTCTTGGGCCAACCATATATGTGGAAGCACCACACTATTTATGAGTCTCGACCCCACAGTGTCATTGTTTCTCTGGGGGGTCATCTCTACAGAATACCATAGGTAGTTCTAATTACTGTTCCACCTAAAAAGTGTCGCAAGGTAGTATCTCATACTACAAAATTTATCTTCTTCACAATCTGTTCAAAAGGGGAATAGAAGGACACAGCAACCACTACACCTTCGCACCAAACACCTTCTATCCAACAGAAGTAGGTCGACAAGGTTGCAGAAAAGCACAAAGATTCCTTCTGCACACCTTCCTCTCATGTAGCCCGACTTTTTGAACAGCCTCAGCAGGTTCGTGACAGATTTCCACAAACTGAGCAACGCAACGTCTCTAGCAAAGCAAGCAGCTCACTAAGATGCAGATTCAACAAACGCTTTTCCCTCTCCCCCCGGGAACTCAATGCAATGGATACCATTGCTTCCTAAGGATGGAGGATTGATCCAAGTGGATATCAGTGGCCACCCACCTTTTCTGACTGGCTCAAAACAGTTTTCTGGCAAATTCGACAATTTACTATTTTTAGCAGTTTTTAACTTTCGGGGCCATTTTGAGGGCCCAAATGAAAGTTTTTTGAGATAGAGGTTCTCATTGATATCCAAATATATTATTGAGCCTCCAAAATTAATCTCCTTTATGATACCTTTCCAACGAGCTATCATATGCCTAAAACAAAGATTGTATGCAAAAGTTACGACCCCGTGAAGTTGATGTACTAACTTACCCAAACAGGGCCCACATGACTTTTGGCGCTTCATCTCCTAGGGTTAGGTTTTTGGATGTCTATGGATTTTGGCATTCTTGTTTATTGTAAAAATTCCTTCAGAGCCTCATTGTAATAATCTTCTTACGAATGCAAGTAGCCGTCACATCTCTTCTCAGAGATAAGCTGGCACCATTCTATCGAGTCTTTCACTTTGTATTTTACAGTCTTTGTACATTTATTTCATTAATAGAAATTGTGTATTACTATATATCTATGTTTATGCTTGCATATATGATATATTTATGTTATATTATTGAATATATACGATATCTCTGTGCATTTCTTTATTATATCTCCGATCTCATTTCGTGCCGAAAATAATCCGGATCAGTGGTATCAGAGCAGGCTGTTCTTGGTCATTTTTTCAGTGCATGTCCCCAATGAGGTCTGAGTATAGCAAGTTGGGTCTCAATATTGTCTCTCTTAAGGACAATTTCTCTCGCACACCCAATAAACCCTCAGTGGCGGAAGAAAAGAAAAACGACGGAGAAGACGATCCTATCAGTCTGTTGCTTGAGAAAACTCTCACGCGACAGAGGGACGAAATGATGGAGAATTTTTCCCACATCTTTCAATGCCCACCGATAGAAACATGCGCATATTCATCAAGGGGCCACTTTGGAGGCACCTCGCCTTTCAAGGTACAAGTTAATTTTGATATTCTTGTATTTGAAGGACGGATAGATGCAGAAGCCCTAGACAAATGGTTAAATCTGCTAGAAGGTTATTTCTCTGTTCACAAATTTTTTGACAAAGAAAATATCACCTTCGCACTCCTTAAATCTCTTCCCCATGTCAAACATTGGTGGGAAACTTATTGGGAGAAAAGTTCCACAGAGGAGTCTGAAATATATGGGGCTGATCCTACTTGGTATTTTTTTGTGTATGCGGTAAAGGAACAATATTACCCTATTGGCAACTATGAGGACCAATACATGAGATGGACCACACTGCGGCAAGAGAGGGGCCAAGCAGTTACAGAGTTCACCAATACCTTCCATACCTTTCACACCAAGCAGAGTATCAAAGACTCCGAACGACATTTGGTTCTGAAATACCGTGGGGCTCTACACAGATACATCCAAACTAAAATGGATTTTTTGGACATCTCATCACTCGATGCTACCTATCGATATGTTGTTAAAATCAAGCAGAAATTTAAGCACCAGAAGAAATGGGATTTTGGTTCTGCATATCTGCAACAACCAAAGTATGACAAAGACATTCCTAACAAATAGTCTCTCGAAAACCAGTCCAAGCCACATGAAAAGAAGGGTCATGGGAAGACAAAGAAGGACACCGAAAAATGGTGCGATTTCCACAAAATCCCCTGGCACAACACCGATGAATGTCGCTCAAAACAATCATTGGTGGCTGAGATCAAAGACAAGGAGACGAACCCTTATTCAAAATCTGATTTGGAAAATAATGGTAAAGGACAGATCATTAACACAGACTCCACTGCTATTGTCGCGACCACAACAATTCAACCAAAAGAACCAACAGATCCTAAAGATGGGGAGAGCCTTTTTCGTTCACATATGTGGGTGAAGGGGACCCCAGTGCATTTTATTATTGATAGTGGAAGCAAAAAGAACCTCATCTCAATAGAGGTCATCAAATAGTCGGGATTGTCGACAACACCACACCCACAACCATACAACATCGGGTGGCTTCGCCAAGGATGAGATCTTTGTGTCAGCCAACAATGTCGATTGTCATATGGCATCCAACCCTTCAAGGATGAGGTATTATGTGATGTTTCCCCACTAGATATCTATGATGTTCCCTTGGGCCAACCATATATGTGGAAGCACCACGTTGTTTATGAGTCTCGACCCCACAGTGTCATTGTTTCTCTGGGGGTTCATCTCTACAGGATACAGAGGTAGTTCTGATTACTGTTCCACCTAAAAAGTGTCGCAAGGTAGTATCTCATACTGCAAAATTCATCTTCTTCACAATTTTTTCAAAAGGGGAATAGAAGGACACCGCAACCACTACAGCTTCGCACCAAACACCTTCTATCCAACAGAAGGAGGTCGACAAGGTTGCAAAAAAGTACAAAGATTTATTCTACACATCGTCCTCTCATGTAGCCCAACTTGTTGAACAGCCTCAGCAGGGTCGTGATAGATTTCCAAAAACCGAGCAGTGCGATGTCTCCAGCAAAGCAAGCAGTGCGACGTCTCCAACAAAGCAAGCAACTCACCAAGATGCAAATTCAGCAAACGCTTTTCCCTCCCCCCCCAAGAACTCAACGCAATAGAGACCATTTCTTCCTAAGGAGGGAGGATTTATCCAAGTGGATATAAGTGGCCACCCACCTTTTTTGATTGGCTCAAAACAATTTTCTGGCAAATTCGATAATTTACTATTTTTAGCAGTTTTTAACTTTCGGGGCCATTTTGAGGGCCCAAATGAAATTTTTTCAAGATCAAGGTTCTCAATGATAGCCAAAGATATAATTGAGCCCCCAAAATGAATCTCTTTGACGATACCTTTCCAACAAGCTATCATATGCCTAAAACAGATATTGTATGCAAAAGTTACGACCCCGTGAAGTTGATGTATTAACTTACCCAAACGGGGCCCACATGACTTTTGGCGCTTCATCTCCTAGGGTTAGGTTTTTGGATGTCTAGTACTTTTAGCATTATTTTTTATCGTAAAAATGTCTTCAGAGCCTCATTGTAATCATCTTCTTGCGAATGCGAGTAGCCATCCCATCTCTTCTCAGAGATAAGCTACCACCATTCTATCGAGTCTTTCACTCTGTATTTTACAGTCTCTGTACATTTATTTCATTAATAGAAATCGTGTATTACTGTATATCTGTGTTTATGGTTGCATCTCTGATATATTTCAGTTATATTATTGAATATCTGCGATATCTCTGTGCATTTCTTTATTATATCTCCGATCTCATTTCGTGCCGAAAATAATCCGGATTAGTGGTATCAGAGCAGGTTGTTCTTGGTCATTTTTTCAGTGCATGTCCCCAATGAGATCTGAGTATAGAAAGTTGGGTATTGAGCTTATCTCTCTTAAGGAAAATTTCTCTTGCACACCTAATAAACCCTCAATGGTGGAAGAAAAGAAAAACAACGGAGCAGCCGATCCTATCAGTCTGTTGCTTGAGCAAACTCTCACGCGACAGAGGGACGAAATGATGGAGAATTTTTTGCACATCCTTCAATTCCCACTGATAGCAATAGGTGCATCTTCATCAAGTGGCTACTTTGGAGGCACCTCTCCTTTCAAGGTACAAGTTAATTTTTATATTCTTGTATTTGAAGGACAGATAGATGTAGAAGCCCTAGACAAATGGTTAAATATGCTAGAAGGTTATTTCTATGTTCACAATTTTTCTGACAAAGAAAATATCACCTTCGCTCTCCTTAAATATCTTTTCCATGTCAAACATTTGTGGGAAACTTATTAAGAGCAGAGTTCCACAGAGGAGTCTGAAATATATGGGGCCGATCCCACTTGGGATTTTTTGTGTGGATGCGGTAAATGAACAATATTACCCTATTGGCAACTATGAGGACCAGTACATGAGATGGAACACACTGCAAAAAGAGAGGGGTCAAGCAGTTCTGGAGTTCACCAATACCTTCCATACCTTGTGCATCAAGCTGAGTATCAAAGACTCTGAACAACATTTGGTTCTGAAATACTGTGGGGCTGTACATAGATACATCCAAACTGAAATGGATTTTTTGGACATCTCACCACTCGATGTTGCCTATCGATATGCTATTAAAATCAAGCAAAAATTTAAGCACCAGAACAAACGAGATTTTTGTTCTGCATATCCGCAACAACTAAAGTATGACAAAGACGTCCCTAACAAACAGTCTCCCAAAAACCAGTCCAAACCACATGAAAAGAAGGGTCAAGGGAAGACAAAGAAGGACACCAAAAAATGGTGTGATTTCCACAAAATCCCCTGGCACAACACCAATTAATGTCCTCAAAATATTCATTGGTGGCCGAGATCAAAGACAAGGAGACGAACCTTTATTCAAAATCTGATTATGAAAATAATGGTAAATGATAGATCATTAACACAGACACCACAGCTAGTGGCGTGACCACAATAATTCAACCAGAAGAACCAACATATCCTAAAGAAGGGGAGTGAATTTTTCGTTCATAGATGTGGGTGAAGGGGACCCCGGTGCATTTTATTGTTGATAGTGGAAGCGAGAAGAACCTCATCTCAACAGAAATCGTCAAATAGTTGGGATTGTCGACAACACCACACCCACAACCATACAACATCGGGTGGCTTCGCCAAGGACGAGATCTTTGTGTCAGCCAGAAATTTTGATTGTCATATGGCATCCAACCTTTCAAGGATGAGGTATTATGTGATGTTTCCCCACTAGATATCTGTGATGTTCCCTTGGTCCAACCATATATGTGGAAGAACCACGTTGTTTATGAGTCTCGACCCTGCAATGTCATTGTTTCTCTGGGGGGTCATCTCTACCAAATACCAGAGGTAGTTCCAACTACTGCTCCACCTAAAGAGTTCTGCAAGGTAGTATCTCATACTGCAAAATTCAGCTTCTTCACAATCTGTTCAAAAGGGGAACATAAGGACACTGCAACCACTACAGCTTCTCCCCAAGCACCTTCTATCCAACAGAAGCATGTCGAAAAGGTTGCAACAAAGAACAAATATTCCTTTTGCACACCATCCTCTCATGTATCCCTGACTTGTTGAACAACCTTAGCTTCAACAGGTTCGTGACAAATTTACACAAATTGAGCAGCGCGACATCTCCAACAAGTCAAGCACCTCACCAAGGTGTAGATTCAACAAATGCTTTTCCCTTTCCCTGGGGAACTCAACAAAATGGATACCATTGCTTCCTAAGGAGGGACGATTTATCTAGGTGTATATCGGTGGCCACCCACCTTTTCCGACTGGCTGAAAACAATTTTTTGGCAAATTCGACAATTTACTAGTTTTAGCAGTTTTTAACTTTTGAGGCCATTTTGAGGGCCCAAACGAAGGTTTTTTCGAGACAGAGGTTCTCAATGATAATGAAAGGCATAATTGAGCCCCCAAAAGGAATCACATCGATGATACCTTTCCAACGAGCTATCATATTCCTAAAACGGAGATCGTATGCAAAAGTTACGACCCCGGGAAGTTGATGTACTAACTTACCCAAACGGGGGCCACATGACTTTTGGCGCTTCATATCCTAGGGTTAGGTTTTTGGATTTCTAGGACTTTTGGAATTCATGTTTATTGTAAATAGGCCTTCATAGCCTCATTGTAATCATCTTCTTGCGAATGTGAGTAGCCGTCACATCTTTTCTCAGAGATAAGCTGCCACCATTCTATCGAGTCTTTCACTTTGTATTTTACAGTCTCTGTACATTTATTTCATTAATAGAAATCGTTTATTACTGTATATTTGTGTTTATGGTTGCATCTCTAATATATTTCTTTTATATTATTGAATATCTGCGATATCTCAGTGCTTTTCTTTATTATATCTCCGATCTCATTTTGTGCCGAAAATAATCCGGATTGGTGGTATCAGAGTAGGTTGTTCTTGGTCATTTTTTCAGTGCATGTCCCCGACTATGTCTGAGTATAGAAAGTTGGGTCTTGAGCTTGTCTCTATTGAGGACAATCTCTCTCACACACCAAAGAAACCCTCAATGGTGGAAGAAAAGAAAAACGACGAAGTAGATGATTCTATCATTTTGTTGCTTGAGAAGGCTCTCACGCAACAGAAGAAAGAAATGATGGAGAATTTTACCCACATCCTTCAACACCTACCAATAGAAACAGGCACATCTTCATCAAGCGACCACTTTGGAGGCACCTCACCTTTCAAGGTACAAGTTAATTTTTATATTCCTGTATTTGAAGGACAGATAGATGTAGAATCCCTAGACAAATGGTTAAATATGCTAGAAGGTTATTTCTCTATTCACAAATTTTCTGACAAAGAAAAGATCACCTTCACACTCCTTAAAGATATCCCCCATGTCAAACATTGGTGGGAAACTTATTGGGAGCAGAGTTCCACAAAGGAGTCTAAAATATATCGGGTTGATCCCACTTGGGATTTTTTTGTGGATGCGGTAAAGGAACAATATTACCCTATTGGCAACTATGAGGACCAGTACATGAGATGGACCATACTGCGGCAAGAGAGGGGCCAAGCAGTTCCATAGTTCACCAATACCTTCCATACCTTGCACACCAATCTGGGTATTAAAGACTCCAAACAACATTTGGCTCTGAAATATCGTGGGGCTCTACATAGATACATCCAAACTGAAATGGATTTTCTGGACATCTCATCACTGGGTGCTGCCTATCGATATGCTGTTAAAATCAAGAAGAAATTTAAGCACCAGAACAAACGAGATTTTGGTTCTGCAAATCCGCAACAACCAAAGTATGACCAAGACGTCCCTAACAAACAGTCTCCCGAAAACTAGTCCAAGCCACATGAAGAGAAGGGTCACGGGAAGGCAAAGAAGGACATCGAAAAATGGTATGATTTCCACAAAATACCCTGGCACAACACCGATGAATGTCGCTCAAAAAAGTCATTGGTGGCTGAGATCAAAGACAAGGATACGAACCTTGATTCAGAATCTAATTCTGAAAATACTGGTAAAGGACAGATCATTGATGCAGACCCCACTGCTATTGTCGCGATCGCAACAATTCAACCAGAAGAACCAACAGATCCTAAAGAGGGGGAGCGTATTTTTCATTCACAGATGTGGGTGAAGGGGACCCCGGTGTATTTTATTGTTGATAGCAGAAGCCAGAAGAACCTCATCTCAATAGAGGTCGTCAAACAATTGGGATTGTTGAAAACACCACACCCATAGCCATACAACATCGGGTGGCTTCGCCAAGGACGAGATCTTCGTGTCAGCCAACAATGTCGATTGTCATATGGCATCCACCGCTTCAAGGATGAAGTATTATGTGATGTTTCCCCAGTAGATTTCTATGATGTTCTCTTGGGACAACCATATATGTGGAAACACCATGTTGTTTATGAGTCTCGACCTTGCAGTGTCATTGTTTGTCTGGGGGGTCATATCTACAGAATACCAGAGGTAGTTTTGACTATTGTTCCACCTAAAAAGTGCTACAAGGTAGTATCTCATACTGCAAAATTCATCTTCTTCACAATCTATTCAAAAGGGGAACAAAAGGACACATCAACCACTACAACTTCTCCCCAAACCCATTCTATCCAATAGAAGCAGGTCGACAAGGTTGCAGCAAAGTGCAAATATTCCTTCTACACACCATCCTCTCATGTATCCCAACCTATTGAACAACCTTAGCCTCAACAGGTTTGTGACAGACTTCCACAAATTGAGCAGCGCGACGTCTCCAGCAAGGCAAGCAACTCACCAAGATGCAGATTCAACAAATGCTTTTCGCTCTCCCCCGGGAACTCAACACAATTGATACCATTGATTCCTAAGGAGGGAGGATTGATCCATGTGGATATCATTGGCCACCCACCTTTTTCGACTGCCTCAAAACAATTTTCTGGCAAATTCTGCAATTTACTAGTTTTAGCAGTTTTTAACTTCCGGGGCCATTTTGAGGGCCCAAATGAAGGTATTTCGAGATCGAGGTTGTCAATGATGGCCAAAGGAATTATTGAGCCCCCAAAATGAATCTCCTCGATGATACCTTTCCAACAAGCTATCATATTCCTAAAAGAGAGATTGTATGCAAAAGTTACGACCCCGGGAAGTTGATGTACTAACTTACCCAAACGGAGCCCACATGACTTTTGGCGCTTCATCTCCTAGGGTTAGGTTTTTGGATGTCTAGGAATTTTGGAATTCCTGTTTATTGTAAAAATGTCTTCAGAGCCTCATTGTAATCATCTTCTTGCTAATGCAAGTAGCCGTCACATCTCTTCTCAGAGATAAGCTGCCACCATTCTATCGAGTCTTTCACTCTGTATTTTACAGTCTCTGTACATTTATTTCATTAATAGAAATCATGTATTACTATATATCTGTGTTTATGGTTTCATCTCTGATATATTTATGTTATATTATTGAATATCTGCGATATCTCTATGCATTTATTTATTATATCTCCGATCTCATTTCGTGCACACTGTTCTTGGTCGTTTTTTCAGTGCATGTCCCCGACGAGGTATGAGTATAGAAAGTTGGGTCTTGAGCTTGTCTCTCTTGAGGAAAATCACTCTCGCACACCCAAGAAACCCTCAATGGTGGAAGAAAAAAAAATGATGAAGCAGACGATCCTATCATTCTTTTGCTTGAGCAAGCTCTCATGCTACAGAGGGACGAAATGATGGAGAATTTTTCCCACATCCTTCAACGCCTGCCGATAGAAACATGCGCATCTTCATCAAGTGACCACTTTGGAGGAACCTCGGCTTTCAAGTTACAAGTTAATTTTGATATTCCTGTATTTGAAGGACAGATAGATGTAGAAGCCCTAGACAAATGGTTAAATCTGCTAGAAGGTTATTTCTCTATTCACAAATTTTCTGACAAAGAAAAGATCATCTTCACACTCCTTAAAGCTCTCCCCCATGTCAAACTTTGGTGGGAAACTTATTGGGAGCAGAGTTCCACAAAGGAGTTTGAAATATATGGGGCTGATCCCACTTGGGATTTTTTTGTGGATGTGGTAAAGGAACAATATTAACCTATTGGCAACTATGAGGACCAGTACATGAGATGGACCACACTGCGACAAGAGAGGGGCCAAGCAGTTCCAGAGTTCACCAATACCTTCCATACCTTGCACACCAAGCTGGGTATCAAAGACTCTGAACGATATTTGGTTCTGAAATATCGTGGGGCTCTACACAGATACATCCAAACTGAAATGGATTTTCTGGACATCTCATCACTCGGTGCTGCCTATCGATATGTTGTTAAAATCGAGCAGAAATTTAAGCACCAGAACAAACGGGATTTTGGTTCTGCAAATCCACAACAACCAAAGTATGACAAAGACATCCCTAACAAACAGTCTCTCGAAAACCAATCCAAGCCACTTGAAAAGAAGGGTCACGGGAAGACAAAGAAGGACACAGAAAAATGGTGCGATTTCCACAAAAGCCCCTGGCACAACATCGATGAATGTCGCTCAAAACAGTCATTGGTGGCTGAGAACCAAGACAAGGAGACGAAACCTGATTCAGAATATGATTTTGAAAATATTGGTAAAGGACAGATCATTGACGCAGACCCCACTACTATTGTCGTGACCGCAACAATTCAACCATAAGAACCAATAGATCCTGAAAAGGGGGAGCATCTTTTTCATTCATAGATGTGGGTGAAGGGGACCCCGGTGCATTTTATTGTTGATAGCGGAAGCCAGAAGAGCCTCATCTCAACAGAGGTCGTCAAACAGTTGGGATTGTCGACAACACCACACCCACAGCCATACAACATCGAGTGGCTTTGCCAAGGACGGGATTTTCGTGTCAGCCAACAATGTCTATTTTCATATGGAATCCAACCCTTCAAGGATGAGGTATTATGTGATGTTTCCCCACTAGATGTTTGTGATGTTCTCTTGAGCCAACCATATATGTGGAAGCGCCACATTGTTTATGAGTCTCGACCCCACAGTGTCATTGTTTCTCTGGGGGGTCATCTCTACAGAATACCAGAGGTAGTTGCAACTACTTTTCCACCTAAAAAGTGCCACAAGGTAGTATCTCATACTGCAAAATTCATCTTCTTCACAATCTGTTCAGAAGGGGAACAAAAGGACACTACAACCACTACAGCTTCGCCCCAAGCACCTTCTATCCAACAGAAGCAGGTTGACAAGGTTGAAGCAAAGCGCAAAGATTCCTTCTGCACACCATCCTCTCATGTATCCTAACTTGTTGAACAACCTTAGCTTCAACAGGTTCGTGACAGACTTCCACAAACTGAGCAACGCGACATCTCCAGCAAGGTAAGCAACTCACCAAGATGCAGATTCAACAAACACTTTTCCCTCTCCCTTGAGAACTCAACGCAATGGATACCATTGCTTCCTAAGGAGGGATTATTTATTTAGGTGGATATCGGTGGCCACCCACCTTTTTCGACTGGCTCAAAAAAAGTTTCTGGCAAATTCGGGAATTTACTAGTTTTAGCAGTTTTAAACTTCCGGGGCCATTTTGAGGGCCCAAATGAAGGTTTTTCGAGATCGATGTTCGCAATGATAATAAAATGCATGATTGAGCCCCCAAAATGAATCTCCTTGATGATACCTTTCCAACGAGCTATCATATGCCTAAAACGAAGATCGTATGCAAAAGTTACGACCCCGAGAAGTTGATGTACTAACTTACCCAAACGGGGCCCACATGACTTTTGGCATTTCATCTTCTAGGGTTAGGTTTTTGGATGTCTAGGACTTTTGGAATTTCTGTTTATTGTAAAATGGCCTTCAAAGCCTCATTGTAATCATATTCTTGCGAATGCAAGTAGCCATCACATCTCTTCTCATAGATAAGCTGCCACCATTCTATCAAGTCCTTCACTCTATATTTTATAGTCTCTGTACATTTATTTCATTAATAGAAATCGGTTATTACTGTATATCTGTGTTTATGGTTTCAAATATAATATATTTCTTTTATATTATTGAATATCTGGGATATCTCTGGGCATTTCTTTATTATATCTCCAATCTCATTTCGTGCCCAAAATAATCCGGATCACTTCGCCATGTTGCTTGTATACCACAAGGTGGTGAACCTCGTAGCCAATGGCTCTGATGGATCGACTTTAAGGAATGTCTCTCCCTCCGACATCTCCCAAGAAACAAACATGATGAGAATTAGTAACCAGCTGAAGTGGAATTCATAGCCTTGGTCCTGCGCTTCGTGACGGTCCTTCTCCAATTCATTGATGTGGTAGCTCGCCCAGTTCATTTGCATCCCTTCGACACACTTCCTTGCAAGGTTGACGACGAACCCTGTAACTTGCATTGGTCATTTCTTTCTAACGAGCTTGCCTACTATCAGATAACAATCTAGGTGCACTGTGCCATCCTAGATGGAGGCTATCTTGTATCCTCACTTTCCTTTCTCCACATCGCCATACGCCTCCTTGATGCGATGGGACAAGGAGTGATCTGATGCCTTTCTTGGGTAGAACTAGTGAGGGTCTGGTCCTTACATGCTCAATCAGATGATCAGGTGGATCAACGTCGGATCCACAGTGATGCACCTATCTAGCCAAAGGTAATCTCCATGGTAGCATGACAGGAGGAGTTTAACACATGCGTTAATCCCCTGATGTCTTCTGAAGTGGGGGATATTCATTACATTTAGGATCGTGGTCCTTGCGATCTCCTTGATCCATGGATGGGAGACTATCTTTGGCTTCTTTCCCATCATCTTCCTTAGGTAGCGATGTGGTGCGAGCATCACATAATTCTTTCAATCTCCCAGGTTGAAGTCACTTATCTTGAGAATTGGGATCAATCCCAACTGTTGTCCGACTGCGCATATCCCTTTCGGGAAGTACGTAGTGATGAGTGTGTACTCGAAATTCCATGGGATGTTGTCACGACTAACCGCACCATCCAAGGGCGGGATGTAATCAGGAAATATCGACGGGATCTACTTTTCATTCTCCAGATCATCACGGTGCTTGCTTCTTTTCTCTGTCGCAGTTCGGGATGGCACATATCAATGTACAGTCGAGGGGGATGCTTGCAATCCACTTGTTGACGATGCTTATACTCATACAGACATGAATTTCTCGGTCATAAGGTATATTAATATCTCCTCCACAAACTTCTCTACTACTCTACTTTCACCCGACATGCACACTCGTGAGCGAATAACTCGGGTAGGAGAATATACTCAGGGTAATTGAATCAATGGAGAGGCTTAGAAAGCACAACGCGGTATGAAATTGGTTCTATGCTAGATCGAATATCTTAGTTTGCAAAAGTGGTCCCAATGCAGCATTTGATGGATTAAATAAGTAATGTCATAACAGATTCCTCCAAAGGGCAGGAATGCCTCAATCAATACGAATCCATCCATCATGGCGTGGTCTTCAATGGTCCAATGGCGATCATTCCAACAAGAATTGTGTTTCTAGCCATTCTGGAGTGTCATTCTAATGGTCGGTACACCTCCAACGGTCATATAGCTTCATTGTGGCGAAGTTCCATTCTGTGTTGTTCTATTAGTCCAGCGATGTTCAAGTTCTGCAAGCCCACCTTCTATGAATTCTTCTCTGGAACTTCCTGCAGTTTCTCTAACTTTGTTTTCTTCTTATTGAGCTTTCTGGATTTCTTTCCTGTGATCTGAGTCTCTGGATTCATCTTTCCATTCTTATTCTTATTTTCTCTTAGCGTAGTAACTTCACATTGATGAGGGTCTTTCAAAAGGTTCGAAGGTAACACTTATTCTTTTACTATTTCTGGGTTGGATGCTCTTCTCTCCTGCATGGATAGGTTTCTCAAGCCTTCCTGTGTTCTTTCAACTTCGACAGCTAGGTCTCTGGCCCTCGGTTTATTTGACTTATTCTCTTGTTCTTCTATTAATTGTGTTATTTTCCTAGCCATGAAGTCCCTAATTTCTTTCTTTTTTTGTTCTGTGGCTTCCTCCTCTACTTTTCTTCGGATCTGATCTTTCTCAACAAAAGTACAAAAGGAGCATTGTTCTCAACAAACTTAATAACCTCAAATTCTTCTTCGGTCAATGTTCCATGAGCAATCGTAGGTACATTAGTAACTCTTCCACATAGGGTTATCATATTTCCTTTAAACAATCATATCCTTTCCAATGGAGGAATCATAGTAGGCTTTCCCACAATTTCCCAAGTACTTTCTGGCATAAGATTCACATGTGTTTCCTCATCTAAGACACAGTCTATGTCGAAGTCTCCTATTCTTGTTTCTATGCACTACTTTTCTTTTAATATCTCTAGTAAACTGGTGTCTCTGTGATCATTCATGGTTTCTTTCAGCTATAATAACATAGATTCTGATTCGTTCTGCTATTCTAACATAGCCTTAGTTTCTTGACCTTCTTTATGGTTTTCTTGTCTCATGTTCATCTTTTCAACTTTAGCAATCATTCTAGGGAAATCCAAAACCTCATGATCAATAACTTTACAACAAAGACAAGTAGGACCTACACTAGGTCATTCCTTAGCAAGATGTCCCAGTCTTCTGCAGTTATAACATAGTGTCAATCCTCTCTTTCTCTGAAACAATCCCCAACCTTTCATGTACTATGCAATAGGATCACATTGATGGACTTGCAATCTGCAAAAATTCTTTCTAGGGTCCAACATCCATTTGTTAGTCCAAAAATTATTTCTATGCATAAGAATAACATATCTTTCATTATCTATATCAAATTTATTTAGATCAAATCTTCTTTCTTGTAGTTGTGCCCTAGTTTTCAGACTAGGACAAAATTTATCAAACATACCTAGATCCATACATTCAAAGAATTTTTTTTCACTTATCTTACCTTTATCAGAGCACAAAGATTTAATATCTTTCCTCTTTTATTTAGATCACACTTCTCTTTCTATCACAGAGATTCGTGAGTCAAGTAGAATACTGCGCACTACAACAACAGATCTACGCACAAAGCTTTTTCTTTTCCTCAGTTCCCAGCAATCATAGTTTCATGTCCCGACAAAAGAACCATTTTTTGGCACAGAGGTAGACCTAGGGTTCAACGCTTCAATAACGCACCAACAAAACCCTAACTACCGGCCCTTTCGACAACACCTGTGAAGCAGATGAAGTCTCACCCGAGGTAGAGGCAGGGGGTGGTAGGACTCAAGTGTCTACAACCTAGATGGGAAACAGATATGTGATTACAACACTTAACAAAGCACTAATCCATTGCATTAGTCATAAATCCATTCACATCTCATATTAAACCCTAAGTACAGAACAACACAGTAGTAATCCAGATTAAGCACCTCTAGGCATCTAGCACATAACATCAGAGTAGATCTAGCATTTATTCATATATCAAGCACTAAGCATCAATGAATCTACCTATCATACATCAAGAACAATGTACTAATCAAATAGATACATAAACATCATGAAAAACATTACACAAAGCATAACAACACAGGATATATGTGGTTCACCCCAGTGTGGGGCTACGTCCACCAACTCTTCTTCTTCTTTATTAGTCTCTTCCAATATTCTTATATGCACCAAGCCATAGATCCAACTCTGCAAAGGACATGATATCTATGCACACCTCACTAGATCCTCTTTCCCTGAATTAGGTCAAGGCACAAAGCCTCTTACAACCACTTACACTTAGCTCTGCAATTCTCAACACACAATATGCACAAAATCCACTACTCATGCACTGAGCTGATTACGAATCTTTGCATATAGATAACACTACTTCTTACATCGCCTAGCTACTTATTTATACATTACAAAAAGGGCCAAAACATGGGTAAGACCCATGGGCCGACATCCCATACCCGTTACATAAACCCTAAAACCCAAAAATCCCACAAAAAGGGCGTGATCTCGTGATCTCCACTTCGCCTGGGTGCTCTATCTTCGACCAACCTGCCAAAGTCCCAAAAATGGTCAAACATGACCAGTGTTTCCACAAAACCTTATCAAGGGCCAACATAATTCAATTCAATTCCCTCAAAACAATATTCAATATATATTATTGACATTTATGAAAAACTCAGACATGCAAAATGCAAATGGAGCATTTTGAGGCCTTAGCCTTAAATAATTTCCATCTCAATCCCAAATGTTGGTTCTGGTTTGTCGATGACACCTTTATCATTTGGCCACATGTCCATTATTCCCTCAATTCATTTTTTAACCACATGAATAACATATCTCCTCACATTGAAATCACAATAGAAATTCAAAAGGACAACTCTCTTCCATTCCCATATGTTTTCATCTCTTGTCAACTTGATGGTATCCTTATGCACCAAGTTTACCGCAAAAGGACTCATACAAATAGATACCTTCATTCACATTCCCACCACCACCTAACCTAAAAATCTATTTTCCTCAAAACCCTAGCTACTCAATCCATTTGAATATCTAATCCCCATATCCTTGAGAAAAAAAGAGCCCACCTTACTCTTTTAGCATTCTTTTACTCTTTTTTAGGCTTTTATCATATGAAAAAGACAAAAAAATCAAACAAAAAAAAAAGAGGATGGGAAAGAGTCGTCTCTTGACTATTTTAGCAACAATCAAGTTGCCTTTGAACAAAGCAAAAAGTTTAAGTCTATGGTCCAATAGTTCGCACAAAGTTTAAGTTTATGTGTCAATAGTTCACACAAAGTTTTACTCCTCCGAATGGTTATTCTTATAGTCATTATGGAGAGTTTGTCGTTGCTTCTCATGTCATATACTTATGCCATTGCTAATCCTTAAGTTGATGTTACCTAAGTCACTTTATTGTGTTGTGATTTTGTTCAAGGGAAGTTTTAGCCTGTGTCATCCTTTCCTCAATATTCTTGACTTTGCAAGTCAACCTTCCCATATGTCAAGTACTTCTCAGAATTAGCAATCATCTTTGTCCTATAATCATTCTAGTATGGAAGGTCCTCATTAATTTTATGTTTGTGGGTCAACTCTTAATGACTAAGACACATTTCTATGAGAGTTTGGCCTAGAGTCTCACCCTAGCCCTATTTACATCATCGATAGGTGACCTTGTGCTCAACAAATGACACTTCATCATTGGTCACTAACTAAGTGGTTTCCCTTGTTTTCGACAACAAGAACATTATTCACACGTTGGGATTTGTGCAATACCTTGTATTTCATTTGACCCCATTGGTGGTTTCCTCATCTTTGTCAGTAGTTTTCATTATTGCTTGTTATTTAGAGGGTCACTTTCGTGTGCTATTCCATTTGATGCACGCGAGAGACGTACTTGGTTGTGGGTCATGTTATTCCCAATTCCTAGGGATAATTAAGAATATGATGTCTCGAGGTCCTCATGTTGCAGACATGGAGTACCAAGAGACACATGGCTGACAACATCCACATGCACAGGAGGAGACACGCATCACCACCACACCACCTCAGTTCATGATCATATGGCGTTCACCACATTAGCTTGCTTTCAGAATACAATGTGTCTCACTCCATGAGGTACAAGTCAGGTATTGTGGTAAGTGTCACTTTAATATTTGAGGCGTTTTGAATTGCTTGTAATTACGTAACGTCTTCTTGGAAATTATGTTCTTTGCCTTGTTTCACCTTGGTTTTTGACATCGTACCCTAGTGAGTGGTCACCCTTAGGGATGGATTTTCTAATGGGATGTCCCCTTGACAATTCATCATTCCATTCTCGATCATACTTATCATTTTCCACACTTCATCCTCTCATCTCCCTATCTTTTTGGACTTTCAGGTGTACTGACCCAAGAAGGGATTGTCCCTCATTTCATGGGAAGAAGGAGATGAAGGCCCAGAGGGAATGTAGTTGGATAAAGATAAAATCCAAATCATAACCTTCCAGATGCTCGCACAAAGAGGTCTTGAGAACAATGAAATGTTTCTCCTAAAAAATTAAAGACCTGCAAAAGAAAATACATACATATATATAATGTACCACTTGTTGAGGGATTTACACAAGTGTGTTACAAGCTTGATTTTACCCCTGTGGAACTTTGTGTACCTCTCCCTTTTTGTACCATATCCTTGTAGGGTGCACTTTTTTGTCTTTGTAGGACCTTGTCGATGGATGTTTTGGAGGAACAAGCCCAACTTGGGCCTTCATTGCGGAAAGAAGCCCATAGGTTGGATGTCATGGCTCACACATTGGATGATGGTTGTAGCCTTTGGAGGCTTGAGAGATACCTTAGAGGACCTCTCCTAGCCCTTCAAAACCCCAACGATTTTCCTCTGGAGGCTAGAGCGCTACATTTTGAGGCTTGGAATTTTTGGGGGGCTAGGGTTTTGCGGTGGTGGTGTTGACTTGATTGACACTTGGAACTTTTTGATGGATAATGTTGATGATTGTATCTATGTGAGACATTCTCCAACTTACAAACCTGTGAGATGTGGATCATTACAGCTATGTGAGACTTTCTCCATCTTACAAACCTGATAGAAAGCCCCTAAGAAGGGTATGTGGTTCCTATATGATATAGAGTTAGAACGTAGAGATGACCTCCTCCATTCAGAGAGTTGAGAAGAACTCCAGATGATTATCTTGTGGGAAAGGCGATCTTCTGAGTTGGACGTGCCTGTGGTTGAGCACAAGGTGAACGTGTGAAATCCCAAAGTGTTGGGTGCATCGTCATGAGAATAGAAATGAAGATGATGTATTATCCTCCTCTGAGCAACATAGTTGATGAGAAACTCCAGATGAATCACATGTGTGATGCAGTGGGAAAGAAGATCTATTGAGTGGACGTGCATGTGGATGAGCACAGGTGAACGTGTGAAGAATTGGTTCTTCTATGTAATGCAGTGAGCCAGAGATATGGACATCCCTATGGATGTTCCCCTAGTGGATGAGAATTAGTGGGTGTATCATATCCCTTGCTATATTGTTCAAGATTCAAACCTTCTTGTAACCCTAATTGTAATGTAAAGGGTACAGGTTGGCCCCACCTTAATGTGACTAGTAATTAATGTAAAAGATAATTAATCTGGTTAATATTAATTATATTATAAGCTGGTGAGGTTGGACCTATTGTGCCAATGGACACTTATGTTAACAAGTTAATTCTAGTATAAGTAAAGGTAAATTCCCCATTGAGGAATCATATCTTTTGTGTGAGTTTGGAAATTTCAGCAAGTACACCTTATTGGGAAAAGTGCACACCTCTCTTGGGCGCTAGTCTTCTAGGGTTTGAGCACCCTTTTGTGTGATAGGTTTTCTTGGTGGTGAAGGTAATTCTATTGAAGAATATAGCAAAGGATTTGACTAGGTTTTATTCCCTTGTTGAGAAGGGTTTCCCAGGATACTTCTTGTGTTCTTATGCATGGTGCTTTTTCTTGTGATCTTGGTTGCTGCAACATTAATGGTTATGGTTAAATGCTAAAAAATGGAATGAAATTCATGCTTAAACTTTCTTATTGAAAAATCAACATGGTATCAGATCATAGGTCTTGAAGAACCCATTTCACAAGTAAATTTCAGTCATCCTCTCTCTCTTCTGCAAAACTGTACGACCCTTCTAGGGTTTCCAGAAATTTTGTATGACCTACCTCTTTGAGGAGTTTCATCACTTTTTTACTTGGAATTTGGGGACAAAACGTACATAGGAGTGTAAGAACTCCTTCAACGCACCTATAGAAAGCTTCATATTACATTTACGAGCATTTTGACTTTTTGACCCTAGGGTTTCTAGGGTTTCGCTAATTTCTGCAGAAATTTCAGAATTAGGGTTTTTGCAATTCCTTGAAGGAGCTCTTCAACTCACTAGTGTTCTTCTATATTTAAAAGGATTATTTTTGGCATTCATAAGTCCAACTAAACATAAAAGTTCTAGCCTAGCCGTTAGGTTTACTAGACAAGTTGACAAGGGTTTGTGAAGAATCCAAAAATGAGCAAAATCATAATGGGAGGAAATCTTCATGATTCAAGAAAACTCAGTTCCAGGAAAACAAGACCTCAAAGAAATAAAGACATCAACATATCAACACCCTCAGGTATGCACTTGTATATATATTATTTCTATCATTGTCATGAGAGAAATTGTAGGACGAAGGAAACTTTTGTTGAGGTCATGGATCCAAAGGGATCTTAGTGCATTCAGAGGAACGACACATTGGAAGTGAAGAATCCAGGTTTGATTGTTGTAATTTTCATTCCTCTAACCTATATTTCTAAAGTTTGCTATATTACAAGTGCATTAAATTATTTTGATTCTAGAGATGTACTCATTATTCTCCTTTAGGAGATATTCTTGTTTTGGTTCCTCTTGATTTCTTGTTCCAAACAGGTTAAGAACAAAGGAATACGCTTATCCTTCAGAGGGAGTCAAAAACTATTTGAGAAAGAGCAAGTTATATAACCATCATTGAGACAACCAATGCAATAATGCATAATCAGAATCTTTCTAGGATTCCATGGGCAAAAGAATGCATGACACAGTATATGTTCAGAACAAGAGTCTTCACCAGACTTTGAAAAACATAACTCTCGAAGAAGTATTCATCGGAATGAAGCCTGAGATTGAACACTTCAGGTTATTTGGGTGCCCAGTGTATTTTCATGTACCCAAAGAGAAGAAGTCCAAGCTAGATCCTTTAGAAAAAAAGGATACAATGAATCTTCAAAGACATTCTAGATCGACATCCCTGGTCAGAGACATTGTCCTTGAAGAAGAGATAGTCTTTCAAATATCCATAGAATCTTAGATGGATATTGATAGTAAGACAATACCTTCTCCCCCTTCAACAGTTCAGAGGGAGACAAACATTATTCTAGTTGCTTCAGTTGATATGTTTAGAGATATTACAGCAGGGCATAAAAGGCCTACCTAGACCCATTCTGCAAGAGGCTGAGAAACATACAAGCCTCTCAAGGCACATCCTGAGAAAGAAAAAGAAAATATACAGTGAAAATATTAAAGAAGTTCAGTATGACAGAATGAAAAATCCCCCGTGATGGATTTAAAGAAGAAGATTGATGATGATTTAGACGAGATTGATCCACAGTTGATTGGATCATTGAAGTATCTGGTTAACACCAGACTTGATTCATGCCATGCAGTGAATGCGCTTAGTCATTTCATGAGTCAACCGAGATAGACTCACTAGAAAACAACAAAACATGTATTGAGATATATACAAGGCACAATTGGATATGGCCTGAGATATGCCTCTAGTGTGAACTTGAGTTTGCAGGATATGCTGATTCAAATTGAGTAGAAAGTACAGTGGACCAAAAGAGCACATCCAATTGATGTTCTACCATGAAGTTTTCCATGGTTTCCTGATGTAGCAGGAAACAAAACTCTGTGGCCCTGAGTACCATAGAGGCGGAGTATATAGGATCAAGTGTGTGAAGCAATGTGGCTTCACAATCTTCTGACAGATTTAATTAAACATGAGATGGATCCTATGATGATAACCAAGAGTCGTGTGTAAAGCTCCTTGAGAACCCAGTGTTTCCTGATGGATCGAAACACGATGAGATGAAATATCCTTATATCATAGATTTGATGCAGAGGAAAATCGTACACATGCAGTACCTTCCTACACACATGAAAAGATTGCAAAAATGTTCACCAAACTAACTTGATGAAGAATGCCTCCCTAGTTGAGAGGGAGTGTCGATGACTCCAGCCAAGAAACAATTCAAAGTACATCTATGTAAGACTTGGAATGATGAAGAATGCCACCCTAGCTGAGAGGGAGTGTTGATGATTGCAGCTATGTGAGACATTCTCCAGCTTACAAACCTGTGATATGTGGATCATTGCAGCTATGTGAGACTCTCTCCAGCTTAAAAACATGAGAGAAAGCCCCTAAAAAGGGTACATGGTTCCTATATGAGACAGAGATAAAATGTAGAGATGACTGCCTCCATTCATAGAGTTGAGAAGAAATTCAGATGATTATCCTGTGGGAAAGGTGATCTTCTGAGTTGGACGTGCCTGTGGTTGAGCACAAGGTGAATGTGTGAAATCTCAAAGTGTTGGGTGCATTGTTGTGAGAACATAAATGAAGATGATGTATTATCCTCATCTAAGCAGCAGAGTTGACGAGAAACTCCATATGACTCTCTTGTGTGATGCAGTGGGAAAGAATATATGTTGAGTGGACGTGCCTGTGGATGAGCATGGGTGAACGTGTGAAGAACTGGTTCTTTATGTAATGCAGTGAGCCAGAGATATGAACATCCCTATGGATGTGCCCCTACTAGCACCAACTACTTCCAATGGAATCATCATATGGAGGGTTTATTAATAAGTAAAGACTTGTATTGGATTACATTGGGAAAGGAAAAATAATCCATTGATGTTGATAAAAAGTCAAATGGGATAATAGGAGTGACGAAGCACATGGACTAATGAAAATTTCCATCTCTCATGATTTAAGGTTCCACCTTAAAGAAATTGATGACCCCGATGAAGCTTCGGAAAAGATTGAAACTGTGTTTGGTAAACTCAATATTACTCAAGCACAACAATTAGAAAATCAAATACTGACCTTAAATCCAAGTGAGTTTTCTTGCATTGGAGACTATCTATCTAAGTTTAAAATACTCATAATTTTATGTGAAGAATGTGAGATAAAGATGGAGGAAGAATGTTGCATCTATTATGTGTTTGTATCTACCTTTTATTCCATGAGAGACACTCTAGGGACAACTTATAAAAAAACCACTCTTGATTCATTTTGTGTTTCTTTGATTAGAGAGGAAGATAAGCTTGTACAACTTGGAATGATCAACAATGTAGGTACCTCCAACACAAGCCTTAGTTTCCCAGCAAAAAGATAAACCCAAGTATCCCAAGAAGAAACATCCTCACTACAATAACAAGCAACATAAGGGTTCCAAACCTGCTCAGACAACTTCAAGTCCTAATGGTGACAAAGGAGCAAAATATAAAAATAAGAAGACTGACAGACATTGCAACTTTTGTGATAAATATGGTCATGATGAGTTCAAATGTTTCAAGAAGATGGCAGCTTTAGAAGCAACAATGAAGAAGCACGACATCAATATTTATTCTACTTCTTCTTCTTCTTCTCATGGACATGCACTTTCCTCTTCTGTTTTCTCCTTCAATACAACTTCTACTTCTTCTTCTGATGAGTGGCTTATTGATTCTGGAGAATATTATCATATGGATAAGGATAAAGACATATTTTCTTGTCTAAATTAATGTAACACCAAGAAAATATTTGTTGGTGATGATAGATATCTTAGTGTTGTAGGATCTAGAATAGTTCAAGTAGCTAATGGTCATTTCAATGATGTATTATGTGTTCCAAGTCTTTCTTGTAACCTTCTATCAGTATATCAAATCACTCATCCAGGTGAAGGTAAAATCGTAGAGTTTTCACCTCACCAAGTTGTAATCAAGGATCTAAAAGATCCTAAGCATGTTATTGCAACTGGAATTGTTGTTAATATTACCAGGTTGTACAAGTTTGACAACTTTGGGTCATCATCTTTTTCATCAGTTTTTTTTTCTCATAGCGATGACTTGAGAAAACTTTGGCATGAGAGGTTTGGTCATCTAAACTATCGCTCATTGAAACAACTATGTAATCAACATATGGTGATTGGTATTCCTCCTGTTCCATGGAGAGATGGTGTTTGTGTCGGTAGTGTTCTCAGCAAACAACATCATGACAATTTTGACAAACTTGTTCTTGATACTGAGAGGGGGGTGAATCAGTATCAAGTACAATTTACAAACATTTTCAACTTATACTTAAGCCATTAAATTATATCCAATGAGAAATGAATAATGGTATAAGAGTTACACCAATACACCACAATACACAATGCACGATATATGAGAAATAATCAATAGTTATTGTTCAAGGGAAGTAATGACTTCCAAAGGTAGCTGCAACTTCCAAATGTAAAGGGAGGGATAAACCTCCAAGAGGAATATACAATCCTCCAATATCAAGAGAGATTTGAACTCTCCATCCTTGCCCCTTCCTTCCAACCAAGAATATATGAGAGATAATAAAACTTTACAATAAATCATGATCATCAACCAACCATCACATAGAACCTGATAATGATTCTTGAGACTTCTTCAATTTATGAAATTATTCAATTATTGGAATACTCTGATACTGTAGATAATATTACTCACTTGAATCCTTGAATTATCCCCAAAAAGAAGTTATATAAAGAATGGTAGACTTTATTCAATTTTGGTTCATTCAGGAGAACAAACTTGTACAGAGTGCCCCACGTTCAATATTTAACGTCAGATTTTGAAACTTGCACACAAGAAAAAAAAAATTGTATTATTTCCAATGAAATTGTTCCCACTTCATTTGGATTCTCTATGAAGAAGTTATGAATGTTTTACCCAGAGCACCTGTTTATTAACTAGCTTAAGGACTAGTCAAAAACCCTATCTTCTACATAGTGTATCTCCATAATTATAGTGAATCAAGAGCTGAAAATTTTACCATGTGTACCTTGATATGTCGTATCAATACCATAGCAATTTCACCATCTGAATCGTTCTAGAAAAAAAGTTATAGCAAAAATGGTAAGATGACCTGAAAATAACATACCTTAGAACACATCACCAAAAGACTTCAT
>JZKD02S2306786.1:78952-97273 GCA_000966675.3 Picea glauca
ATCTCAAGTTAAAACTGAGGAAGATGTTAGAAGAAGGTTACATTCGAACTAGTGTGTCTCCTTGGGTAGGACCAACCTTTTTTGTGAAGAAGAAGGATGGCACACTCAGGATGTGCATTGACTACAAACAACTCAATAAAATGACAATTAAGAATAAGTATACCTTCCCAAGAATTGACGACTTATTTGATCAATTAAGGGGTGTTAACAGGGATGATTTTAAGGGTGGAAAATTATTTTAAAATGTAGAAACCTTGACGAATATTCCTAATCCTTCATATGCCAACTATAAATGATTGGCGATATTTTTGTAAAAATATTCAAATTTCTAAGGATTTTATATAGTTTTTATAAAATTTTGGCGATTTTTAAGGTAAAATAATTTTATTCTATAGAATTTGGGCGAATTATTTTTAAAATAGCGAATCTCGTTTTTGGAAAAACCATGGAAAATTAGCCCATGAGAGAAATTTAGCCCCTAAAATCATCCTTGGGTGTTAAACTTTTATCCAAGGTTGACTTGAGTTCTGGATACCATCAATTCTGGATTAAGGATGAATACATCCACAAAACAACCTTTAGCACAAGGTATGGGCACTATGAATTTGTGGTGGTGCCATTTGGGCTTACCAATGTACCAACTACCTTCATGTTCTTGATGAATAATGTGCTCAACAAGTTCTTCGATAGATTTTTGTTGGTTTTCATTGATGAAATCCTAATCTATTCTAAGAGCAGGGAAGAGTATGAAGAGCACCTCAACTTAGTGCTTCAAGTGCTGAGAGAACATAATCTCTATGCAAAGTTTAGCAAGTGTGATTTTTTTCCAAAAACAAGTCCATTACTTAGGTCATGTCATCTTTGAGGAAGGGGTGGAATTTTATCCTGACAAGATCAAATCCATTATGGATTGGCCTACACCAAAATATGTAGCTAATATCATATCCTTTATGGGCCTAGTAGTATACTCTAGAAGGTTCATAAAGGGGTTTTCCAAGATTGGTTATCCAATCACCTCCCTTCAGAAAAAGGGATTTAAATTTATTTGGACAATAGAATGTGAAAAGAGTTTTCAACAGGTGAAACACATTTTAACCAATGCACCTATGCTGAAAATTCTAGACGCAAACAAGGACTTCATTGTGTGTACACATTCCTGCAAAGAAAGACTCAGAGAAGTCATCATGAAATAATGACATGTGATTTGTTATGAATCCAGTAAATTGAATGAGCATGAAACAAATTATGTGACTCGTTACTTAGAATTGGCTGCTATAGTGCATGCCCTGAAAATGTGGAGGCATTACCTCCTAGGCACAAAATTTGTACTTATGACAGACCATACTGGGATGAGATATTTCTTTGACCAACCCAAACTAAATGCTAGACAAGATAGGTGGATGGCCCTTCTTATTGAATTTGATTTCAAAATCAAACACATTAAGGGAAAATAGAATAGGTTTGTTGACACCCTCAGTAGAAGCATGCAAGTGATTCACATGGAAACTATAAGCACCTCTGAATTAGATGTCAAGGAAAGGGTTAAAGTTCATAAAAACGTATGAGTTTTTCAACATTGTAAAGGCATATCTAGAGAAAGATCCCACATGGTTGAAATATGATGGCTATCAACTATTGAATGATGTCCTGCTAACTTACAAAGGTTGGTTGTATATCCCAAATTGTGATGACTTGAAGAGGTTCATCATGGATGAACTACATAAAATACTATATACCGGCCATCCTGGTTATCCAAAAATGATCACATCCACTAAGAAATTGTTTTATTGGCTAAGAATGAGAAAGGACATAACTAACTACTTATCTAAATGTTTGGAATGTCAGAAAGTTAAGGTGGAGCACAAGCACCCAACAGGGTTGTTGTAGTCCCTGCCAATTCTAGAATGGAGATGGGAAACCATCTCCATGGATTTTATCACGTGATTTCCTAAATCAACCAAACATAATGATGCCATTATGGTAGTCGTGGATAAGTTGAGCAAGGCTGCTCAATTTATCCTTGTAAAATCAACTTGCAAGGAAATACATATTTCCAATATTTCCATGAAAGAAATATTTATACTACATGGTATACCAAAGGAGATCATATCAAATAGAGATGCTAAATTTGCTTCAAAATTTTGGAAGTCTCGTTTGTTGGTTTTGGGACTAAATTATTATTTAGTACAACCTACCACCTTCAAAATGATGGGAAGATAGAGAGGGTAAACCATGTATTATAGGACATGTTAAGGATGAATGTGATGCACCAACCCAAGAAATGGGAAGAATATCTACCCTTTGTAGAGTTTTCCTACAACATTGGCTATCAAAAATCCTTGAAAATGAGTCGTTTTGAGGTTCTTTATGGTAGACAATGCAACATTCCAATTAGCTGGGACAACCCAATGGAAAAAATTACAATTGGGCTAGACATGCTAAAATAAATGGAATATAAAGTAATTCAAATAAAACAAAATCTGAAAGTAGCTCAAAGGAGGAAGAAAATCTATGCAGATAGAAATATGACTCCTAGAGAGTTCAAAGTAAGGGATCATGTGTATCTCCGAATTAGACCCAGAATAAGTTCCTTGAGAATGGGAACTTGTGCCAAAATGGCACCCCGTTTTTGTGGACCTCTTGAAATTTTTGACAAAGTGGGACCTGTAGGATATAGATTAGGTTTACCTCCCACGGTGAAAGCACATAATGTTTTGCATGTTTCATTACTAAATACATATGTACATGATTCTACTCATATAATTGACCAGTTTGTGATCCAGGTAGAACCAAATGGAGAATTCCTGCTAGAACCACAATGTATACTAGATAGGAAAGAGATCCCACTCAAGAATAGAACCATTGCATAGGCCAAGGAGTAGTGGAAACATTTTGGCCCATATGAAGCTACATGGGAAATGGAGGATGCCATGAAACATGCATAGCCATTTTTGTTTACTGATGTGCATAGAAATAGCAATGATAGGTAGAACATCGAGGAAAATGTTCCTTTAAGGGGGAGGGAATTGTAATACCCCTGTTTCCCCGAGCTTGCAATTGTAATTATATTATTGCTAAAATACTATGGACAGATTTGTTATGTGGATTTTGGGAAATGATAAACCTTTGCTAAAGAAGGTAATATGAATATCTTTGTTATTAAATAAAAAGAAAATTGTTGAATAATTGTTGAAAGTGTTGCCTATACATATTAGTTTTTCATGAGAGGGAATAATGAAGGGAACCATTACTAGTTGAAATGACCTATGCCAAGCAGTACTATGCTATATTTAAAAATACTCGGACCCAGAATTGTCCTCTGTTCCAGAGAATTTATTTACGAATCAAGCTGGTAGTTGGGAAGTCTTCCTCAAGAGTCAATGAGAGGATGGGTAGAGTACCCATATGGAAGTTTCCTTAATTGACCCACAAAATGTTGTTGAGGAACGAAAGAAAAGAGGAAAAAGTGTGGGAAGAAGAGGAGGACAAGAGGAAGGATGCACATGAATGGGTTTGGGGACCAAGATTTGAAGAAGAGCATGTAAATCTCCTCTGGTTCTGAGGAGAACTGAGAAAATATATTGTTCTAGGTACAAGAACTGTTTGGAAGTGTCTTCAAATCAAGATGATAAACAGGGTTGCAGAAGGTTTAGTTATCGAGTGAAAAATCACAACAGACCCCCTTTCTTGGTGGATTGAAGTATGGGTTGTCAGGTTCCTATGGGAGAAGAGAGTAACCTTCGTCCCTTGTTGTTTGCTGAGAAAAAGAAGAAAATTCTCTCATGGAATCATACTCTGGCTAGGGGACGACCAACCGCGAAAACACCATGAGAATTTATGCCTATGTTTGGGTCTAAAGTGACACACCCTTCAGCAGTTTCCAACACTTTCTAGATTTTAGATAAGTATATATCTTCCTAATCTTAG
Source organism: Picea glauca (assembly GCA_000966675.3). Lineage (NCBI taxonomy): Eukaryota > Viridiplantae > Streptophyta > Pinopsida > Pinales > Pinaceae > Picea > Picea glauca. Next base: position 82,880 of record JZKD02S2306786.1, read on the forward strand.
CATATGTTAGGTTGAGAGGTATTATAGAATGTGTACCAGAGGAGTGTGAATTCAACTTTTTGCTAAATATAGCTTGATAAATTTATGGGTAACTAAGATAATGTTACAAATGAATTCTAATTTGGTTGATAACCTTACTTATTGACTGCCTATGTTTTAAAAGGGATTTTTGTGAGTGAATGTTGTGGCTTAGAATAAGGAAAAAATGGTTATTGAATAATTATAGTGTATTTTAGGTGGTAGTGGTGAAGATTGAACAGTTAGAGTCTTCATTGAATATCAGAAAATGAAAAGTTTTGATTTATGCATAATAATGTTTTACCCTAAGCTCCTAAAGCCTTTATACCATAAATTAAGAAGATATCATATCTTTGTTTGGCCTTAGGAGAATAGTCCAAACCTTGAAGAGAGACGAAAACATTTTTAAATAGATATTAGTAAAAGAATAGGAAATAAATATATAATTTCCTAATTGAGTTAAATTATAAAAGCTCATAAATTTTATTTGGGTATTTAATAAACATTTATGTTTAATTGTGTTAGATTTCCTACATTTTAGGAAAGAATCCTTTAACGTGTGGTGGGCTATAAATTCTAGTAGAAATTTAGAATTTACGATGAGGGATTTGTTGTCTTAAGAAAAAACTTCCTTCAATTATGGTGGGAGGTAAAACATAGTAAAAGAACAAAATTACTCCTTTACACCATAAGGATGGAGAATTTATAAATGGTATTTTAATTTTAGAAGGGAAAAACACCTGAATAATCTATCTTTTAATCAATTTTATGATTATGGCAGAACTCCTAAGTAATGCATTTTTTTTTGTATTATTTTTAAAAATATCTGGAAATTATAATTCTTATCCCCCCTCTTAGATATATCATAGTCTTGGGGTGTAAGTATAAAAATGAGGAGGCGATCATACCACGAGAGGTGCATGCTTTACAATATAGTTGGGGCTGACATGGATGAAATACCACCTTTTAAAAATAGAAAAAATAATATAATATGAAACTCCCACCAGGATGTTGGGCACCAAGAGCTCAAGGAGGGATGGTGTGTGTAGTAAAAAATATTTGAGGTTGATAGAGGCGACCCTTTTCTCTTGTCTTAAAAATATACAATATATGTTGTCACATGGGAATCCCCACCAGGATGTTGGGCACCGAAGGTCTCAACATGATGGTACGCATGGTAGGTTATATTTCGGGGGCTTGTAACTTATATATTAAACAAGAATTAAAGAACCTAGGTGTGATGTAATGTAATTACTTATATTATAATATAATAGAGTTAATTATCCCATGAGGTCTAAGTATATATATATATATATTCATGTGGGGTGTCTACTAGGATGTCGAGCACTGGGGGTCTGATTCTAAATTAAATAAGGTTTAATTAAGAAAGGAAAAGTGTTAGCACTTGGTTGGGAGAGTCCTTGTACTCCGTGATGATGTCAGTGTGACATGAATACCATGTATCAGTTGATGTGGTGTATAGGTGATGTGTATTGACACGGTGGCAGACTCAGGGTGGCAAGTACACTATGGTCATAGTGGCAGAAGTGGAAGGTGAGTGGATGCCAAGTAGAAATTGAGTTGGTGTTGCAGTGGCTGACATCTACTATTTTGGCGGAGCCATGAGTCCAAGACACATGTCATGCTCGTGTTAATTGTGGGGGGGTCTTGTGTGGTTATGTTAACCACAAGATCAGGGGGCACAATTCCCCGATGTGTGACATTTCAACCATGCCCAAACCCTAGTTAGGTTTCATGACCCCTTTACCCCTCGTTAAACTTCAGACATTCGGGGGGGCATGATGGAAGGAGGTTCATCAATATAACTAATGATCGATCTAGGCCATTGAGATCAAGCCTTTGACTTTCTAAAGGACAAGGAAAGGTGGATTAATGCGATACAACTTGGTGCCACACTGATATGCACATCAGAAGCCATGTTACGTTCGAAGGTGACATGTAGGACACATTAGTACCACATCAAATTGGTACTGTGGCGTGGATGTCACATGTGTGCCATGTGGCAGTACAAAAACTTTGATCGAATAAGGCCATAAATTTTGTTCCTGAGCTCATATTTGGGCATAATTATTGTCGTTGGAGATCTCTTGACGAGCAGAAGATGATGATTCCATCAAGAAGAGACTTATATATGGTTAAGGAAAAGTGAAACTTTAATACCCCATCCCTGTAAAGGGTACTTAGAGGGTTGGGTGTCTTATAGAGTGGTATCAAAGTAGGAAACAACACTTTGCTTGCTTGGGCTTAGGAAACAGTCGAATACATTTTTCTTGTAAAAAGACTTTAAAGGAGGGCGGACACCCTACCCTACCCTATTCATAAGAGCTTATTCAAATTTTTACTACAGAAAACAGGGATAGGAAATTATGTTGTCGTTACATGTTTAAAATTGAACTCGATGTTGTTTTTATGTGCTAAATGATGAAGTTGATTTCACCTTACAAAAAATTACATGTGTTGTTCATAAATTAGTGGATAATTAACTAACATAAAATGTTGTTATCATCACTTAACCAGTCAGTGGACAACAAGGAAAAATACAACATAAATAATTGTGACACATCATGAAATGGGAGAGATGTCCCATAAAAAAGAAGAAGAGTCTAATGAAAGGGGAGGGGTAGAAACCCCTCCAAATTTAGATGAAACCATGAGAAGCCTCGTGGAATAATTACAAATCTTTAAATCAAACAATGAGAGGCTTATAAAAGAACAAGAAAAACAAATCGAAATAAATTCATTCTTGTTGCAAAGTATGTCATATATACATAGGAAACTACAACATGGGCCAACATCTAGTAATTTGGACAGACATCAGATCAAGAAGACCCAGAATCCACCTGAAATACAAAAACATGACCCTGATAGTAACAACACAATAGGAAGCACCTCAAAGAAATCCCAACGTGGAACCAAGAGGCATGGTAACATCAATGATTCATCTAGAGAATCCTATAGTGCGAGAGTTGACATCTCCAAGAAATTGTCCAATAGTGAGACTAGTTCACATTCTCAAATGAGAAGAAAGAGGAGGAAGCATTCCAAGAGCCATGACCCTAAAGAGTTTAAGAAATCCAAGCCACATGTTGGACAGGAAGTTTTGGAATAAAGTTTTGAGAAAAATCCTAAGTACAAAAGAAGTGCCTAGAGGAGAAGAAGAAAGACAAGGAAGTGCACAACAGTGATGCATTGAGAAGGACAACATGTAGTAAGTAGAATAAAACTTGGAATAAAGAAAAGAGAAGAATAAAGAAGAAGAAAGTGGGAGAATAAAGAAGACGCAAAGGAAGGATGACAACTCAACAGTCTAAATATGGAAGAACGTGCAAAATCAACATGCAGACGATAAAGAAACAGAAGAGAGAAGTTGAACAACCAGTTAACATAATGAGCCATGCAATGTAATGGGTTTTTGGGATGAACCAAGTAGGGTTTTAAGAAATAGATTGTATAAATATGTAACGGGTTGGGATATTAGGGGTTCCTAAAGTGTGTGTTCCTTATGGTTGGTTCCAGCCCGTTACTGCCTTTCTAGTCTGTAAGAGAGGAATCAATGTCAGAATGTAAGGGATGATGCAGAGAGAGAGAGAGCGAGAGAGAGAGGGGCTTTCACTGCAGAGTGGCTAGGTTAGTAGAAGATAAAGATACCATGATACATCTTTGTACGCATAGTGTGTAAGCCTAAAGCACTTAACAAAACCATAATAAAGAAGCCAGTCATTTTGGACATAGCCCAGATTTAGGTGAACCATGTTAAATCTTGTGTCATATGTATTTTATGTGATTTCTTATGAATTCTGTCTAGATGCATAGTAGCTTAGTTTTTTCTTATGTTTAATCTTTGTGCCATAATCATGACTGTCACAAAAATAATTTTATGTAGTAATCTGGAGTATATTGATAATATGAATATGAATCGCTAAGTAAGTTAATACAGAACAAGGACAAAATTACGTGCATAGAAATCATAAGGAAGAATGAATCGAATGATTGCCTCACATTCCCTTACTACTGCAGAAGCCTAGTTCTTGCAGTCCCAATAGATACCTTAGGTGAGACTTCATCTGTGCAAGCAGGTGATGTCGAAAGGGTCAGTGTCTAGTGGATTTTGTTGGTCATAGATAAATCAAACCTTGGGTCCTACGAACCACGTGCAGTGCTAACAAATGGTTCGATTGTCGGGACCCGAAATTTGTGATTAAGGGTATGTTTTGGAGGTCGAGTAAGAAAGAGATATTAGAATGGTTGGAAAGGAAGGAATAGGATTTTCTTGAAAAGAGAAAAAAAATCCTCGGATGAGTGACAAGCAATGGATGCAAAGGTATGTGTACACAGATCTGCATGAAATTTTCTTTGGCAAATTCCCAATTATTTTTATTGAGTGGCTAGAAAGATTACTGGAGAAAAATAGAAGGTACAGAGTTGCATCGCCGAGGAATTGGAATCTTGAATTGGTAAGACAACTGTATTATGTAAGTAACCCAACTACTTGTGCAATTTATTTTTGGTTGGATATCATACTTGAGGATACATTACATAGTTTACATTAGATTATATTCAAAGGTCTGTGCATGAGGTTCTTGAAATAATTAGGTACATGGATAAATATGTTGTTGTGTGACAAGTGCATGATGATAATGGAGTCCAACTACTAAGGGGATTTGCACACATAGGGGAACCAGGGGATGACAAGAGGATAGTCTGAGAGAATGAAGGAAGCGATGAAAAAGGAAGGGAGGGATTGAGGATGCAAGATGAGGGTATACCAAAGGAAGAATATTAGTTTGGAGTAATGCATGGAGGAAGGAGGTACAAGAGGAAAAAGATTGGGGCTGAGAAAGGAGAGATGCGTAGTGAGCCAGAGGGGAGAGAACCTTACACAACAGTCTGAATTGTGGAGATACCATATATAGGAGGAGAAGAAGAGGAGTTTTAGTCTAGTCCTGTAATAGAAGAATCGTTAAGTCCTACTCATACAGGGTCCTATGTCAAATCCATGATCCCATGTGCATCACCACAATCATAAATAACATTTGAAGACTTGTCAAAATAAATTGTAGCTAGCCAAGGAGGACTGAGTAGTAGCAATAAAATTAATGGAAGTAGTGCATAGAGTTAGAGTCAGAATCTGAGTGAAACAACATCATCAAGTGGAGGTAATACACAAAGCAACATGGCAGGGGTAGATAACACCCTTAGGTTTCCTAATTTCTAGGTAGTGGCATCAGAGGACCTAGAAAAACATATGTTTGTCTACGAAACGATTTGGGCTGCTAAGAATGTCCAAGAAAAGGTTGTGAAGATTGTGCAATTAGTGACAAAATTTAGAGGTCGTGCACTAGTATGGTATATGAAGTTACAGAGTATCATGCTGACAGGACATTCCATGACTTTGGAAGAGATAAGGAAAGCACTGTTGAAGGAGTTCAAGAAGCCAAATTGGGAACAATACATTACAGAATTGAACACGTGCAAACTGAGTCAGTATGGGATTTCGACCAGAGGTTTAAGGATGTGATGGGTAGACTAAATTTTGAGATCCTAGATCAAAAACATCAAGAATGGTTTATTTAATGGATTCTACAACATATCTGTGGGCCATTGATCCAATAGATGTTTTTTTCGCAGCCCTAGGCGTTGGAAATTGCAATGAAATTGGAATCATCTCTTGTAGGAGATAATGGGGGAATGGAACAAGTTTAGACACAATTGGATACATTGATGATTCAACTGGAAGAACTGACAAAGAGGAAGGAGAAATGTGAGCAAGTTTGGTGTATGAAATTTTGGATTGAAGGCCATCACAGAGACGATTGCCCAACATTCGTGCAGTACATGGCGACGGGAGCATCAAATCCATTACCGGGAGGAGGATATTGCGAGATATGTAAGAAATGGGGCCATCATCCCACTGAGTGTCCATTAATACAGAAGTGTCAAAGTACACCAAGGAACTTTTTTTACAATTTTTGCAAGTCTGTGGGACATGAAGAGAAGGATTGTCGCATGTTCGACTTAATGAGGGAGCACACATAAGATATGTATAGGGTCTAGGAAGAGAATGTTGCAACAAAATAGAGGGGGTCCACAATATAATACTGAAAGAGGTTTCAATCCAGGGAATAGAGGAAATTTTGGTAGAGGCCGAGGTAGAGGGAATTTTGGTAGAGGAGGAAGATGATTGATTATATGTTATAACCGTATTCAGCCAGGGCACTTGGATCACAATTGTCTGAATCCATGTACATCATGAACATACTATAGAGCACTGGATCATGCGACAAAATATTGTCCCCAGCTCATTGTGAAATGACAGGCTAGAGGCAACCGAAACCAGAATCAAAATCAAAATGTGTGGAAAAGATCAACTGAAAAATGAAACAAAGGACCAAGAATAGTAGTTGTTACACATGGAGGAGATAGAACAAGGGATAATATGACGAATTAAGGAAAGGATATGGAACAATGGGTAAGGAAGTTAGCAGGTCCTATGCCAACCTTTTATCCTCAACAAGAAAAGGAGACATATCAGAGAGAAAGAAAAAAAGTACTCATATCGGATTTGGGAGCATCAACATCAGTTGTGCCGCATGTCGAAGATCATGTTGCACCAGAGAAACCAATTGAAAAGGTAAGCATGCTAATAGAATTTATGAAAAATTGTGTAGAGATAATGAAGGATGAAACTGCATTGAGTACATTATATGACATGATTGATCATTGCACATGGGGAAGGGAAACTCCCATCGCGCAAAGGATGGTAAACCAGATACTGCACAGGAAAAGGACCAACAAAGAATTCATATTCAGTGTGCAAATTGGGGAGTATGATGTGGATAATGTTATCTTGGAATTGGGGTCTGATGTGAATGTTTTACCTAAGAAGACATAGGAGTTGATCGGAAAACCAAATTTAGTACGGTCTCATGTTCAACTAAGGCTTGTGATTTAGCACAAAATAGTATCGATTGGTCGCTTGAGAGGAGTACCTGTGAACATAGATGGGGTGCATAGTGTGGAAGACTTTGAGGTAACTCAGATCGTGGATGATAGTCAACCATATTTAGCAATGATGGGACTGGAATGGGATTTTGATAACCAAGCAATCATTAAATTGAAAGGGATTGAGATGATATTTGAAGTGGGAGATTCGAAAGTCATTTCACCCTTGGACCCATCAGAAGGAAAAATATACATAGATCCATCTAGAGGAAATGAAATTGCCAAATTATATAACATGACTGTGAAGATGGAGGATTATGTCAACCCGACTATGGATGGTGCACTAAGTTGGTGAAGTATCAGTTCATGTTCATCCAAATTTTGAAGAAGGTCTAGAGCATTGGAAACAGAGGATGCATGAAGTGTCAACTAGACAATGTGCATGTATCACTTGATCCTTGCACTAGATTGGAATAGAGCTATGTGATCCACCCAGGTATGACAAATTAACTGACACAATTTTTTTTGTAAAGGTATTTTAGTTTTAGGTACCCAAACAACAAAGGTTGTTAGCACTATATGTTTTCCTGAAAGAAACTCTAGCCAAATGGTGGGTTGCACATAAAGAAGGGATGAAAGACTGGTCACAGTGCATAAGACTCATGAAAATAAGGTTTGGAACTAAGGTAGAAAAAATTGCACAGAATTATACATGCGAGAGTGATCCAACGGGTGATGTTGAGTAGTGCAGGGCTTTATGGAGTTCAATATTGGAAACAAAATGGACGCACAAATTTATACACACTCTGGACGCAATTTCGAAGAACTGGTATTTGGAATTGGAAATGTGCAAGGAGACAACAAGATGGGAAGATATGGTTCATAGGTTCAAAATCACATTTACATTTTAACATGAATCTCCATCAATAGATGCAACACTATAGGCTATTCAAAAATATATATTTTTAAAAGAGGGGATGATGGAGGTGGTATCGATATGCAGTGCGCACAGAGCCAATATGATTGTCCATGAGTTATTGGAGTGTTACAATGTGGCTAAGGAAGAGCACGATGAAGAGGATCCCATAAATGTACAAGTACCCGAGAAAGAAGGAGAATGAGCAGTAGAAGGGCCAGAGCTTGAATTCGTCACATATACACATCCTATAAAGATGTGGAAGGTAAACATTGGGAGGACAGAGAATCCCAAGTGTGTGCAGATAAGAGATTATTGGAGTGAGGAGACAATAGATAAGATTGAAAAATTACTACAAGAATATCAGGACCTATTCCATACAACATTTTCAAAGATGAAGGGAATAATAGGGGACTTAGGTGAGATGAAGATTCCACTAAAACCATGTGCTAAGCCAGTGCAACAACGAACTTACAGGTTAAATCCAAGTTACAAAGAAAAGGTGAAGGATAAGATAGACAGGATGTTGGACATAGAGATCATCGAACCGGTAGAATAATCTAAGTGGATCATTCCAATGGTAGTACAAGACAAGAAGACAAGAGGAATCAAGATCTGTGTGGATCTGAGGAAGCTAAATGACACGTGCTTACATGACCCATTCCCAACACCATTCACAGATGAGGTACTGGAGAACGTAGGGGCCAAGAAACTTACTCTTTCATGGATGGATTCTCGAGGTACCATCAGATAAAAATTATGTAGGAGTATTGACACAAGACCACTTTTGAAACAGATTGGGGGAGTTATCAGTATACAATAATGCCCTTTGGCTTGAAGAATTCCCCTACGGTGTTTTCTAGAGTAGTGGTTGCAGCGTTCAAGGAATTTATCCATAAGTTCCTGGAAGTGTACTTGGATGATTGGACTGTGTTCAGTATACTAAAGGGTCATATAGAAGTCCTTAGGCTAATGTTATATCAATGTAGACAGTGCCAAATTTCGTTGAACTTGAAGAAGTGTATTTTTTGCGCATTGTTTGGAATTTTGTTGGGACATGTAGTATGAAAACAGGGATTGCTAGTAGATCAAACCAAGATTGCAATAATTTTGGAGTTAGAAACTCTGGCATCAATCATACAATTGAGGGAAAATATGGGTCACATGGGATATTATAGAAATTTTCTCAAAGACTACGCGTAGATGACAACATCGCTGGAAAAGTTACTGAAGAAGGAAGCAAAGTTTCAATGGAACGAGGATTGTCATAAGGGTTTGGACACATTAAAGAAAAAAAATTGTAGCTGCGTCAATTTTGATTTTTCCATATTGGAACAAGGAATTCCATGTACACGTAGATGCATCGTTCATAACATTGGGAACAATACTATCCCAACCAGGGGAGGAGGACATAGATCATCCAATTGTTTTTGCAATTAGGAAGCTATCTATTGCAGAGAATAATTATATTACCACAAAATGAGAATGATTGGAAATGATCTATGCACTACAAAAATTCAGGAACTATCTATTGGTGTCTCACTTTAAGATGTATACAGACCATTCTGCATTAATATACTTAGTCATCAAGACAGTGTTGGGGGGGAGAATATGCAGATGGCTATTATTATTTCAATAATATGATTTTGAGGTTGTATTGAAACTAGGGAAACTGAACGCAGGATCGAGTTATCTATCGTGCATATTTTCAGGTGAAGATGCAGGCAATTTAGATAATAGCTTCCCAAATGCACAAAATCACTGCGACAGAGTATTTGACAAGGTCGGCAGTCGAAGAAGCACCAACTACATAATACACAACAAAGACTGTTGTGAGATTTTTGTTTGAGAATGTTGTCACAAGATTAAGATGTTCGTGCATATTACTAGTGATCAAGGAACACACTTTCTGAACAAGAAAATTGTAGCATTGACTGAGGAGTTTCAAATTCATCATCAAAAGAGTACCCCATATCATCCTCGGGAAAATGGAACAGTGGAATCTTTTAAAAATGTCTTGGACAATGCTTTGACCAAAAATTGCAATGTAGAGAGAGACAAGTGGGACCTGATAGTTCCCACAGTATTATGGGCTTACATGACTACAAGTAAGAAGTTGACAGGGCACACACCTTTTCAGGTTGTTCTATGGACAAGAAGTAGTAATTCCTATGAAGTTTATTCTACCTAGCATGTGCATTGCAGCAATCACTACTTTTTCAGATAATGGCACAATAGAAGAGAGATTGGAACAGTTGGTACAACTTTAAGAAGATTGATTTGTCACAAGGTTCCATCAACAAGTACAGAAAGCAATAGAGAAGGCTTGGCATGATCGACACATTAAACAAAAAAAAAATCGACTATGATATTTGGTATTACTTTATGAGAACAAGTTTATGCAACATCCAGGAAAGTTTAGAATGCACTGGTTAGAACCCTACATGATTCAACAATTAACAGGGAAAGGTGTTGCGTGGTTGGAAACCTTGAATGGAGAAGTCTTTAGAGGAATGGTGAATGGAAGTTGGTTGAAACTCTGTAGAAATGACTAACACTATGTGCAGTAATTTGGGTTGCGCCAGAACACATGTATTATAGTAGTTGTACCATAGTAGCAAGAAAAACAAGGAAAAACAAATAAAAAGTAGAAAAAGGAAGAAAACCAAATAAAAAGTAGATATAGAAAAAATAAAAAAAGTATTAGTGTACCAAGGAACAAGAACTTGTGCTGAAGGAATGGTTATCACACATCAGAATAGAATTGTGCCAATTTTGAAGACAATACACATAAGGGAAAGACTGTGAAGCACACAGATGCAACAGTAAGAACCATCGCATAATTTGGAAATGAAAATATCGTTAACATAATTAAAGAAGGGAACCGACGACTGCGAAGTAGAAGTGACAGGTCATAAAGGCGATGTATAATATTAAATGGTAAAATCCAATGAACATCACGATAGATTGGCATTATGAGGGAAAAATCACATGACAGATTTGAAAATAAGGGTGCATTTATGAAACAACTCTACAACCATGTTGGTGGATTGGACAAGGTCGTTAAGGCCGGATGAGACATGTACAGTTGGCACGAAGACACAAAAACTACAGGAAGTCATTAAGTGTAAGTCATTATTGCATGAAAGTGAGAGCAAGACAGAGAGAACCAAAGAGAATTCAAGAGAACCAGAGCCGAGCTACAACTACCAGGGAAGAGACATAGAGCTAGTCTAGGAATCCATCATAGAATATGAATGGCATCGCCCAAGGTTGGAGCACCATCTGCAACAACACGAAAGCAAGCAAAAATGACCAGTAGAGACACCAGAGGTCGAGGAAGTACTCAGAGCTTCGAATTATGCATCACATGCAAGTTTCCATAGAGATTACCTACCATCGAGGATGGATGATGCCCCACCCATCCACGTACCAGCCAATGGGAAGTATCTATTTCTGAATGCACCCATTATTCCTAGTGTAAGCAGTGAAAGAGAAATTCTTGGAAATATTGTAGGTCTAAAGTTTATGGACCATGACATCACTGATGGATAGAAATTCCCGGAGTTGGACAAGGAAAATTACTTGTGCACTAGGAGCATACCAGGTACAAGAGAAATTCTATTGGAGATAGATGAGTGGGCCATGGGGTTAGATAAGGTAGGTATATTGAACTTGTTGGAGATTCCACATTTCAGGTGAAGTGTGGAAATCAATGCATGTGTGAAGGTGTTGCTAAGTTGTGTCCATGGGGGGAAACTATGGCTTGATGCCCCAATATTAATTGATGCTACATTGATTTCACATATTACAAGACTTCCAAAGGAAGATGAGGACCCGAACATTTTATTTAACAAGGAAGGAGATTGATCCATCTTTGAATCGATGAAGGAGAAATTCCATACATTTAGGGGAAAGAGGGGTATGGATGTTAAAAGCATCAATGACAAAAATGTTTGATTTGAAAAATAGGTGCTTGAATGTAAGTTGTTGTGCAAGTGAGGGAAATATGAAGTACCCGTTGTAGCCGCAAAGAAATGTGTGGAAGGGGTTCAAATGAACTGGACCACCTTCTTGGTGAACCAATTTTACAGGATTGCTCTGAGGCCCGAGAAAAGGGCACATAATTACATTATGAATGGTTGTTGATCTTGATTGTGCTGGTCAGGTGGAAATAACCAGGGTACTACCAACACATGCTCAAATCAGGCAGAGGCAATTTGGTTGGGAGATATTCCAACTTATGGAACACGATAATTAAGATAAAACAAAACGATAGTAATGCCATATTTTTTGTATACTTGGAAAATATGATGCATTTAGTGGCACATACACCAGGCATATCAGCAGAGATGGTAGAAACATATAAGGACATCAGATGGATTAGATATGACATGCACCACATGTATATGTAGGCCAAGAAGGATCCAACACACCAATGGTTTCCAACTAGTTACATGTTGACAACAAAGGACATGTGTTTGATAGTGAATGACTGGGAATAAGGATGGAAAATCCCAACAGAAAAAATAGGACAATCAAAAGAAGAAGAAGAGAAAGACAAAAGTGAGGAGGACCCAGAGGAAGACTAGGGAAATGATCAAACGAGTGGCACAGGTGATATGTCTGGCCCATCCATGAAAAAAGCTCAACAAACTGGAGTCAAGCAAAAGGACAAGGGAAAAAAATTTGCAGGAGGGGCACGAAAAAAAACTAAAGCACATAAAGAAGCCCCAATATATAATTTAAAAAATGATGATATGGATAGGATCGGCTACCAGGTATGGGATGCTGCAGAATAAATAATGGAGGAGGTAACAAGGAAGCAAGTAGAACAACAAAAAATAGTACATGATCAACTGACAACACTCCAACATATGTTGGAAGCAGTGCACATCACCAAAAAGATTAGAACTGAGGCAAGACCCTCCAATATTCTAGTAAATGAAGTAGATAATGTGCATATGGATTTGACTAAGTTAAAAACTAGACACATGATACTACATCTTGAGACAAGTGCACTGTAAATGTTGATGGTTGAATTGCAACAATAGATAAATGCACTAGGACAATTGAACCTAGTTTTATAAAGGATGTCAATAGAAATACTACAGGACTTGTAGATAGGCTTACTGTAAGAGATTAAGAACATGGGAGAGGAAGCAAAGCAGGAGCTCATCAAAATGATGGAGGAAAGGGTTCAATTACAGCAAAAATATGACATTATGCTTAAACAAAAGAAGGAAGTTGAAGGTCGGGCGGAGGAGGTACTGAAAGACAAATCTGAAGTCGAAGAAAGGGTGAAGAAATCCCTTAAGGAAAAGGTCAATGAAGTTGAGAGCATAGCGTAAAAAACCCAAGAAGTTGTCCAAAAGTTATACAAATCAATACCAGAAGTCCCCATAGTAGTAGACTTTACTATGGAGGAACAAGAGTTACATATCCGTGAAATCATCAATAGCTTCAGAGCACAAATTGAGGATTTACAATTGTGGATCATGCCAAGAATGCCACCGAAAGTGTGAGAAGGAAGAGAAAGAATGGCGACAACAACAATTTCAAACATTAAGAGGATAGAAAGACAATGCACAAAACTTTGTGAGGATAGTGCACATGTTTGGACAGATTTAGCATAGGATTCTGAGATGAAGTTTGTGCAAGCCTGATTGAGATAAGCACAAGAAAGAGCACAACAAGATTAAGATAAGATAATTATTCTCCCACCAGCGAAGCGTATGATAACCATTTTGGCTCAGCGACAATCATAATTGGAAATAGAGAAGTTGAGGATCAACAAAATATCCATCAACAATCATTAGAACCACTGTAAGAAGAAGCAGCGAGGATAATAGGGGAGCTGGCCATTATGCAGGGAAAGGTCAAACAGGAAGTCATTTAAGTAGAAGAGAAACTAACAAGCTTGACTGCACAAGGGGCCGAGGAGATCAAAAAAGAAGAGGCCAACATAATAAAATACGTGGAGGGAGAAAAGGTAGCCTCCCATAATTTTTCCGTGGCATGGAAGAGAAGGAAACATGTGTTGATTAACGTTGGTTTTCATTGATGTCAACCCTTAAAGAAAGTCCGGTAGCGAATTCTAGTAGCACAAAGGTTTAGGTAATGGACCCAAGGTTGTTTCATGTATAATGGTATGAGTTTTAATATATTTTAAGGTAATAATATTCTATATGGATAGTACATGTCATTTCATTTCTGGTGGTATGTGGAACGTCACATAACTCCTCACGGTTAGAGAGTTGTGGCCATGAGAAGTTGGAGAACCCAGGTTTGGGTAATGGAACCAAGCTTGTTTGATGGATAATGGTATGATTTTTGATATATTTTTAGGTAAGACTATTCTATATGGCTAGTACATGTCATGCTATTTCTGGTGGTATGTGGAACATCACATAACTCCTCACGGTTTGAGAGTTATGGCCTTACGAAGTTGGAGGACCCTCATATGTCATCTAGAAGCCCCAAAAGGTCAAAGTAGT
>JZKD02S2306786.1:97323-109016 GCA_000966675.3 Picea glauca
AGAAATTAGAAGTGGGTTAACCCTAAAATAAGGAAAGTGGGCAAAGTGACCTAGAAGATGCTTTTAAGGAAGTTACTTGGAGAGTATAAATAAGAGGCAAGGCTCTCTCATTTTACATCACACTTGAGAATATTGAATATCTATAGGTGAATGAGGTAACCAAAGAATATATAAGACAAATTTCAAAGGGAAGGTGAAGAAAAGAAGGCAGAATCTCTTTTGATGTTGTTTTCTAAGGTATGTTATTTACAGGTCATCTCACCATTTTCGCAATAAATTTTTTTCTAGAATGATTCAGACCGTGAAATTGATAGTAAATTGAGGAAACATATCCAAGTATCTATGGTAAACATTTCATCTTGTGGTTCCTTGTATTTCTGGAGTTACACTCTATGGAAAATAAAGTTTGTGGCTAGTCCTGAAACTAGTCTAAAACAAGTGTTTCGGGTAAAAACGTCATAAATTCTTCATAAGATATCCAAATTAAGTCAGACAATTTTTTTTGGTTATATTACATTCTATAGTATTATGTGTAACATTTTCAGATCCATTCAACAAATATTCCTTACGGGGCATGCTCTACAAGTTCACTCTCTAGAATAAGCCATAATTCAACAAGGTATGCCATTTTTTCTATAAATCGTTTTCTGAGAGGTTCCAAGTAGTGAAACCTGGAGAAAATTGCATAAAACACATTGAAGAACATTTTTTACTATTTTCATATCTTTATTCATTACAGGTACATAGTTATGATTATTTCAAGTTAGGGTTGTTGACTAATCCAAAACTAGGCATGTGAGACTAAAGAAAACTTTGATGAAAATGATAGTCTATTGTTGTTAAAATTAAGGAAGGTTTGCATGTATGTGATCATATACACTGGGTCTATTATAGAGTTACAAGTCATATTTGGATGATGAAATTGATGAAAGGTTTTGGTTGAGGTACATTTTGGGTACATGGTTGAGACAAGTAGTTGATGACTTGGCACATACATGAGGTGTATAGTTGATGATGTTGGTACATATTGATGAGTGATAGTTGATGAGTAGTTGATACATGATTGGTACATACTTGGTACATGGTTGGATGCACTTTTTTATGGTACAGGTTGATTACAGGTTGTTTGGTATAGGTTGGTGCATGGTTGATGCACTTGTTTATGGTACAGGTTGATGCATGGTTGATGCATGGTTTAGGTTTATTTGTACATGTTTACAGTGGTATATCTCATAGTGATAGTGTGATAGTGATTTCATCATTCTACTTCTACTTCAGGGCAATTGGACGGGGCAAGGACCAGTGGTTGTAGTCACCTTCCCGTTGTAGTCGAAGAACATAGGGGATTGTAGCCTCCTTCTGGTTGTAGCCAAAGAATAGGGGAGTTGGAGCTTCCATCAAGTTGTATTATGAGAAATAAGGGGGTTGGAGCCTCCTTCCAATTGCAGCTGGAAAACAAAGGAAGTTGGTGCTTCCAATGAATGTAATTCTTCAAGACATATAAGAAAAAGAATTTCATGGTTTTCTCTCGCTTTGGGTTTCCACGTAAAACATTGGTGTAATGTGTATGATTGTTCATTTGTTCATTGCTTATTTACTCTGCAGTTATTGGATGATAATGCTAAATTGATATAACACTTGGATTATATGGTTAAAAAGGATTAAATTTCTCTATTACTGATTCACCCCCCCTCTTAGTAATCCAACAATTGGTTTTAGATAAGGTTCCTTCAGAAATAAGTTTAACCATTGAAAGGTAGATCATGGAGAGCAACAATTTGTATAAAAATGGAATACCACAGTTCAATGGAAATAAGTATTCATTTTGGAGCATAAGGATGAAAACATATATACAAGCACAGAGATTTGAAATTTGGCAATCAATTGTAGATGGATGCACGAAACCAACAATTCTACCAACAAATGAAAAACCAATGAAACTCGATCAGAATAATTCCAAAGCCAAAAATGAACTTCTGAATGGTCTTAGTGAAACGGTATTCACCAAATTTGCACATTGTAAATATGCTAAATAGATTTGGGGAAAACTTCAAAATATTTATGAAGGAGATTCAAAAGCCAAAGCAGCAAAGCTTCAAACTTACAGAGGTCAATTCAAACAACTTAAGGTGAAAGTAGATGAGAATATTGCAACTTACTTTTTACAATTTGATGAAACAGTAAATGCAATGATAGGATTGGGAGAAGAAATCAAAGATTCTGTAATTGTTCAAAAAGTACTAAGATCTCTTCCTATAAGATTTGACCCTAACATATCTGCACTAGAAGAAATATCGGATCTAAACTCAATAAGCATGGACAAATTACATGGATATTCACATCATATGAAATGAGAACTGAACAGGAAAATCCAGATATAAAAGAAGCAGCCTTCAAAGCATCCAAAAATTCAAAGCAAAAGGTAACGCAAAAATAAGAACATAGCAACAACAGTGACGCCTCGAAATATGATGAAGAAGTGGCCAACTTTGTCAAAAGACTAAACAAGGGAATTGGTGGTAGGTATAGAGGTAAAATTCTTTTAATTTGTTTTAATTTTGATGGTATTGGTCATTTTGCTAACAAATTCCCTTATAAGAAAAAGATAAACAATGAAGGTTACTCAAAAGGCAAACAAACATATAAAGGCAAAAGAACCACAAAGAAATTTTTCAAGAAAATCTTATGCACCAAAGAAGACATCTCATCATCAGTTGAAGATGAAGTCAGTGATAGTGAGACATAAAGAGTTCTATTCATGGCAGTAGAAGACTTCGAAGAAGAATATGAAGAAGATGAAGAAGAGTATGAAGAAGTCGAAGAAGAAATTGAAGAGGCAAAACTTGACTACTTAGAGGAATTAATGTGTTCCATAGAAGTTATCAGAAGAAAAAAGAAGAAAAAAATGAAACTACAAGCAGAACTAAACAAGAAATAAGACACTCAATGACTAGAACAAATGATCAAAAATTTGATGGTTCAAATAGAAGAAGATAAAAGAATTGAAGAAGAACTCAAAGAACACCTAGAAGAAAAAGACAAAATCATTGGAAATTTGGAAGTAGAGATTGTCACATTAAGAAATATCTTCAGAATAAAAATATGCATAACAACTCAAAATTTTTGGATGACATTATCAGCAGTCAAAAATCTCATCATGACAAGTCCAGACTTGGATACAATCAGACAGAAAAAGGATCAAGCTCCAAAACAATAGAGCAAGAAACATATCCAAAAATATTTGCAAAAACAATCAAGGGGGATAGGAAGATTACAGGGACACTCCTCCACCAAGAAGATTCAGATTTCAGAATCAACAACCGACAGATAAGCCTCAGGAAGAAGAAGAATTCATAAGAGTACCTCCTTTCAGAAAATCTTCAACTCCCAGGTATCAAACTATATTTTTTGGTTTATGTTATGCATGTAATAATTTTGGACATAAAGATGTGAATTGCAGAGCTAACAAAAGGAAAAAAAAACCAACTTTAAAATTCATACGCAAAGGGGTTATCCAAGAAGGCCTACTGAAACACATAGAAGAAGTTACAACAAGTTTGAATATTTGAGCACTAAAGTGGAATGTTACAAATGTAACAATTTTTGACACATGGCCAAAGATGGCAGAATGACAGTCCCTCCTAGAGAACCACAACAGAATAACAACAGTCACGGACATGAACCTCAAAAAAGGACATGGATAAGAAAGCATGATCAATATAGCAATGAAGAATGAACACTCGCTCTACAAGCTAAGCAGAAGAAACGTGGTTGGTATGTTGATAGTGGGTGTTCAAAACACATGAAAGGTGATAGAGACAAGTTTCTTACATTACAAAAGGAAAGAGATAGATCAGTCTCCTTCAAAAATGGTGATTCAACCAAAATCATTGGAAAAGGCATAGTCAGAATTGGGAACAAGAATACAAAGGCAGAAAATGTTCTACTAGTAGAAGATATGAAACATAATCTTCGTAGTGTGAGTCAAATGTGTGACCAAGGTCATAAAGTTACTTTCGATTCAAAAAAAGTGCGAGATAAGAAAATAAGGTTCAGGAAAATTGATTGCTACAGCTGTGAGAACTTCAAATAACATATATGTGTTAAGTGAAATTGGAAATGAAAAGTGTTTTCTAGGAAAGGAAGATGAAAGTTGGATATGGGACATAAGAATGGGTCACATACATTTTGATAACCTTGTCAAAGTCAGCAAAAGAGAAGCAATCAGATAAATACCCCAGATCATGAAACCAACCAACACTTTATGCAAGCATTGTCAACAAGGAAAGCAAACAAAGACCAGGTTCAAATCAAAGGAATATTCAATGACAAGACCACTGGAAATTGTGCACACTGATCTAGTTGGACCAACTACAACAAAGGGATTAAAAGGTGAGAAATACTTTATGTTATTAGTTGATGATTATACAAGAATGACCGCAGTTTGATTTCTCAATAATAAGTGAGAAGCTTTTGAAAACTTCAAGATCTACAAGGAAATGGTTGAAAATGAAATCGATTCAAAAACAAAATGCTTGAGATTTGATAATGGAGGAGAGTTCACTTCAAATGAATCTATGGACTACTGTAGAAGTCATGGAATAAAAAGGAAATTCTTCATTGCTAGGACACCTCAATAGAATGGAGTTGTTGAAAGAAAGAACATGACAATACAAGAAATGGCTTGAACAATGCTAATGGATTCAAAATTGAAAGATATTTTTTGGACATAGGTAGTGCATACCACAATTCACATTCAAAACAGAGTAATGCTCAGAAACAACACTAACAAAACTCCTTACGAGCTATGGAAAGGAAGACCAACAAAGGTAAAGCACTTCAGAGTTTTTGGAAGCAAATGCTACATCAAAAGAGAAGATGAAAGAGTGGGAAAGTTTGACACTCATGTGGAAAAAGGAGTACTTGTTGTTTACTCAAGTACAAGAAAATCATACAAGTGTTACAACCTCAGATTGAACAAAGTGGTGGAAAGCATCAACGTAACAATTGATGAAACAGGTAGACAAGAATTAAATGAAGAAAAAAATGAATAAATGGAACAACTTTATGAAGAAGAAACAAAAGATGAAAAAGAAGGGGAAGATGAAGAGGATCCTACAGAAACAGAAGAGCAATTTCAACAAGTAACTCTAAAAACACCTAGAAGATGAGTACAAAAGAATAATCATTTAGATCTGATTATCGAAAACACAGACGCATGAATTGAGACTAGAAGAAGAATTCGTTCACCAGAACAAACACACCTAGCACTCACATCTACGATTGAACCAACCTATTTTGAAGAGGCCATCAAGTATGGATTTTGGAACAAGGCCGTGGATGAAGAATTGTATCAGATAGAGAAAAATGACACTTGGGAATTGGTTCCAAGATCAAAGGATAAGAATGTGATCAACACAAAGTGGGTATACAAGAATAAATTGAATGAAGATGGACACGTTACAAGGAACAAAGCTAGATTGGTATGTAAAGGATATGCACAGGTTGAAGGAATCGACTTTGAAGAGACATTTGCGCCAGTTGTCAGAATGGAAGCAATCTGATTGCTTTTAGCTTATGCACGCTACAAAAATATTAAAGTGTATCAGATGGACGTAAAATCATCTTTTCTGAATGGGGAACTTGAAGAAGAAGTCTACATTGAACAACCAAAAGGATTTTAGTTGTCAGAGAATGCACAATATGTGTGTAAAATAAAGAAGACCTTGTATGGTCTAAAACAGGCTCCTAGAGCATGGTACTCTAGATTGGATAAATATCTACAACAGGCAGGGTTCAGAAAATGAACTACAGACAACAAACTCTACATCAAGGTAAGTCAAGATAGTATTTTATTAATTGAATTTTATGTTGATGATAATATTTTTGGTAGTGATGGTGATAGGTTAAGCTAGAAATTTGCAAAGGATATGCAAACTGAATTTGAAATGTCATTAGTTTGAGAACTATCCTTCTTTTTGGGACTTCAAATACGTCAAAGCAACCAAGGAATTTTATTTCTCAAACCAAGTATATCAGATAAATGATAAAGAGGTTCGGAATGGAAGATTGCAAACCATTTATCACTCCCATGCAAACCAGTTGCAAGTTAAGCAAAGATGATGATTCAAAGTCTACAGATCAAAGGCAATACATGTCAATGATTGGTATCCTACTATATGTGACAACATCCAGACCAGATGTAATGCAGGCAGTTGGATAGGTGGCACGATTTCAAGCAACACCAAAGGAATCGCATGTGTTATCAGTGAAGAGGATTTTCAAATATCCCAAAGGAACGAAAGAGTTTGGATTATGGTATCTAAAAGGAAATGATCTATCTTTTATTGCCTAGACAGATGGAGATTGGGTAGGGTGTATTGATGACCGACGAAGCACCAGTGGAGCAATGTTCTACTTGGGTGAGTGTTTGGTATCATGGATAAGAAAGAAAAAATCATCAGTATCTCTATCTACAATCGAGGAAGAGTATATTGTAGCAGCAACATGTTGTACACAGGTTCTATGGATGAAACAAAATTTGACAGATATGTAGGTTGAGTATGATGATCCCATTCCAATTTATTGTGATAATACAAGCGCCATCAGTATCTCAAAGAACCCGGTGATGCACTAAAGACGAAGAACATTCCAATCAAGTATCACTTTCTATGGGAACAGGTTGCAAAAAAGAACATCAAAGTTGAGTATGTGATCACAAAAGAACCAGTGGCAGACATCTTTACAAAACTGCTTCCACGGGAAGCCTTTGAGTATATTCGCCAAAGACTCGGAGTTATTTCTACTCCAAAATGAATGCTTTTGAATTCTTATATTATATGTATTAGATGTATACGAGGAAGCACCATAAAGAGGACAGTTCAGGTTGGGAGATCAGAGAATTCAGTTAGGGTGAGCAGCCCTGAATGGAAAGATACCTTTGTGATTGATGACAAAGGGGGAGAGATTTATCAAATGCAGAGGATATAGGCATGATTCCAGGAGGAGAAATGGTTACATAGATGCAGAGGATAGAGGCATGGTTCCAGGGGGAGCATGAGTGATATGACTTCAGTATTGCATGACATGATTTTAGTATTGCATCAGAGTGTTTCCATCAATGCCAAAGGGGATATTGTAATTCCAGTAGCACAAAGGTTTGGGTAATGGAACCAAGGTTGTTTCATGTATAATGGTATGAGTTTTAATATATTTTAAGGTAATAATATTCTATATGGATAGTACATGTCATTTCATTTCTGGTGGTATGTGGAACGTCACATAACTCCTCACGGTTAGAGAGTTGTGGCCATGAGAAGTTGGAGAACCCAGGTTTGGGTAATGGACCCAAGCTTGTTTGATGGATAATGGTATTATTTTTGATATATTTTTAGGTAAGACTATTCTATATAGATAGTACATGTCATGCTATTTCTGGTGGTATGTGGAACATCACATAACTCCTCATGGTTTGAGAGTTATGAACTTATGAAGTTGGAGGACCCTCATATGTCATCTAAAAGCCCCAAAAAATCAAAGTAGTCAAAGTGGTTTATGTTAGGATATTTAGACACTTAGGAGTTAGTTAAGAACTACTTGGTCTAATGTTTCATTAGGTAAAAGTGTGTTTCTTAGTGTGTTTATTTAGTATGCATTAGTATGCATTAGTATGCATTTGTAGTTAGAACATCCGACGGTCACGATATCTTCCCGACATAGAGTGATCTAACGGTTCATACTCTCCTCGATCTTAACGGCCATTGATCCATGGCTTAACACTCGATTGGTCCATGATCTCTATTTAAAGAGCATGGAGGGTCATTTTTCGATGATCGATTTTGATAAACTCTCTTGTAAAATCTCTCTGTAATATTTTTCTTTTGCATTAATAAACTACTCCAAGTGGTCGCGTTGGTTGGGGCTGTGGATGTTTCCCTGTAGGAGTTTTACCATGTGTAACCATCGATGTGTTGATATTTTATCTGGTTATGTGAGTGGTTACTGAAGGTTTTCGTCCTCTGTTGGAATACTTGTGTTTTTGAACATGGTATCAAAGCTTGTTTGAAGACCCGCTACTGTTGTAGATCGCGATCATGAAGCCGAGTTGCCTCATCTCCATTTTTTGTCATTTATGTACATTTATGGGCTGACAGGACTGTTCCATTGTGGTCGAAGTGCTCATTTCAGTCAGGAACACTTTTCTTTTCACTCAAAAATGCTTTTGTTTGCCCAAGATATGGCCATTATAGTCAGATCCGAAGGTATAAAGCTTGGATATGCATTTTTTAAATTTTTGCAGAGTAGTATTTTGGTTTTATTTCGGTTTTGTTTTATTTATTTCTGAGTTTCTACTCTTTTAGATGTGCGTATTCTCTTTCCTCCATGCCCCGTGCGATCTCAGAATATCAGAAACTAATAGGAAAAGGTGCATCTTCCGGGTAAGCTAACCGAGATCTAACCCTTGTTGTCATTGGGAAGCGAATTTCTTTTTCTTATGTGAAAAGAGTTTTTTTTAGCACACTCTCCAAGGTCTTCTTCAACAACAACAAAAATCCTCCTTCTGAACATTACAATATGTTTTGCTAGACCATTTGGTTAAAATTTGCCTTATTAAGTAAGAGGTCTTGAGTTCAAGTCCCTCTTTTGTTACTTTTTTTGGAAAACGTTCATGCTAAAATTGTAAAGTGTATTTCACTTCAAGTATAAAAGTGAATCACTATAAGTAGCTTTAATAGTTTATTTTAGAGTTATTTATTTTGCATGCAGCTTATTTGTTATAAAGTAACTTCATTGTAAAAGTGATCCCCACTTCTCTTTATAAAAGTTGGTCACTTCATAAAGCAACTTACACTATCACGTGGTCATTAGGTTACCGTTTATGCCCTTTTTTTAAAAGGGCATAACTCTCACATCCGAAGTTTGTTTTCAATGCCATTTTTTTTAACCATGTAACTTTTTTAAAATCCATGTTATCTGCATATTTAATATGTCTTCTACAAGTAATTTCTTGCTTAGCAACACCAGCTATTTCCAATGGAAATCTCATATGGAAGATTTATTAAGAAGTAAAGGCTTGTATCGGATTACCTTGGGAAAGGAAAAAGCACCCACTGATGTTGATAAGAAATTCAAATGGGATAATAGGAGTGATGAAGCACATGGACTAATCAGAATGTCCATCTCTCCTGATTTAAGGTTTCACCTTAAATAAATTGATGCCCCCATGAAGCTTGGGAACAGATTGAATCTGTGTTTGGTAAACTCAATATTATTCGAGCACAACAGTTAGAAAATCAAGTACTAACCTTAAGTCCAAGTGATTTTTATTGCCTTTGAGACTATCTATCTAAGTTTCAAACACTTAGAATGTCATGTGAAGAATTTGAGATAGAAATGGAGGAAGAGCGTTGCATCTATGTTATTATTTCTAAGCTAGGTAGTGCATATTATGTGTTTTTATCTACCTTTTATGCCATGAGAGAGGCTCTAGGGAAACTTTATCAAAAACCCACTCTTGAGTCCTTTTTTGTTGCTTTGATTAGAGAGGAAGATAATATTATACAGCTTGGAGTAATCAACATTGCAGGTGCCTCCAACAAAGCCTTAGTTGCCCAACAGAAAGATAAACCCAAGTATCCCAAGAGGCAAAATCCTCGCTACAACAACAAGCCACATAAGGGTCCCAAACCCACTCAGACAGATTCAGGTCCTAATGGCGACAAAGGAGAAAAATATACAAATAAGAAGACTAAAAGACATTGCAACTTTTGTGATGAAGATGGTCATGATGAGTCCAAATGTTTCAAGAAGATGGTATCTTTAGAAGGAGCGATGAAGAAGCACAACATCAATATTGATTCTACTTCTTCTTCTTCTCATGGACATGCACTTGTTTCTTCTGGTTTCTCCTTCAACACAAATTCTACTTCTTCTTCTGATGAGTGGCTTATTGATTCAGGAGCATCTATCATATGGCTAAGGATAAAGACATATTTTTTGCTCTAAATGAATGTAACACCAAGAAAATATTTGTTGGTGATGATAGATCTCTTAGTGTCGTAGGATCTGGAACAGTTCAAGTAGATAATGGTCATTTCAATGATGTATTATGTGTTCCAAGTCTTTCTTGTAACCATCTATCAATCTATCAAATCACTCATTCAGGTGAAGGTAAAATCGTAGATTTTTCACCTCACCAAGTTGTAATCAAGGATCTAAAAGATCCTAATCATGTTCTTGCAACTGAAATTGTTGATGATATTACTAGGTGTTACACATTATTTTGGCCACTCTAGTGGTGTCTCTACAGTTATGTGTTCAGGCTCTCATAAGGACCTTTTGCCTAAGAAAAGTGACTGTTGTCTTCTTCCATAAAACATATTTTTAAGATGAGTTTGCAAGCTGACTATGTTGTAGGGTGCGAGAATATTGATTCTTGAGGGCAACCCTATACCTAGCCTGTGAGGTGTTCGCAGTCTACTCTATAGGTAGGGTGTGAACCTGTCTTAAAGCTTAAAAGGAAGAGGAAGTTACGAAGGTTCTAGAAGAGGATCTTCTAGAAAATGAGTTGGAATTCACATGGTTGGCATCCTACTAACTTCTCAGATTTAGTGGGATCATCCTCATCCCTTTAACCATCTCTCCTTCTCCTATATAATGAAGGGTTTCTCAAGGAAGAGGTTAAGCAAGATTGAATGGAGAATTGATGAAAGAATTGTGTGAGGAATCCTGTTTGAATTGAAGCTTGAGGCCTCCATTTGTCTATCAATCCATATTGGATCTTCTTCATGCAGGTGTAGAGCAAGTGTGTGTGTTGGAACCAAGGACCCCTGAAAGGAATCTTTTGACATCAAGGCGATCTGGTTGTATCTTCTACTTTCATTTAATACAATAGAGTGGCATGTCCCTTTCCCATAAAATCACTTTGGTTTTATTGCATAACTCCTTGATCATATGCATAGGTTGTCATTGAATATACTTCACTATCTTCACTTCGGTTGGTTTGTGTTTTCTTGTACCTGATCTCACAAGAGCACCAGAGCAAATTAGGAACAACAACGACTTAAGGAAGCGATATAAAGGTATGTCACTCATTCCTTCTTGGTATTAGATTCGATGATTACAACTTAGGGAAAGAGTCATGTCCTATCCTGTTTTGTTCTAAATCCAGGTGGATATAGGGAGATCTATTAGTGTCTGCATATACCGATTTATCCGTTAACACCAGGTTGTACAAGTTTGACAACTTTGGGTCATCATCTTTTCCATCAGTTTTTATTTCTCATAGCGATGACCTGAGCAAAATTTGGCACCAGCGGTTTGGTCATCTAAACTATCGCTCATTGCAGCAACTATGTAATCAATAGATGGTGACTGGTCTTCCTCTTATTTCATGCAGAGATGGTGTTGTTGGAAATACGTAAAACAATTGAGAGGGGGGGGGTGAATCAGTTGTAATTGAGCTTAAACAATTTTAAGTCTATTAAAACATTATTAATCTTTCTTCAAGTGATCATCAACAATATAAAACATATGGACAGTAAAATTAAAGAGCATCAGTCACACATAAAGTATACATAGAGACAGATTTTCACAAGGAAACCCATAAAGGGAGAAAACCTCTTCTTCTTCGAAATGATAGGCAGTCTTTTAAGTTCTGTACATCATCTATAATTGAGCACCAACTCAATGTG
>JZKD02S2306786.1:115831-126782 GCA_000966675.3 Picea glauca
TGAATCAGTTGTAATTGAGCTTAAACAATTTTAAGTCTATTAAAACATTATTAATCTTTCTTCAAGTGATCATCAACAATATACATCATATGGACAGTAAAATTAAAGAGCATCAATCACACATAAAGTATACATAGAGACATATTTTCACGAGGAAACCCATAAAGGGAGAAAACCTCTTCTTCTTCGAAATGATACACAGTCTTTTAAGTTATGTACATCATCTATAATTGAGCACCAACTCAATGTGAGGCTTGTACCTATGTTTTACAAGCTGCAACTTGTTTGAGAGCACCAACTCTCTGGTTTCTCTAGCACCCACTAGAAGGAAGCACCAACTCCCTTAATTTTCCAGCACCAACTGGATGGAAGCACCAACTTCCAGTTACACAGGCTCCAACCTGTATAACAGAGAACACTTGTTCTCCCTTGCACCAGCCTGCCACCCTGGTTTCTCTGGTTGAAACCATATGGAAGCTACAACTTCCTGTGTTCAAGCTCTCACTTGAACCTCTGAGGACAACAGTCCTCTCGAGAACCTCCCAAACTCCCTAGAATATATATGAATAAATAAACAGTCAACTATGCAGATAAATCAATTCTTACCAATCTTTCTTTGTTCTGTAAATCTGGTCATCTTCTAACTGTTCTGCAATTCATTTCTTCCTCTGTCTGTTCAATAGGTCTGCTCTGCATCAACTTCTTTTGTCATTCTTATCAGCTTCAATTTTTCTTAATCATCAGTTACTCTTCCCTGAGTCTCATCTCACACTATGCATATTCTTCATCTCACTCTACACAGTCTGATTTTTCCTTTCTTACAGTTTTATTCATTTCTCATGCAGAAAGCCCAACTGCATACAGTCTGTCTCATTTTATTTTATGCACACCCATAGTGTTTCAACTTCCCATCTCCTTCGACAAAAAGAAGACAACTGTCTCAACAACTGAAATGCCAACTGATCGACAATTATGAGTCCATTTCGCTAATAGATTCAAAACTGAGGAGTTAACTGTGAGAGAACAGTAACCCTCCGATCAACACTTGATCTGACAGTTCAGATCATTCCGCGATTTCGACATTCCTGATGTTCAATGTTCTTGTCACTTCCAAATCCCAATCCACGAGACTCTGTAAAGAAGTCAGATCAATGGTCCAGATCACATCTTGAACTGACATTTCAGATTCAGTCGATATTTCACACATCGCGATTTCGACACTCTTGTCATTCAGTGTTTTTGTCACTTCAATTTCCCGATCCACGAAACTCCGTAATGGAGTCGTATCAATGGTCCAGATCACATCTTGATTTGATGGTTGCAATTACGTCGCGATTTCGCATATCGCGATATCGGGATTCTTGATGTTAATATTCCTTGACATCTCCAACACTTGATCCTTGAATCCCCGAAATGGACTTGGATTCAATGGTCCAGATTCAATCTTGACTCAATGGCTGCGATTAAATCGTGATTTCGCTTATCGTGATTTCATAATTCTTGTTGCATTGTTCCTTTTCCCTCTCCATGTCGCGATTCGCGAAACTCCGATATGGAGTTGGATCAATGGTCCAGATCTGATCTTGATTCAACGGCTATGATTGAATCGCGAATTCACATATCGCAATTTCAGCATTCTTGTTGCATTGTTTTCTTGTCTCTCCATGTCACGATTCGCAAAACTCCGATATGGAGTTGGAATCAACGATCCATATTTGATCTTGATTCAACGGCTTTGATTAAGTCACGATTTTGCATATCGAGAAATCGATATTCCTATGGATGATATTACTTGACATTTCCAACTCTCCATCCCCGAAACTCCGACATGGTCTGGAATCAACGGTCCAGATTCAACCTTAATCTGACAGCTCAGATTAAATCGCGATTTTGAGAGGTTAGGGAACCCTGTTCCTTTGACTCTCCAATCAGAGAACTGACGATCTTTCCCCACGTGTCCTGCCTGATGATGGACAATCCTCTTTCTTTCGGGATTTTGTACACCCACTTCTCCTTGTTATACTTTAAGAGGCGTGCAGGTTCTCCTTGATCCAACGATGGTCAGGTCTTGCGCTTGGATCTAACGTCTGAGATCTATCCTCCTCTTCAGTGCACTCTTCTTGAGATCTTATGACCATCGAGAATTCAGGAAGAGATCCAACGAACACAGTTGTTGCTCTTCCCCAATTATCACTGCACCGTTGATCATCGTTGCTGTACTCAAGCCATCATCACTACTGTACTTGCCATCAATGACAAATATACACTGCCTGTAAAACATGCCAACAATCCTCTGTACATTCTTCCTGTACTCATGCCATCTTTACTTATGCCCGTCTATTACATATTTTCCAACAGGTGTTTGTGCAGGTTGTATTCTCGACAAACATCACCAGGATAGTTTTGACAAACGTGCCTCTTGGCACGCCTCGGGCCCTTTGCATCTTGTTCACAGTGATTTGTGTGATCCAATTTCTTCTCCTTCATTTTTTGGGTGCAAGTATTTCTTAACTTTCATTGATGATTTTTCCAGACATACTTGGGTTTACCTCTTAAAAATTAAGAGAGAAGTTTTTGACAATTTTTTGGCCTACAAGGCCCTTGTAGAAAAGAAATCTGGACATCAAATTCAAAAGTTAAGAACAGATAATGGAGGCGAATATGTGAAAAATAATTTTAGAAGTTACTGCACTACACAGGGCATCCAAATGCAACATGTTGTTCCATATACACCACAACAAAATGGTGTTGTTGAGAGAAAGAACCACACATTAAAAGAAATGGCTAATTGGATGCTCCAATCTAAGGGATTAAGTCTAAAGTATTGGGTGGAAGCAATCAACTGTGCAAATTACATATTCATCGCACTCCCACAAAGGCTCTTAAGAATATAACATCAAAAGAATATTGGACTAAAATTAAACCAGTTGTAAGTCACTTCTATGTATTTGGCAGTATAGCATGAGCTCACATTCCTGATAAGAAAAGGAAATCATTGCAGCCTAAAAGTGAGAAGTGTATATTTGTTGGTTATTTTGAAGATGTAAAAGCTTATAGACTTCTTCAACCACATTGTAATGAAATTATTCTTAGAAGAGATGTTAAATTTGATGAAAATTTCTTGGCCTGTGAGCCTAATTCGACGATTGTGCCTTCTTTGGCCTACGAGCCTAATTCGACGATTGTTCCTTCTTCGACCTATGAGCCATATTCGGTGTTTGTGCTTTCTTTTGTTCCTATTCTATTTTCTTCTTCAGATGATGACAATGAGGATGAAAATCCACCTCTGCCTGCTCACCCTCCTCTAGATGAGTCCTTTGAACCTGAACTAGCACTAATTCCACCGCTTCCTAGATGGGTCATTTCAACACGAGAAGTAGTTGTTGGTCTTGTTCGTGATCCTTCATATCAACATCGAGAACGTTCACAATTCTAGTGAGCCTCTTCTCTTTTGGGTCAATTTTCAGAGACTCATGATCCAAAGACATTTGCAGAAGCTTCAGGTCATCCAGATTGGGGTACAACAATGAATGAAGAGTATCATTATTTAATGGAAAACGATACTTGGGATCTTGTACCTCTTCTAAAAGGAAAGAAACTTATCAAATGTAAATGGGTCTACAGAACTAAGTATGCATCAGATGGAAGTGTTGAAAGACACAAGGCTCGGTTAGTTGCCAAAGGATTTTCCCAAGTTGCAGGAATTGACTATAATGAAACCTTTTCCCATGTAGCCAAAGTGAATTCCATATGCCTTGTTCTTTCCCTTGCTGCCTCACATAAATGGGAGGTCCATTAGATGGATGTTAAATCTGCCTTCTTGCATGGATATTTGTAAGAAGAAATCTACATGGAACAAACTCTTGGATATGTCCAGAATGACTCTAGCCTTGTATTTCTCCTTAAGAAATCTCCTTATGGTCTTAAGAAATCTCCCTGAGCTTGGTATGCCAAAATGGACGGATTTCTTATTAACACCGGATTCTCTAGATTGCATTCTAATCCTAATGTATATACCAAGAAAGTAGGAATCCATCTCATAATCCTTGTCCTTTATGTTGATGACCTTATCCTTATTGGTAGTGACTCAAAAATTTTAAACCATGTGAAAACCATCCTTAAGAAGAAATTTGAAATGACAGACTTAGGTTTTTTGCACTATTTCCTTGGCCTCCAAGTTTTGCAAACCAATGAAGGAATTTTTCTTTCCTAGTATAGGTATGCTTGTGACCTTCTTCGTCGCTTTCAAATGGATGATTGTAAACCAACCCCTTCTCCCTTCCAGTCTGGAGTCAAGATTACTGCCACCTATACTTCTCCTGAAGTTAATTCCACCCCGTACCATCAGTTAGTTGGTAGCCTCTTATACTTTACTCATACCCATCTTGATCTTTCCTTTGTTGTTGGTCTTGTTTCTCGGTATATGCAAACACTCCATGAAATCCATTGGAAAGAAGCTAAAAGGTTACTTCTCTATGTCTATGGTTCAATTCAGTTCGGGATACATTACAGTTCAGGGGGGACTCCTTTATTGGTTGGTTTCACTGATTCAGATTGGGTCGATGACCCTGATGATCGAAAGTCTACTGCAAGTTATATTTTCAACCTTGGTTCAGGACCTGTCACTTGGACCTGTAAGAAACAACAGGCTATTGCACTTTATTCAATAGAAGCAGAGTACCAAGCAGCGGTAAATGAAAGTTAGGAATCCTTGTGGCTTCGACAAATCCTTTCAGAGTTTGTATTCGAGCAACAACTTCTGACCAGCCTTTGGTGCGACAATAAGAGTGCCATTCAATCTCTCCAAATACCCAGTTCAACATCAGCGCAACAAACACATCGAGTTACACATGCACTTCATCAGAAATCTCATTCATTATCAAGTTATTGAATTTCTTTGTTTCCCTATAGAAGATCAAGTTGCATGTATTTTCACAAAGTCTCTTACAAAAGAGAAATTTTCCAAAATTTGATCTATGTTAGGAGTTCAAGAAGTTGTCATTAAGGGGGGATAGGCTCTAATGCCTCCTTCCTTCTCATATTGTGTCAACATTGTAAATCCTTCAATCCTATCCCAAGTTGTTATTAAGGGGGGATGTTAGGATATCTAGACACGTAGGAGTTAGTTAAGAATTACTTGGTCTAATGTGTCATTAGGTAAAAGTGTGTTTCTTAGTGTGTTTCTTTAGTATGCATTTGTAGTTAGGAAATTCAACAGTCTCGATATGTTCCCGACATAGAGTGATCCAATGGTTCACACTCTCCTTGATATTAATGAACATTGATCCATGGCTTAACACCCGATTGGCCCATGATCTCTATTTAAAGAGAATGGAGGGTCATTTGTCGACGATCAATTGTGAGAAACTCTCTTGTAAAATTTCTCTGTAATCTTTTTCTTTTGCATTAATAAACTACTCCAAGTGGACACATTGGTTGGGGCCGTGGATGTTTCCCCGTAGGGTTTTTACCACGTGAAAACATTGGTGTGTTGATATTTGATCTAGTTATGTGAGTGGTTACTGAAGGTGTTCATCCTCTGTTGGAATACCTGTGTTGTCAAACAGTTTAAGAGATTTTAGAAGGTAAATAATAAAGTGAAGTGATGAGTGTACTATAATTCAAAGTGAATACAAAAGAAATTATTTAAATAATAAATTTAATCAAGAAATTAGAAATGGGTTAACCCTAAAATAAAGAAAGTGGTCAAAGTGACCTAGAATATGCTTTTAAGGAAGTTACTTGGAGATTATAAATAAGAGGCAAGGCTCTCTCATTTTACACCACACTTGAGAATATTGAATGTCTATAGGTGATTGAGTTAACCAAAGGATATATAAGCTGAATTTCAGAGGGAAGGTGAAGAAAATAAGGCTGGAATTCAAGGGAGGATAAATTATTTTGATGATGCTTTCTAAGGTATGTTATTTAAAGGTCATCTCACCATTTTCATAGTAACTTTTCTTCTAGAATGAATCATAATGTGAAATTGATATACCATTGAGGGAACATATCCAATTATCTGTGGTAAACATTTAAGCTTGTGGGTCACCATATTTTTGGAGTTACACTCTGTGTAAAATAGGGTTTGTGGCTAGTCCTGAAACTAATCTAAAACAGGTGTTTCGGGTAAAAATGTCATAACTTCTTCATAACATATCCAAATTCAATAAGACCAAATGTGTTGGTTATAGTACAATATATAGTATTGTTTGTAACATTTTTAGATCCATTCAACAAATAT
The DNA here is from genome assembly GCA_000966675.3 of Picea glauca. Lineage (NCBI taxonomy): Eukaryota > Viridiplantae > Streptophyta > Pinopsida > Pinales > Pinaceae > Picea > Picea glauca. The sequence continues at coordinate 122,076 of JZKD02S2306786.1, forward strand.
TCTGTGCGGGACATGCTCTACAAGGTCACTCTCTAGAATAATCCATAATTCAGCAAGGTATGCCATCTTTGCTATAAATCCTTTTCTGAGATGTTCCAAGTAGTGACACTTGGAGGAAATTGCATAAAACACACTAAACAACATTGTTTACTATTTTCGGATCTTTATTCATTACAGGTACATAGTTATGATTATTTCAAGTTAGGGTTGTTGACTAATCCAAAACTAGGCATGTGAGGCTAAAGAAAAGTTTGATGAAAATGCTAGTCTCTTGTTGTTAAAGTTAAGGAAGGTTTGCATGAATGTGATCATATACACCAGGTATATTACAAAGTTACAAATCATATTTGGATGATGAATTTGATGAGGGATTTTGGTTGAGGTACATTTTGGGTACATGGTTGAGACAAGTAGTTGATGAGTTGGCACATACATGAGGTGTATAGTTGATGATGTTGGTACATATTGAAAAGTCATAGCTGATGAGTAGTTGATACATTATTGGTACATACTTGGTGCATGGTTGAATGCACTTGTTTATGGTACAGGTTGATTATAGGTTGTTTCGTACAGGTTGGTGCATGGTTGATTCACTTGTTTATGGTATAGGTTGATTACAGGTTGAGATACAGGTTGATTCATGGTTCAGATCTATTGGTACATGTTTACAGTGGTATATCTCACAGTGATAGTGTGACAGTGGTTCCATCATCCTACTTCTACTTCAGGGCGGTTGGACGGGGAAAGGATGGGTGGTTTTAGCCACCTTCCGATTGTAGCTGAAGAACATAGGGGGTTGTAGCCTCCTTCTAGTTGTAGCTAGAGAATAGGGGAGTTGGAGCTTCCCTCAGATTGTATCACGAGAAACAAGGGGGTTGGAGCCTCCTTCCTGTTGCAGCTGGAAAACAAAGGAAGTTGGTGCTTCCAATGAATCTAATTCTTCAAGACATATAAGAAAAAGCATTTTGTGGTTTTCTCCTACTTTGGGTTTCCACGTAAAACACTGGTGTTTTGTGTATGTGTATGCTTGTTCATTTGTTCATTGCTTATTTACTTTACAGTTATTGGATGATAATGCTACATTGATATAACACTTGGATTATATGGTTAAAAAGGATCAAATTTCTCTATTACCGATTCACCCCCCCTCTTAGTAATCCAACAAAATATCTGAGTGGCTTGGGATGAGCCATAGGTGAGTGTTGGGGGCCTATTGGACAGGCAGTTTTGAAATATTTTTTTGATAAAAATCCTAAGTAAAGAAGAAGTGTGCAGAAGAGGTGCATAGAGGAGAAGAACAAACACGAGTAAGTGTGCAGTTGAGATGCATTGAGAAGGAAAACGCACAGTAAGAAGAATAAAACAGGGAATAAAGAAAAGAGAAGAATAAAGTAGAATAAAGTGGGAGAAGAAAGATGATTAAAAGGAAGGATGACTGGTCAACATTCTAAAGATGGAACGACACGCAAAAGTAGCATGTAGACAAAAAAGCAGCAGAAGAAAGTAGTTGAACAATCAGTTAACTAAATGAGCCATGCAATGTAATGGGTTTTTGGGATGAACCAAGTAGCGTTTTAAGCCCTATATTGTATAAATATCTAACATGTTTGGAGATTATGGGTTCCTGAAGTGTGGGTTCCTTATGGTTGGTTCCTTTTTTGTGTGATTCTAGTTTGTTGCTATCTGTTTTTAGTCTGTAAGAGAGGAATCAATGTAGGAATGTAAGGGATGATGCAGAGAGAGAGAGAGAGAGAGAGAGAGAGAGAGAGAGAGGATTGAAATGCAGAGTGGCTAGGTTAGTAGAATATAAATATACCATGATACATCTTTGGAAGTGTAGTGTGCAAGCTTGAAGCACTTAACGTAATAATAATAAAGAAGCCAGTTGTTGTGGACGTATCCTAGAGTTGGGTGAACCATGTTAAATCATGTGTCTTATGTCTTTTATGTGATTGATTATCAATGTTGTCTCTATGCATAGTAGCTTAGCTTTGTATTATGCTCAATATTTGTGCCATAATCATCACTATCACAATAATAAATTTATGCAATAATCTGGAGTATATTGATAATATGAATCTGAATTGGTAAGTAAGTTAATACAGAACAAGGACAAAATTGTGCGCCCAGACATCATAAGGCATACTGAATTAAATGATTGTCTCACATTCCCTTACTACTACAAAATCCTAGTTCATGCAATCCCAATAGATACCTCGGGTGAGACTTCATCGGTGCAAGAAAGTGATGCCGAAAGGGACGATGTCTGGTGGGTTTTGTCGGTTATAGATAAATCAAACCTTAGGTTTTAAAAAATGCGTGCAGTGCCAACACCACCCAATTTTGATGGGGAGATTAAAATGGGGAATAATTATAAGCTTGACTACTTGGCCTAAAGAAGTACTTCAGATTCCATGACTACTCTGAAAACTTGAAGGCTTGAATATCTATTTTCAAATTGAATGGAAAGGCCTTCATTTGGAGGGAGGACCTTAGAAATGTAAAGGGAGTCCTTGAGAAAGAGTTGTTGTGGAGGAAATTTGAGAAATACTTCAAGAATAAATACCTGTCTAAAAGGTACTACAATGAAAAGACTAAGGAGTTCTATGAACGCAAGCTAGGATAACTCACCATAGATTAATATGTCAACAAATTCCTTGAGTTTTTGAGGTATTTTCCTTATATAAAGGATGACAAGGTGAATATGAAACAATTCATTAGTGGGATGCCTCAATACTTTCGATACATAATTGAGTTTGACGAACCTAATACTTTAGAAGACATTATAATTGGGAAGGAAAGGTACTTCTATGAGAAATTAAGGCACAAGGCATAACCTCATAAGGATTGGAAGAATAAAGGTAACTTGGGATTCAAGAAGAAGGGGTTTAAACCCTTAAAGTTTAAGAATAATGTGAAATTATCTAAGATGAGCCTTCCCACTAAGTGTGTGTCTCAATAGAATTTTCCATCTCATAGTGGAAATAAACCCTTTGGATCAGGCCGAAGAAAGACTGATAATACAAAGAGAGAACCATTGAAATGTTGGGGATGTGGAGAAGAACATTTACTGAGGAAATTCCCACATAGGGAACATGAGAGTAGGAGGGTCCACAACATCTAGGAAGCTACCACATTCAATGATGTGGCTAGGAGCGAACCACAAATTTATAGATCCTTGGATAATAGAAAAGTTTACCACCAAGCTTCAGTGGTGGAGATGGAAAGTATGATTTCTAACCATCTTGTTTCCATTATAATTGACCATGGTTATAATTTGAGTTATGTTTCCCCTCAAACTGTTGAGAAATGTAAAATGCGTAGAGTAAAACATGCTAAATCATGGCTGGTACAACTAGCCACAAGAATAAAAATAAATTTAATAGAGGCCATACCATTATGCCAATTCATTATGAATGGATTGTCTACCAAAGAAACCTTAAACATACTCCCTTTAGGATCTTATGAAATGTTGATTGGCATGGATTGGTTGGCTTCCCATAAAGCTACTTTGGACTGTTATAATAAAACATTGGAGTGTGAAGATGAGGAAGGGAAGAAAAGGACCTGCAAGGGATTCGAAATTATGTCTCAGTGAGACAAATATCAAACCTTCAAGTAAAGAAGTATTGCAGAAAGAGATGTTCTTGTATGAAATACAAGTACTGAACTATGTTGAGGACATTAAACCTAGTTTCCATGAGATACCAAAGGACCATCCTATATTGAAAGAGTATAGAGATGTGTTTCCTGAAGAGATCCCAGGCCTATCTCCAAAAAGAGATATTGATTTCTCAATAGAACTTATTCCTAGTGAAGGAGATGTTAGAAAAAGGTTACATTCGATCTAGTGTGTCTCCTTAGGGAGCACTAATTTTTTTGGGAAGAATAAGTATGGCACACTCATGTTGTGCACAAACTACAAACAACTCAACAAAATGACAATTAAGAATAAGTATCCCTTAGCAAGGATTGATGACTTATTTGATCTATTAAGGGGTGCTACAATTTTATCCAAGATTGAATTGTGGTCCGGATACCATCAAGTCTAGATTAAGGATGAATACATCCACAAAACAACCTTTAGGACAAGGTATGGGCACTATGAATTTTTGTTCGTTCCATTTGGGCTTACTAATGCACTAGCCACCTTCATGTGCTTGATGAATAATTTTCTCAGCAAGTTCATGAACATTTTTGCGTTGTTTTTCATTGATGACATCCTAATATATTCTAAGAGAAAGGAAGAGCATGAAGAGCACCTCAAGTTAGTGCTTCAAGTGCTAAGAGAACACAAGCTCTATGAAAAGTTTAGTAAGTGTGACTTTTTCCAAAAACAAGTCCATTACATAGGCCATGTCATCTCTGAGGAAGGGCTGGCAGTTGATCCTGACAAGACCAAAGCCATTATGGATTGGCCTACACCAAAACATTTAGTTGATATCAGATCCTTTATGGGCCCAACAGGATATTATAGAAGGTTCAAAAAGGGGTTTTCCAAGATTTGTTATCCAATCACCTCCCTTAAAAAAAAAAGAGTTAAATTTGTTTGGACAACAAAATGTGAAGAGATTTTCCAGCAGTTGAAACACCTTTTAACCAATGCACATGTGCTTAAAATTGCAGACCCAAACAAGGACTTCCTTGTGTGTACAAATGCCTACAAACAAGGACTTGGAGGAGTCCCCATGCAAGAAGGGCATATGA
>JZKD02S2306786.1:137996-154716 GCA_000966675.3 Picea glauca
AGACCTATGTGGAATTATATGTATGATGCGACAAACATCAACACTCCCTCTTAGTGAGGAAGGTATTTTTCACCACTCCAAGTTTGTCCCTAAAGAATACAAACTTCCCTTTAACCAAGGGTTTGGTCAGAATGCCTGCAACCTGCTCATATGTGGAAATATATTGAAACTTAATTGCTCCCTTATAGATCTTATCTCGGATGAAGTGATTCTTGATCTCAATATGCTTGGACCTATCATGGAATACTATATTCTCAAAGATTTTGATACAACTTTGATTATCACAGTATATCGTCGTGGGCTCGAACTCCTGATCAAATAATGCTGTAAGAAATTTGTGAATACAAATGACTCACAAATAGATATACTCATTGTCATACACTTTGCCTCTGCTAAACTGAGTGCTATGGAAGTATACTTCTTATTGAGCCATGTAATCAATGTTAATCCAAGACTGAAGCAACACCCTAAAGTGTTATTTCTATCTACTGCACTCCCTACAGCCTCACTTCATAACCTCCAAGATACCTCAACCCATACTCCATTGTACCTCTCAAGTACCTAAGCACATGCTTCGTTGCTTCCTAATGCACCTACCTCTGATCCATCATGAACTAGTTCAAGGTGTTGAAAAAAACGCATATATATGGCCTAGTGTTGACAAAATACATCAATGAACCTATCAATTGCCTATATAACCTAGGATCCACCAACTCTGAGTCTCAAGTGATAACATTCTTTAGGTTGGTAACTATAGGTTTACAATCCTCCATCTTGAATCTCCTCAATATTTCCACAGTGTACTTCCCTTGACCAAGGAATATCTCTCCCAATATTTACCATACCTCTAACCCCAAGAAATAATGCATCAATGAAATATCATTCATCTTGAACTCTATAGCCAAATCTGCTTTACACCCTGCTATAAGCTCCTTTGCACCTGTGAGAAACAAATCATCTACATACAACACTAAGATGAGTGGATCAATCAAAACAAGTATGAAGTACAAGTTAGGATCCTCCTTACTCTTGGTGAATCCCATACTTTGCAAGTATATGTCAATCATGGAGTACCATGCCCTAGGTACCTATTTGAGTCAGTACAAGGATTTCTTAATCTTGCACACATGAGATTTCCTCCCATGTACCTCAAACCCTTGAGGTTGCTCTATGTATAGTTTCTCCTCAATGATCTCGTTGAGGAAATTTGTCTTCACATCCATATGGTGAATCCTCCACCCCATGACTGAGGAAATAGATATAACAACTCAAATGGAAGCATATATGGAAACTGAAGTAAATGTCTCTTTGTAGGATACTCCCTCTATCTAAGAGAACCCTCTCACCACAAACCTCGCCTTGAACTTATCAATGCTTCCATATGAAACATCCTTGATCTTGAAGATCCACTTGGAAATCACGATTGATTTCCCCTCTTATATCAACACTATATCCCACACACCATTCTTCATTATAGAGGTGTAATCCTACACCATAGCATCCCTCCAAACATCTTGATTTCTACTTCCTCAAAACTGGAGGGCTCAACATCAATGATGCTACTCATAAATGCCATATAGTTGGGAAACTTCCTTGGAGATATGCTCTCCCTAACTATGCTCCTAGAAGCCTCACTAGCATCCATCAATGTATGTAATAACCACCTAGGTCTCCTAACAAAACTATAAGGGAGTAACTCCTCCTCCCCACCTGAAGTCTAACTTATTGAACTGGAAGTTGTTGAGCGCTACTCATCTTATACAAACTCATGTTCCTCATCCTCTACCACTGGTGACAACTCCTGAGACTTGTTATATGCCAAGTTCTCCTTGAAATTAACATCTCTACTCACAATGTCTTCCTCTGCATTAGTATGGAGATCTTGTAAGCCTCTTATGTCTCGTTGTACCCCATAATTACACTCTTCTATCCTGAAGGCTCCAACTTTGTTCTCTTCTCCACAGGCACATGGATATACATTGGACAACCAAAAATTATGAAATGTCTTATCTTTGGCTTCACTCTTATGAATGCTTCCTTAGAAGTCTTGTCCCCCAATATCCTATGAGGACTCCTTTTTTGCACATATATTGTCATGTTACATGCATCTTCCCAAAGAACCATAGGAAAATCCTGGTCATGTATCATAGCCTTGGAAGAACCAATGATGGGATGATTTTTTCTCTCTGCAATCCCATTCTGCTAAGGGTTGTATGATACTATCAACTCCCTATTGATTCCTACTTCCTTTTAGAAATTCTTGAATTCATTGGAGGTGTACTATCCCCCATTATTTTACCTCAAGACCTTGATCCCCCTCCCTATATAGTTCTCTACCTGAGCCTTGAACTTCTAAAACCAACTAAATACCTCATCCTTGGTCTTCATAAAGAAGATCCATATTCTCCTAAAAAATTAATCAATGAATGTCAGATAATATGATGCTCCCTGCACTAATGCTACTAAAATCATTCCACGCACATTTGAATGAATAAGATCCAATATCTTGTTGGACCTACTCTCGCTGCTTGGAGAAGCAGCCTTGGCATTCTTACCAAGTGCACACCCTCTGCACACACCCTCCTAATCAACACTTAAATATATAATACCAATGGCAATATCCATCAAAATCGATAACACCTTGTAGTGTAGGTTTCCCATCCTCATGTATCATATCTCACACATGTTTTCACTATCATGTACCAAGGCCTAAACATGCTTTCCCTGTAACCTGTATGAATTTATCTCTCTAACCCGAATGCTCACTGCTATGTTAGGGATATCTCCCTTTGGACATATGAGTACTTTCCCTCTTTGAAATATAACAACAAAAATCATGTCCTCCATAACTAAGATTGAGAGTACATTTTTACTAAGTCCCGGTATGTAAAGAACATCCTGGATCTCCAACAAACCTCCTAACTCAAGCTAGAAAAAGATTGTTCCCTCTCCTTTCACTACATAATTGCCAGGGATGATTTTAAGGATGGAAATTTATTTTAAAACATAGAATCCTTGGCGAATATTACTAATCTTTTATATGCCAACTATAAATGTTTGGCGACATTTTTGTAAAATATTAAAATTTTTAAGGATTTTATATAGTTCGTATAAAATTTTGGCAATTTTAAAGGTAAAATAATTTTATCCTATAGAATTTGAGCGAGTCAATTTTAGAATAGTGAATCTTGTTTTTGAAAAAAACACGAAAAATTAGCCCATGAATGAAATTTAGTCCCTAAAATCATCCCTGATTATTAATTGGCATCATCACCAAGCTCCACATGGATCCATGAGTCCTTCTTCGTTAGACTGTTGAATAGCTCATGTGCTTCTGTCATATAATGAGATGCACCATTGTCCAAGTACCACAAACTCCTTGTGACTATTCTAGTATAAAGTTAAGAAACTAGTGAGAAATCCCTCTTGAAATTCACAACAAAATCATCCAACTAAGTTTCTACATATGCTACTATCTGTTGTGATATTCCCCTTCTTTCTTCTTTTCTAGACACTAAATGCATAATGACCATTCTTGTGTCATGCAAAACACTTGATCTTAATCAAGTCTCTATTCTTCCCCATCTGTGATGTTCCTCCTTCACTATTACCCTTCTTGTTGGAAACCTTTCCTTTTCCCTTCCTTGTCTTACTGACAAGGGCCAAGTTCTCATCACTACCACCTTGCTCACAAGATTTAGACTCCTCTCAAGTCTCTTCCTGGATACAATAATCCCAAAGGTCATGTTCCTTCAAAATCAAAGTAACTTTTACTTTCCAATATACGGGATTGGATGCAATCCCTTAGATCTGATAAGTTGCCATGGAAATCATGTTTTGTTGAAACTACCCATGTACATACTTTGGTGTGCCCTGCTTGACCTATGCAACATGTATGTACATGTCTTGCTACACTATAAATCACATATCCACGCCCTGATATTATCCTATGCATGTACGTATGCATTATTATGTAATGTACAACATGTATACATGCAAAAACAAGATATGATGTTGTACAATTGTTTCAAAGAAATTCGTCCCTCGATTTCTGACTAGTTTATGGATCTATAGAAATATCCTTGTAGATTTGAAATATCTATTGCAAACTGATATGGATCTGAAATATGGCTCCCTCTCAGAGTGAGTGCTTTTATACCATGTTAATTTTATAATCCCAACACCTAGATAAATTTGTTGCTAGTGATTTCCTTGCTATAAAACAAACTTGTATCTCACAAAACAAAATGCATTGACTAGAATAATTAATGAAAATAAATAGAGAAAGCAAAGAAACCAATTCCAAACACACAAATATTTATGCCCTTCAAATTATCTTATCATTAGAATAATATCAAAGCTTACAAGGGCTCTCTTACTGGGAAAATGTCCCACTGAGAAATAAATGAAAACTATAGATAACACCTGCAAACCATAGCTACTCCTATGTGGTTGTAAGGCCTCATACATTAAACTTTCTTAGATATATACGCACCCTAGATTACTATATCCCATGTGTATATGCACCCTAAGTGACCTGCTCGATGCATATAGTGCAACCCTGCTACTATGGCTCCAATCTTTTGAATCCTCATGTAGTTTCCCCTGTTCTCTCTTATCCTTTGACTTGAACTGATCTCTAGATAAGATTCCCTTTTCACCTATCTAATGTCTCCTTGAGAAAAACTCCTTTTGTGCTCTCTCTCTCTCTCTATGATATGATCATATGAAGTGCCTCTCCTTCTTTACCCTAGCCTTAATTTTATAATGTTGAGTTATGACCTAACCCTAATCTCTAGTCTGAATGACAGTTGAGATTAAATCTCACCTCACTTGAGATCAATGGCTAATATTTAATTCACTAATACTAATAACCTTAACATTTCATTAAATTAAACTCAACTAATTAATAAAAGAACCTTACGTTAATAATTCCTTTAATTAAAGTAAATTACTAAGGTAGAAGGATTTGGACGACTTACACACGTCTAGACACTTAGACTTGTGTGGAAGCACATGTCTGATGCTACAAACATCAACATAAAAGATAGATAAAAGTATGCTAGGTAGTGTCTTTTTATTTCTTTTTTAATGAGATTGAAAAAGAGTTGAAAGTATATTCGTGAAGTGTATTTTTCGTGTATTTTTTGTGTCTTTTTACGAATCTGAAAAAAGAGGTAAAAATTAACTAGAAAGGTGTATTTTTTCGTGTCTTTTTACGAGTCCTAAAAAGAGGTAAAAGTTTACTCAGAAGGTGTATGTTTCATGGTTTAGCGAGCACGACAAGAGTTAAAAGTGAGCTCAGTTGGTGCCTTTTTCATGGTTTAATGAACATGAAAAAGTGGTAAAAGTGAGCTTGTATGGAGAGAATGAGTGCCTTAACAACATGGTTCTATGTTACAAATTCATGGAACTGACCTAAGAAACATGAATGCAAATAGGTATTGGAAAGTGAGATCCACTCTTAGCAACAGTTCTCTCCATGGGTAGGTGGGTGCAAAATGGAGGCCAAATAATGCAAGAGGTAGATGGTCAATAGATATTGCAATAGTGGCAAGTGGAATATGGGAAGACAACAACACAGTGGTGGGGTGCATGATGCAAGAAAGAAATTCATAAGTGGCAAAAAAAAAAACGTAAAAAGTTGGGAACCACCTCGAGATATGGCCAAAATATAGATGAAGAGAGAAGAATGAAGCTCAATGTCAAGTCATGGTGGGTCTACAAAAGGGTTCTTGGTCCTACAGGAAATCACATCGAGGTGCTAACTAGGGAACCCATGGAGGGTAGGCACTATCGAACATATTATGATGCACAAAATGGAGTTGGGTATGTCACTACCTACAAGATCAAACCTAAGGCATTGTGATGACAACATGGATGGTTAATAATGCAAGTGATATCACAAGGAAAAACCTATCCCTATGTGTGAGTTCAATAATATGTACCTCAAGTTCATTGGAAGCCATCATCTTTGTAAAAAAGTCCTTGTAATCCTATCAACACATGTAAACTAGATTCTTGGGTCAAAACGTGTAGTGAAATCTCAAAAACAAAAATGGATTTTTTGGATACGATATATGCAAAACAAAAGAACTCACACCACACCTATATACATGACACTATGCATTGTGACAATTTATGCAAAATAAATCCCCCCATTTCTAGGCTCAGGCCAAGGATCTTGATCGTCACCAAGGAATTCATGAGCCAATGTATGCATCATATGGCTCACCATGATAGGGCCATGCCACATAAGATCGAATGTCCACATATGAAGATACTCATCATGAGTGGTCTCATGAGATATGATAACTCCTTCATGGGGCCCATAACGACATGAAGGAGGTACAAAATGATAATCTTAGATGGAAGGGGAAGAAGATAACTCAGTGGAAAGTTCTGAAAAATATAACCAAGGAGGAAATGGGTCAAGCTAAGGAGGTTATTGGATGTCCCAGAAAATGCCCCTAGTCCTGGATAAAAAATCATCATGTTAACTCTCATTTGTTATAAATTAGCAAAGATGATCGATGCATCACCTCATCCTTTGTATTATTTATGGAAGCCATGAAATCCAAGATGGCCTCATCTAAAGGCAGATTAGTATCTAGGAAATCACATGAACGCGGTGAGTCAAAAACCCATTTGGATGGAGCACACTAATCACACTCCATATGAAGATGGAGTGGATGACAAAGATTAACTGATGTTGACAGGATTACCAGAGAGGCAATATAAATCGTTGTGAGAGACATGGTGGCTCTGTAAGACTCAAAATCATGTGGAAAAGGAACCACCCAAGGATCGAAAGACTAAAGGGATCCACTAGTAAACGAAGAGATCATATTGATCGGAGCAATATTCAGGGGAGAGGATGGTGGGGATAAAGGGAAAGTTCCCATCAATGACAAGTTTTTGAACATCCCTTCACAAACACTCATGTAAGAACTCTGGGAATCACTGACAAATGGTACATGTTGGCACAGGGGAAGGCCTAGGGTTCAACTCTAAAAATGCACCAACAATCCCTAACTACTGGCCCTTTCAGCAACACCTGGGAAGAAGATGCAGTATCACCTGAAGTAGAAATAGGGGGTTGCAGGACACATGTGTCTACAACCAGAGGAAATGTAAAGTGGATCTAAAGCAACAACACACATCAACCTAGTTATTCTATATCTACTTTAAGCCTATTGCACATACTATATCTTAGATCTAACACAATGATGCAATAATAGAGTAACAGGAAAAAAAAGAACACAACATCAATCACACAGAACAACAAGATATACGTGGTTCACCCTCTCCCTAGGGCTATGTCCACAGAACTATGTTTATTGATATTATATGAAAACATACAGTTCTATCTACACTCTTAGCTTGCAGATCTTTCTCTCCTTCTCTCTTCTCTCCCCACCCTGTGCACCTAGCTGCAGGGTTGATCTTTGCACCCAGCTCAAGATCTTACAGAATGTTCTCACACACAGTACTTCTCTCTCTCAACAACAATAATAATCAACAACCATTAACCATAATCACATAATCTAACAATGAACCCCTCTTCTCTAATCTAGGTTCTTATTTATACATTACAATAGCTCTCTGACATCCTTAGGTTGAAACCTAGGTGTCAAAACCCTAGGTGTCTAAAACCCTGGGTCAACTTGACCTGCGTTTTTCGGGCTTTGCCAACTTGTGTTTCCTTCTTTCCTACGAGGTGCTCCAAAGAATCTATTGGTGTATTTTTCCACTTGTTGAGTTGTCCACGATCCATCTTCCTTGTTGATTTGTCTTCCTTGATCCTCTCATTCAACGACTTGTTTTCCCTTACTTCTCTCCTTCTTTTCTGCATCTTTGGCCACTTCGACCCAATCTCAGTCAATGTGTTTTCCGCGTAGTTTTTACTTCACCTTATTTCCTTAATCCTCACTTTCTTCCATAACCAAGGGACAACAGGCCCCCGACACTCATTTGACTCGTCCTGAAGCACTTCAGGTCTGAACCTTCTATTTCACTTTGACTTCAAACTACACAGGACAGCTTGTGCGATCTGCTCTATCCCTCCCCCCTATGTGTAGACTACCTTTTCTATGTCTAGTACCCAGTTTCAACTGCACCTCACACCTAGACCCTTCTTGTTTTTCTTTTACTGAGAGCTGCAAGGTAGTTGGTTGTCATAATACAATTTCAACCAGCTCCCATTTACCAAACCTTCCTTCCATTCTCTCTTCAAAGTCTTCAACTATGCATCTCCTCCTTCTGTAACATAGGAAACCTCATATGTCCCAAGCCAGTGTGTCCTGAACTTCCCTGGATGCTTTATGAACTTACTGTCATATACCAATACTAGATCTCCTTCCTGGAATGTTTTTCTCTTGATATGTCTGTCGTGATAGACCTTTTCTCTTTCCTTATGTACCTGCTGGTAAAATCCTACAATGAATCTGTCTTCTTCCACTTCGACCAACTACTATAGCAGGAAAACCCCTTTATAGACTACACAAAGGGCCTAAAGTGTAGACAGGGCTAACCATCTAAAGTCTCCTACTTTTTTATCACTATCCCAACATTACCCCACAATCATACATAAAATACAAGAGAGAAGGATCTGGTAGGCCTACCTTAAACTCGACGTCTGGTGTTGATCTCTTTGCACTTGGTTGTTTCCTGACTGCAAGTCTCCTCCCAAGGATGACCTACATTCATCAAAAGATAAACAAGAAACTACAAGAACATATTCTATATATGGATTAGTGGGTTAGACATCATAAACAAGAAATGTAAACAAATCATATAATTTCAAGACATCATTTGGCGGGACGGAAAAAGTACTTCTTTATATTAATATCACAAAAAGCACTTACAACATGAGATCGACACTGCTCCTTGAACTTGGTCCTGGGCTCCTCTTCACCATGCACCAACTTCTTCCACATCTTCTTCTCCTCTTCAGTTCTCTCTTAGGGAAATGGTAAGGGATTTACAATTGGGGCAAAGGGGGGTTGATTAAATGGGCAGAGTGTCTTTGCTCTCGTGCCTCTCCTTGCAATGGGACCCCAACCCCCTTCTTTTATAGGCCAAAAGGGACAATAAAGGTTGGGGTGACTGGCTATGGGCAGTCAAACGGTTAAGTAACGGCCCAAAAACTAGAATCCTATGCAAATTTCCACATTTCATGATATTTTGTGAGTGTACGTGGGTTGTAGTGGCTCAGTAGGTGTGTGTACGCGGGCAGTAATGGTGCAGGGCACGTACACCTTCAAAATGATGGTTTTTAGAAGAGTTGTTCAATAATGGATTGGTAAATATAGCAAGTTAGATGGATTGATGCCAGGTATACATGTCAGGTGCAATTTAGGGTTATAACATATTCCCCCTAATGTGTGAGGTCATAAGAGCATTTGATGGCCGAAATACATTACAAATCTTCACCATTGTATGATGTGAGTGAGCCCAAGGACCAGATTTCAGGAGGTGCCATCTGCAAAAATAACAATATTTCTCACCAAGGCGGGCATACCCATGCTCAGGATGAAATAAAATCATGACTGCCAATCAAATACACTGCAGATCCATGTCATATAACTATATAAAGTGTAGCTGAGAGAAATACACAATGGATCCACATCTCAAAATCAAATTATATACATGTATAGTATCCATTTTTAAGAAGCCAATGACACCTGATGGTTGGAGATGAGGTCTTCAGAGCTCGAGAAACAACTTCAGAATCTTAAAAACTCGGGTAGGAGTGTAATATGAGTGTACAACTTAACTACCCAAGGGTATTCGACGGCTTATCGATAACAGACAAGAGGATCTTGATGATCAGGCATAGAACTTCATTGATTTTGAGCAAGGACTTGACTGGTCTTTCGGGGTGGCCGGGCATGAGGAAAAGAGACAAACTGCAGAAGGGCTAACTCAAGTTTAGTAAGACTTCCCTTGGACAAAAGCACGAGAAAAAATGAGACTTGGGGAGCATGGAATTGACATAAGTTCACGATGCAGGAGGCAAAGCGAACTCTCCATATGTTTGGAAGGGTAACCAAATGGAGGAGGACATAGCTCTATGTAGTGAGAACATCTTCCTAAAGTCTTATTAAATCATAAGGCTTGACGAAAAAACGGAAAGATGTGCTTTGTCCAAGGGTGACTCATTGTGTTGTCAACAAAAAGAAAATGCTTTTCCCTTCCTCTTTTTGGGGTATATTTGATTTTTTTTGTCTTTTTCAATAATTTTGGGAAGCTTGAAAAAGAATAAATAATGCTACGTTACAAAGGAGGATCGAGTTTCGTAGACATACTAGTTCCAAGCGCAAGGAACACATTGATGCTCAGAGCAAGGGGACATATGTAGGGAAAGGACACCTGGGGAAAATCCTCCATGGGTCAAGGTGTCAAGACGTAGAGGCAGAGTGCTACAAGGCTTGTGTATAAGGCATGCTTTAGATGGCTCATTTGAGAGCAACATGGAGCTGGCATTAGGCCAAAGACACAGGAATGAAAATGTTATTAATAAGACACAATGATAACGTCATTCGATGTGATTTTAACGAGCCCAGAGAAGGTAATCTCGACGATTTTTCATTTTTAGAGAGTCTAAAAAAACTTAAAAGGAGACTCCACTGGGGTATCTTTTTTGAAGGTATTCTGGTCGATTCGAAAAAGCGGTAAACTAGCACCGAACAAACGTCTATTCAAAATCATTTTAACGAGTGTGACAAAGACAATATCACTCGACAATATTTTCATTTTTAAGGAGTCTGAAAAGATCTTAACTATGGAATCCGTAAGGGATGTTCTTCTGGACCAATTTAATGAGTGTGAAGAAACAAGGTCACTCGACTATCTTTTCAATTTTACAGAGTCTGAAAAGAGCTTAACTATGGATTCTGTGGGGGTTCCTTTTTCATAAGTTTAGTCCCTCGGGCCCAAAAAAGGGTCAAATCTATACCTAAGAATACTCTTCTAGAGAACCGAGGCTCCTAGAGTATACCTTTGTTTTTACTTTTGACCATCAAGACCAAAAAAGGGGTAAACTACCTCTAGACAGACGTGCCTTCAAATTTCAGTTTAGCGAGCGTGAAGGGCAACAAGATTGCTCGGCAATATTTTCATATTTAGAGGGTCTGAAAAGGGATTAAAAGAAGACCCATTGTGTTTTGGGAGTCTCGAGGGTGAGGTCAAGAGCGATAATGAATCATGCAAATGAGGCTCATACTCGTAATCAGGAAAAATTTATAAGGACTCCCGAGCCTATAGTCATTAGTGATGGTATGGACACCAAAATGCAACCAGGATCTACCTAGGGAATCCATGTGAAAGAATATTCTACCACTAAATTACGACACTTCTAGAGAAAGAGTGAGGGTTCCATGTCGCAAATCGGTGGGATCGATCCTATGGAAAAGAGGAAAATACTACGAGGTGCAACAAGTGGAGGTGGAAACATAACTTACATGCACAAAGTTGAAAAAATGACCTTTTACCAAAAGACCTTTAAAATGACCCAAATATCCAAAAAGTTTCCCAATACCCAAAGTAACACTTATCGTAACATTCCATAAGAAACTCATGAACCAGACTAAATGATTTTTAAGTTAGAAAAAACGACAAAAGGGTTCGAAAAAATGACAAAAAGGGCCAAAAACGTTTATAAATAGAAGTTTGGCAGCTCATTATCACTATTACGAATTGAGGATTGACCAAAAGTCAAAAAACACACTTTTGTCAAAAGAGTTGATTCTGGGACCTTAAGTGGACGAAACGAACTTTTGCTTGGATCAAGTACAAAATAGCCCCTCCTGCATTTCCTTTCCTCCTTGTTGTATTTATTTTTGTTTTTTGGGAGGGCACTGACCTTTAAAATGGTCGGCCCTATGTGTACATGGGTTTTCCTAGGACAACATGCGTATGCCTACGTGCAGATGAAACTCTACACATGGGCATACGTGAATGTATCCACTACAGCCCGCGTATACCCTCCAACATGTGAAAAAATTAAAAATGCAAGAGTTAACTCTCCATGATTTTGTCTTTTTGCAGGATGTACGTTTATTGGAGAGAGAGGGAACATGAGGACTTTGATTTTTTGGTCTCCCCACTGTTGTCACTGTCTTTTCACAATGCAGGTTGCTAAGGTTCTTCCAGTGTCCGTTTATGAGGGAACAACCCAGGTTGCTAAATGCATTGATAGATTATTGGCATCCTGACACAGAGGCATTCATGCTTGAGGGGCAGTTGTTGACTCCAACGACTGAGGACATTTACTTTCTGATTGGTCTCTCGAGGAGAGGGGATCTAGTCAACTTGCGCACTTTTCCATCCAAGCCACACAACATCGAGGAGTTCATTGGACTCCATTGGGAGGTTGGTACTGAGAAAGTAGGTTCTCAGGTGCCTATAAACAAGATCAACAACCTATCGTTGAAAGCGATTGTTCTACTCATCGGACGAATCACGAGATCCACAACTTTGCATCAAGCTTCCTAGGTGCACATGTATTGTGCAATTCAGTGCTTAAATGAAAAAAATTTTTACTAGAGAACAACCATGCTAACATGCATGAAGACACAGTTGACAAATTGTCGAGTGCGAGCGCATAGGAACTTCAGGTTTGGGACCATTTTGTGCGCTTTCTTCTTTGAGAGGGTACCTAGTCTCAATCCTTGAGAGATGGTACGAGGGCATGAGACCACTCTCCCAATGCTATGCAAATGGGCAGTGATGTTGCCGCGACAGGGTGGGGGGAGGACCATTGAGGCCTTTGATGACAAGTTTTTTGGCTGGTGGTCTCGACAAATTTTGGCAATAGAGGACTACCCCTATGTTGGGATCGAATTCTCTAGGGACCCTGACATGGTCGTACCTCCCGGAGTAAAGCGAGGAGAGTTAGGTATGCTTGTTTTTTTCAACGTTATTTAATTTTTATTTCTATTTTATATATATCATTTTTTTTTGTACTAGAGTATCTGACAAGTATGTATCTGTTATGTGCAGATGTGGGACCAGTGCATCCAATAGATTTTGTGAGAACCAGGTGGCATCCTTGACCAGAGGCAGGACCAGCAGTAGCAGTTGGGCCTCCAGCCAGAGAGGATGATAGATTTTTGAGACGGGTGGAGCAGAACCTTATCGCGCTCACTCGCAGAGTCCCAATGGAATCGAGGACCTGCCACCATCGATGCAACCTCATGTAGTTGGGGTGCCACAGACCTGGGTCCATCTTTTTCGGCATTTGGAAAATGTCGTTGTTCACTATGATAGGGCCAACAGGCTCTGCCCGTAGCTAGGATAGACTACTTACATGTTGAGAGCACCTTTTGTATATTTTTTAGGGCATAAGCCCCTGTGATTCTGAATGGACATATTTTTGAGGCGCTTGCGCCCACTCATGTACTCTGATATTTTTTTGATATATATATGGATATTTTTCATATTTTTTATGTCTTATGGATTACATCTATTTTACAAATGTGCATGTGTGTGATTTTTCTTACATGTGTGCAAAATTCCAATCTAATATATGATTAGCTAGAGTATCTGTGATTTGATTCAATATCCTAGAAACATGGATATACATAATGTAATCAAAACTTTGTTCTAAGAGACGTACCCTAAGGAACCGTCAGTGTAGTGTAGGATCATAAACGCGGTAAACCCCATTTAACTAAGACACAACCAACTGAGCATCTAAGTAGACCCAGAGGTGAGAGATACTATGCGACAAAGCGTCACAAAGAAACTCTAATACTGTGTTGTATTCAGTGACATTGTTTGTGGCGTCACCTAAAAAGATACCTCCTTAAGATAGCAATTGGCCCTGAGGTGTGAAAATCAACCAAGCTGCGGAAGCAAGCCTCCGAATGTGTCTGCTAGCATCATCCGCAAACCCAATGAACACCTCTGATTCTCTTGACATCTTCCATAGTGAAAAAGATGACATCAAAAATGACACTTCCATAAAACCAAAAAGACAAAAATAAAAAGAGAATGTACATGAACTATACATATTTTACAAGAAGTCACCCAAGGCGACCCACCTACAAGTAATAATTCTTGAGGTAGAGACCATTTCTAGGCTCCACCAAATCATTTCCCTCAAAATCCATGAGACGATAAGCACCCTTCTTTAGAAACTCCTTCACGATGAAAGGTCCAAACCACATGGGTTTGAACATGCCTGCCCCCAGGGGATCCTTATCTTGGTCATAGACTAGGACAAGGTCACCTTCTAGAAAAAAAAATTGAGGATGAACGGACCGATCATACTGACACTTGAATTTATGTTTGTGAGCCTTGTTAGCCAAGGCTGCATCCTGACACTACTCATCAAGTTTCTCAAGATATAATAAACACTCTTCAAGTAGTGAAGTGTCTGGAAATAACTGTACTGCCAACTTTAGAGAGGGGATATGACACTCTATAGGCAAGACTACTTCCAACCTGTAAACGAGTTGAAAAGGTGAGAAACTGATTGCAGTTTTAACAGATGTTCTGTAGGCCCATAATGTCGAGTACAACATCAAATTCCAATTTGACCTGGCCGAATTGATCGTTCGTTCTAAAATATTCTTCAGGGATTTATTCACAGCTTCCACCTGACCATTCACTTGTGGGTAGTAGGGTGATGAATTTTCTTGCCTCAACCCAAGCTTTGATGTTAACTCGAACATCATTTTTTTCTGAAAGTGACTGTCATGGTCAGTGAAACTATATCTCGAGATGTCGAACCTTGATATTATCTAGTTAAACAAAAAGAGAGTTGCAGTCTTGCCATCATCTTTAAACGTTGGCATAGCTTCGACCCAATTTATGAAGTAGCCTACTGCTACGATGATATAACATTTCCCCTTTGCAGAAGGAGGGTTGCATGTAGCGTAATCAATCGCCCACTTGGTGAAGGGACCAACTGTGATGACGGGAAACATGGGAGCAAGGTGTGCCCTCATCTTCTGAGAGAAGATCTGACACTAGTGTCACTTCTTGACCGATTCAACACAAACTTTGATTAATGTAGGCCAAAATTAATCATCTCGTAGAATATGTTGGGTTGTTTCCAACCCAAACAAATGACCGCCACATGCTCTAGTGTGGCAATTGTTGAGCACGATTTCCACCTCTTCATGGGTGAGACACCAGTGAAGGATGCAATCTACACCTCAACGATACATCGTGTCCTCGAGTACGAGATATTTTTTGTCTTGATGGCGTATACGTCGATGCTCATCAAGAGAAGCAGAGGTAGGGAACTTCAAAGTCTGGATATAGACTACTATATCTCTGTACCAGGGGTCCGAAGACGCAATCAGAAACATGTTTCCTTTGATAGGTGACTCTTCGGGTATAACCTCACCTGATTCGACTAGAAGTTCCAAAATGAGTTCCGTAAAGACCAAAGACTTTTTGGATTTCACCGAAACAAAATCCAACTTGAATTCCTAGAGGAAAACTATCCATTTACTGATCTTTACACCAATTACACGTTGTGTCAACATGTATTGAAATGGATTCACAATAGCAATGACGATGGTCTTGCAAAACAAGATGTAATGGAAAAACCGTTGGACAGCATGAACTGCTGCCAACGCAAGTTTTTTAATGTGGGAATAATTTAGTTCCGGTCCAACCAAACCTCAACTCAGGTAATAAATCACATATTCTGAGAGAAAATCATCCCCCTGAACCAAGATCATACTGATGGTCGACTCCACAGCAGCCAAGTACAATAAGAAATATTTATTATAATTGGGTGTTTGAAGCAGAGGGGTAGACATGAGGGAACGTTTCAATGCTTCAAAAGAGAGTTGAGCGGCTTCGTCCCAATGGAAAGGAACATCCTTCTTCAATAAATGCATGAAACCCTTTGTGATCTCGACATCATTTGCGATGAAATGCTGTAAAAAGTTTGCTTTTCCCTGTAGACTCTGAATCTAAGGGATTGTGCGCAGGGGAGTGTTATAACCCTAAATTGCACCACACATGCTTACCTGGAATCAAGCCAACTCATATCCCTCCTTTGCCAAAGCACTATTGAACAAATCTTTCAAAATCCTCTTTTATAAAGGCCCACATGCCCTAATCCATTACCGCATGCGTGTACACGCTGGCTGACCCAAAACAGCCCGCATGGACCTACAAAAGCATGGAAAAAGGAAAGTTGTTGATGGAACAAAAATCTATGGGTGATTTAACTAAAACTCTCGGCCATGCATGGCCGAGGGTTTGTCCAAATACCTATCTCCTTCTAGCCTATAAAAGAAGGGGTAGGGGTACCATTTGAAGGAGGAAAAATATAGCAAAGAAACTCTGGCCATTTACTTATTCCATTGTCCCAACCCTTTAGCCTTTCCTTATTCCAAAGGACATTCAAAGCAAAGCAGTTGAAGGACAAAAGAAGAGGATCCCAGGATCAGGTTCAAGGAGAAATGGCCGGTCTCAACTTTTGTAAGTTGACTCATTTTAAGTAATAAAGAGAATGATTTTTCCGTCCCAATTCATGAAATTTTTATGGTTTGATTATTTTATGTTTGATTTCTAACTCGTTAGTATATATGTAGTATGCGTTCATAGTTGTTTCTCATCTTGAATGCAGGTCAGCTTTGGAAGGAGTATTGCGAACAAGTAATCAAGCACAATGGAGGATCGACATCAAACGTCGGTAATGAGGTAGGTTGATCTTTCCATGCATTTACTAAGAAAAGGGGATTTAAAT
>JZKD02S2306786.1:154766-203137 GCA_000966675.3 Picea glauca
AATACTCCTTCCAAAGCTGACCTGCATTCAAGACGAGAAACAACTATGCACGCATACTACTTATATACTAACGAGTTAGAAAGAAAACATAAACTAATCAAACCATAAAATGTTCATGATTTGGGACGGGAAAATAATTCTCTTTATTACTTAAAATGAGTCAACTTACAAAAGTTGAGACCAGCCACCACTCCTTGAACCTGATCTTGGGCTCCTCTTCTTCTGTCCTTCAACTTATTTGCTTTGAATCGCCTTTGGCATAAGGAAAGGATAAAGGGTTGAGACAATGGAATATGTAAATGGGCATAGTTTCTTTTCTATATTTTTCCTCCTTCAAATGGTACCCCTACCCCTTCTTTTAAGGCTAGAAGGATCTAGGTATTTGGACGAACCCTCGGCCATGCATGGCCGGGAGTTTCAGTTAACTCACCATAGATTTTTGTTCCGTCGGCAACTTTCCTTTTTTCATGCTTTTGTCAGTCCACGAGGGTTGTTTTGGGCCAGCCAGCATGTACACATGTGCAGTAATGGATTAGGGCGCATGGGCCTTTATAAAAGATGATTTTGAAAGAGTTGTTCAGCAATGATTTGGAAAATAAGGGATATGAGTTGGCCTGATGCCAGGTAAGCATGTGTGGTGCAATTTAGGGTTAAAACAGATGCCCCCTAATGTGTGAGGTCAGAAGAGCATCTGATGGCCGAAATACATTACCAATCTTTACTGATGTGCCGAATGATTGAGCCCAAGGATCAGGAACCGGGAGGTGTCATCTACAAAAAGAACAAATGTCTCACCGAGGCGGGCATACCCATGCTCGAAATAAAATAAAACCATGTCTACCAATAAAATACACTGTAGATCCATGTCAAATAACTATAAAGAGTAGCCACGAACAATACATAGCGGAGATACATCTCGAAATCAGAAAGATATACATATAGAGTATCCATCTTCCAAAAGTTGATTCGGCCTGATGGTTGGAGATGAGATCTTCAGAGCTCGAGAAACGACTTCAAAATCTTCAAAACTCAAGTAGGAGTGTAATATGAGTGTATGACTGCACTAACGAGAGGTCTTCGATGGCTCATCGGTCATGGACTTGATAATCTTGATGATCAGACTCAAGGCTTCAATGATTTTGAACAAGGACTTGATTGGATGTTCAGGATGACCGGGTATGTAGACAAGAGACATATTGCAAAGGGGCCGACTCAGGCTTAGTGACAAACTTCCCTTGGACAATAGCATAACAAATGATGAGACTCGGGCAGCATGTATGTTAATCATAAGTCTATGAAGTAGGAGACAACACAAACTCTCCATATGTTTGGAAGGATAACCAAACGATGGAGGACACAACTCTATATAGAGAGAAAAACTTCCTAAGGTCATACTACATCCCATAGTATGATGAACAAACGAACAGATGTGCTTTATCCAAGGGAAACTCATTATGCTGCCAATAAAGAAAATACTTTTCCCTTCCTCTTTTTGGGGTATATTTGATTTTTTTTGTTCTTTTCAATAATTGTGGAAAAAGAATAAAGGAATATTACATTACAATGGAGGAATGAGTATTGCAAACATACAAGTTCAAGGCACAAGGACAAGACTGATGTTCCTCCGGGGGCCAATGGTGTTGAGATGCAGAAGAAAAATGTCACAAGGCTGGTGTATAAGGTATGCAAATGCGGTTAATAAAACACACAATGGTAACGTCCTTCGATGTAAGTTTAACGAGCCCAAAGAAGGTAAGCTCGGTGATTTTTCATATTTAGAGAGTCTGAAAAAACATAAAAGGAGACTCCATTGGGGTACCTTTTTCAAAGATAGTCTAGTCGGTTCAAAAAAGGGTAAACTAGCACCGATTAGACGTCGATTAAAAACCATTTTAATGAGTGTGACAAGGACAAGATCACTCGGCCATTTTTTCATTTTTAAGGAGTCTGAAAAAAGATTAACTATGGACTCCGTCAAGAATATTTTTCTGGACCAATTTAACGAGTGTGAAAGAATAAGGTCACTCGGTGATCTTTTCAATTTTAGGGAGTCTAAAAAGAGCTTAACTATGGACTCTGTGGGTGTTTCTTTTTCGTAAATTTAGTCCCTTAGGCCCGAAAAAGGGATTAAATTATATCTGAGAGTACTCTTCTAAAGAACGGAAGTTCCATAGAGTATACCTTTGTTCGTATAGTTGACCGTCCAGACCGAAAAAGGGGTAAAGTACCATCGGACAAACGTGACTTCAAATTTCAGTTTAACGAGCGTGAAAGGCCACAAGATCGCTCGACAATCTTTTCATGTTTAGAGGGTCTAAAAAGGGATTAAAAGGAGACCTGTTATTTTTTTGGAGTCTTTAGGGTGAGATCAAGAGCGAAGAATAATCATGCAAATGAGGCTCAAACTCATATTCAGGAAAGACTATAAGGACTCCCGAGCCTATAGTGTTTTAGAGACGGCATGAACACCATAATGCAACCAGGACCTACCTAGGGCATCCATGTTCTGGTAAGCTCTACTGCCAAGTTGCGACACTTCTAAAGCAGATATGATGGTTCTGTGTCACAACCTGATGGGATCGATCCTATGGTAGAGGAAAAAGACAACGAGACACAAAAGTCGAGGTAGTAAGCTAACCTATATGCTCAAGTTGATTCTTGGAAAAAAATTCATGGACCATCAAAATTTTCTCAAAACTAAAAAAAAGTGTCCCAATACCTGATCAAATCCCTCCCATATAACTCCTGAATCACTCTAAAAGGTTTTTGGTATAAAGAAACTGATAAGGGAGGCCAAAAAAGTGACAAAAAGAGGCCAAAAGTCTATAAATAGAACCTGGCAGCTCATTATCACCATTACTGATTTGGAAATTGACTCTAGGGCCAAAACACCCCCTTTGATAAAAACAGTGATTCTAGGAGCTACAGTGGACGAAACAAACTTCCGCTTGGACCAAGTAAGTACAAACTCCCCTATCTAGCCATTCAATTCTTCAATTTTACATTTTCTTTCATTTTTTGGGTGGGCATTGACCTTTAAAAGGTCGGCCCTAGGTACACACGGGTTGTCTCTGGACAGGCCATGTGTACACTCGGGCAGAGTAAAGTCTGCTCATGTGTACACACGACTATGGCCTCTACAGCTCATGTCGACCCCCCTTTTATAGAAAAAAAGAACTAAAGAGCAAGCACTGACCCTCCTGAACTTTGTTGTGTTGGCAGGATGTATGTTCAGTGGAGGGAAAGGGAGAATGAAGCAATTAGTGAGTTGGTCGCGGGAGATCCGAATGTCGTGGCCATGTTGATGCAATTTGGTTTACTTAAGTTCTTCCTGTGTCCATTTATGCGAGTGCAACCAAGGCTACTGAATGCCTTGATTGACTACTGGCACCCTGATGCAGAGGCCTTCATGCTAGAGGGGCAATCACTGGTGCCCACCACCGAGGATATCTACTTTTTGACTGGCCTCTCAAGGAGAGGGGAACTAGTCAACTTCAAGGCTTTTCCTGCGGGGCTGCATAACATAACGAAACTGATAGCCAAGCACTTTGAGGCTGGGACAAACCGTGTGAGCTCCCAGGTGCCCATTAGTAAGATCACTAACCTATCGTTGCAGGCAATATTGTTACTGATTGGGTGGATTACCGGTTCAACAGCCTTGCATTAGGCATCTCGTGCAAAGATAAACTATGTCATCCAGTGCTTGAATGCACATATTTTTTACTGGAGTACCACACTACTTGAGTGTATGAAGAGGCAATTGATAGATTT
The DNA here is from genome assembly GCA_000966675.3 of Picea glauca. Taxonomy (NCBI): domain Eukaryota; kingdom Viridiplantae; phylum Streptophyta; class Pinopsida; order Pinales; family Pinaceae; genus Picea; species Picea glauca. Next base: position 158,538 of record JZKD02S2306786.1, read on the forward strand.
TCGACAGTGGACACAGAGAAACTTCGGGTTCGGGATGATTTTTTGTTCATTCTTCTTTGAGAGAGTTCTGAGCTTTAGTCCTCGGGAAGTGGTATGAGGACATCAGGCCTCTTTCCCTACAGTATGTAGATGGGTAGTATTACTGTTGCGACAAGGTGGTGGAAGGACCAATGAGTCCTTCGATGATGACTTCTTTGCATGGTTGTCACGGCAGATCCCTGTGATCGAGGATTACCCATATGCAGGGATAGACTTTTCTAGAGATCCTGAGATACCCGTGCCTCCTAATGAGGAGTGAGGGGAGATGGGTAAGTCTCCACCTTTGTAGTTTTTTTTTTTTTAATATGTAATTTTTATGTCATTTTTGTTATATATATCATTTTTTTTATATTCCAGAGTATTTGACGGGTATATGTTTGTTGCATGCAGATGTGGGACCCATGCGACCTGCTGATTATGCACGGAACAGGCGTCATCCTTGGCTAGAAGCCGCAACTGTCGTTGGGGGACCAGCAGTAGCAGGGAACCTCCTAGCCGGGGAGGCTGAGAGGGTCCTTAGACGAGTTGAGCGGAACTTCACTGCACTCACTCGCATAGTCCTGATGGCAGAGATAGAGGACCTTCCACCATCCATGCAGCCTCATGTAGTGGTGGCACCTCAGACGTGGGTCCGATTGTTTATGAATTTAGCCCATGCTACCTATTTAGACTTTTTACGTGCCACGAGCACTACTTTTATATATTTTTTGAGGGCATAAGCCCTGTGATTCGTTATTAGTCCCATTTTTTAGGCGCTTGTGTCCATCTATGTACTCTAGTTATCTTATGATGTTATATATGGTTTTTTTTATCTTTTGTGTCTTATGGATCACGTGTGCAAAAATGTATTTACATGCATATGTCAATGTTCTTTCATATGTGTGCAAGATGCCAATCTAAAATTTGATTAGCTAGAGTATCTGTAATTTGGTTTAATCTCCTAGGAACATGAAAATATGTAATATAATCAAAGTTTCATTCTAAAAGACATACCCTAAGGAATCGTCGGTGTAAAGTTGGATCATGAACCCAGTATACTCTGTTTAGTTGTGACACAACCAGTTGAGCATCGAGATAGACCCAGAGAAGAGAGATACCCAATGACAAGGCGTCACGAAGAAACTCAATAACTGCACTATACTTAGCGACATTATTTGTGGTGTCACCTAAGCATATACCTCAGGAAGATAACAACTGGCCCTGAGGTATAAAGATTACCCAAGCTGCGGAGGCAAGCCTCCGAGTGTGCCGACTACAATCATCTGCATACCCAACGAACACCTCGGAATCACTTGACATCTGCCATATTGATGAAAGATAACATCAATGACACATCCATAACACTTAAAAGAAATTAAAAAGTAATAATACAAAGACTATACATATGTTATAAAAAGTTACCCACAGTGACCTACCTATGAGTAATACTTCTTGAGGTAGAGCCCATTTCTAGGATCCACCAAAGCATTCCCTTCAAAATCAACCAAACGATAAGCACCCTTTTTTAATACCTCTTTTATGATGAAGGGTCCGAACCACATGGGTTTGAATTTTCCTGCCCCCAGGGGGTCCTTATCTTGGTCATAGACCAAGACAAGGTCGCCTTCACAGAAAATCCAAGGACGAACAGACCTATCATACTAACACTTGACCTTATGTTTGTGAGCCTCGTTGGCTAGGGCCGCATCACGACGCCGCTCATTGAGCTTCTCAAGGTGTACTAAGCGTTCTTCAAGTGGAGAAGTGTTTGGAAATAATGGTACTGCCAATTTTAGAGATGGGATATGACATTCGATGGGAAAGACTACCTCCAACCCGTAAATGAGTTGAAAAGGTGAGAAACCGGTTGCAGTCTTAACAGATGTTCAGTAAGCCCATAATGCCGAGTATAACATCAAATGCCAATTTGACTTGGCTAAGTTGATAGTTCACTGTAGAATAGTCTTAAGAGTTTTGTTTACAGCTTCCACCTGCCCATTGGATTGGGGGTAGTAGGGTGATGAATGTTCTTGCCATAACCCAAGATTTGATGTTAATTTGGTCATCATTTGGTTCTGAAAGTGACTTCCATGGTCAGTAACAATCTCTCTCGGGACGCCGAACCTTGCTATGATCTGGTTGAATAAAAAGACAGATGTAGTCTCTCCATCATCTTTAAACGTTGGCATAACTTTGACCCACTTAGTGAAGTAGTCTATAGCTACGATGATATAGTGGTGCCCCCTTGCTGATAGGGGGTTGCAAGTAGTATAATCAATCCCCCACTTGGTGAAGGGACCAACTGTGATGACAGGAAACATAGGAGTGCGATGTGCCCTCATCTTTCGAGAGAAGACTTGGCACGGATGGCACTTCTTGACCAATTCTATACAATCTTTGATAAGTGTCAGCCAGAAGCAATCTTTTGGGTTGTTTCCAACCCAGACAAATGACTACCACAAGCTCCAATATGACAATCGTTGAGCACGATGATTGCCTCCTCATGTGTGAGACATCGACATAAGATGCAGTCTACACCTCTTCGATACAATGTATCATTGAGTATGAGATAATTCTTAGCCAGATGGCATATACGTCGACGCTCATCATGAGAATTAAGAGTGGGGCACTTCAAAGTCTGGAGATAGATAAATATATCTTCGTACCAGGGATCTGAAGATGTGATCAAAAACATATCTCTCCAGATAGGCGATTCTTCAAGCACAACGTCACCTGACTCAACCTGAATTTTCAAAATAAGCTCTACGAAGACCAATGACTTTTTGGACTTTGCTGAAATGAAGTCTAAGTCAAATTCCTGGAGGATGACTATGCATCTACTGATTTTTCTGCCTATAACCCATCGTGTCAACATGTACTGGAATGGATTCATGAGAGCAATGATGGTGGTCTTGCGAAACAGAACATAATGATGGAACCGTTGAACAGCATGAACTTATGCCAACGCAAGTTTTTCAATATGAGAATAATTAAGTTCCGGTCCTATGAGGCCTCGACTCAGGTAATAGATCATGTATTCTTAGTACAAATCATCTTCCTGAACTAAAACCATGCCAATGGTTGACTCTGCGGCAGCCAGATATAATAAGAACTCTTTGTTATAGTTAGGTGGTTGTAGCAGAGGCACAGTTGTGAGGGCATGTTTTAATGCGTCGAAAGAGCGTTGAGCGGCTTCATCCCAGTAAAAAGGAACATCTTGCCTTGTAGATTCTGAAGTTGAAGAATTGTGCTTGGGGGGGGGCAACTGGATTATTGCCTCCACCTAGAGAGGATCAACCATGATCCCTGTTGTTGATATGATGAAACCTAACAAACGTACTGATGTTACGCATAAGCTACACTTGTTTGGATTCAAGTGAATCCTAAAGTAGCGATAACGTTCGAAGATTAGTCTAAGGTGTGTGAGATGATCTGTTCTCTTGCGAGATCGGGATGCTAAATCATCTAGGTAGGCCTCGACTATATGCTTGAGGTCATGAAAAGAAAAAGATATGGCCCACTGGAATGTGGCGCTAGCATTTTTAAGGCCAAAAGGCATTTTGCGATATGTAAATGTACCCCACGGACAAATGAATGCCATTTTTTGTTGGTCTTCAGGTTTGATTTGGATTTGATTATATCCCGAAAAACCATCCATGAAAGAAACGGGTTCAAAACCAACACATTCATCAATGATCTGGTCAATGAATGGTGTTGGAAAATTATCTTTGGGACATGCCTTGTTCAAATCACGGAAATCGCTACATACACGAATTGTGCCTTGTTTCTTATTGACCGGCACAGGATTTGACACTCATTGAGTCAAATGGATAGGATAGATAAAACCTGCCTTTAGCAATTTCTCAACCTCAATCTTGATGGTTGAGGATTTCTTGGGATTAACTGGATGAAGCTTCTATCTAACAGGCTTGGCATCAGGATACGTTGTGATTTCATGTTCAACAATTTTTGGATTAATACCTGGCATTTCCTCATAAGACTAGGAAAAAACGTCACAAAATTATTTGAAAATATCCGTGTAGATTTGAATCTCTTCGAGGGAGCAATCCACTCTGACGAAGACGTTCTCCATGACGCTAGGGTTTCGGGAGATGTTGATTGGTATAGTTTCAGCGATAGTCACCATATTTCCCTCAGCATAAATTTCATGTGTAGCTAAGAGATTAATAGGACACGACTAATCTCCTGTCATGGTCACGGTGAATTCTCCTACTTCGATTTGGCTTAACTCTGGGAGAAAATATGATCTGTGATGAATATATTCCCAAGGTTTGTCCGGACTAGTCATTGCTTCGATTACTGCTTCACCAGAAGGTAAGACTACGACTAACGAATCGATGTTAGCGAGAGAACCTTGAGCCCAAATAGGCTCTAGAAGTGGATCTAACTCTTGTGTAGGAGTCAGATCAGTGTTAGTTGAAGCTTGCTGGACTAAATATTATGCTACTTCAACGGTAGACAAAGGCATGGACATGCCTGGGTGCCCTATCTCATCCATCGTTGCCGATGGGGAAGGAAGAATCCATGGATCCTCGAAGTAAGTCGTGCAGAACGATGAAACTTGAAAAATCTCAACCTTATGGTGATTAGATATAAATTTGATATCACCATGAGGAGGTGGGTAATCAAAGGTACCCATCAAGGATGGGCACAACAAACTCCTACGTTGACGACACCTAGTTGAGGATTATCAATCATCGGGATCGTGGATGCCCCAAAAGCTGGGTCAGGTCTGGAGAAAGACAATTGATCGATGGTCACTATCCAACCCTCATGTGGAAACAACAAGACCTGGAAAACTGTAGCAACCATAGCTTGCATAACATAAGTCCAACTCTGTCCTAACAAGAGGTTATAGTCGAGGGGAGCATCGACTACCTCTACTTCTACACACACGGTCTTCCCTCCTAACTGCACAGGGAAAGAAGGAACGATTCCATGTGGTCGGAACGAACGACCGTCGAAAGCAGTAAGGAGAGTAGGTGATGGAGACAAAATGGACTGGCCAATGGCCTTCCAACATGCCAATGACATAATGCATGTCGAGGCGCCCTCGTCAACCACCGTGCAGAAGATATTTTGTGTAAAAGTTTTCGTGGGGTAAGCCACTACTATCTGAAATGCTACGTGGTAAGGCAGACAAGGTTTTAAGTTGGTTGTATCTAACATGATGGTACCCGGATTACAAGTCTCAATAGAGCCCAATGCGGTTAACAAGGCTTTCCTCTGAGCAAGGAATCTTTGAAGGACCCCCAAAGCTGACATCGCACAAGGGGTTTGTGATAAATCTTCCACCACGGAGTAGTTCTAGGCAACCCTTGCATTTGGGTTATGAGAAGATTTTCTAAATGCACCTTTTGGAATGTGTGTCATTGTTTCTCCCAACGTCTTCTCAATCTGTAGAGGAAGAGATGGGAGGTCATCTTCTTTACCCTTCTCAGAAGCGCTTGGTTTACTATAATTGTGCACTATAGTCAATATCAAAGCATCACACCTAACCATATATAGGTTCACGGATGAGGGGTTGTTCGGAGGTGGGTATTTTTCTTGGTTTCCGCCTTCCGTACTTGGAGAGGCTTGAGTTAAATTTTTTCCATGTTGAAATGGGTTTGTCAACACCGCCTGTTGTTGTTGCGTGACAAATTTTTGGGCCTCTACAAGTCAAGGACATAGATGGGTCGGGTGGTCTTCTCCGCACAAGTTGCAAGGATACCTCACCTTCTGTTTTTCAGTTTTGTCTCCGCCATCATTATCGTTGGGTTTTTTATCCCCCTTACCCTTCTTTCGTTGTTTTTTCTTCCCTTCAGGCTGCTGAGTGGCCTTTGGGTTAGTCGACTGCACTATGTGTACCTCCGACATTTGGGTAGGGGGAGCAGCCAAAGCAGTAGTTTCGTTGGCCGCCTTGTGTTGTATGGATAACTATTGCAACTACTTTGTCAATTTCTCAGCGGGCTTGGTTTGTGTTGAACCGACAATACTGTTGGCATGCGGTCCAACTCTCTGTCTAGTTTTATCCAGTATTGAACGTGGCGCATCTGGAAAGATGTTGTATAATAAACCAGACTGAGAATAGATGAGCTCAAACTGTTGAGCCCTCATGATTGCGTCTTCTTCAGAGAAAACTCTGGAACCACTCAACTTAAGGAACCACTCAAGCAAGAATGTTGGTGGGATTGGTACTTTGATTAAACTGTTCCGGCGTCTCCATTCTCGGATGTGATCAGAGATATGGTCTGTTGTTGTCTGTTTGAAATTAGCGAGAATCTCTATGCCAGCATCGTATCTCATAGGTAACTAGAAATGGTTAAGGAAATCTATCACCAATTCGCCAAAAGAAGAGTATCTTGAGCGATCGAGCTCAATGTACCATTTCATGACACTCCCAATGAGAGTACGTTGAAACAATCGCAACTGAACGGAGTCATCTTTCAATGAGTTAGATGAGCACCAAATATGAAAGGTAGTCACATGATCTCCTGGATATTCATTAGGCTTGGCTTCGAAGTTTGGAATGTCCAAAGGCAACTTCGTTGGCATAGGAGGCCAACGCGGATCGTGACAAATAGGGTTATTCAACAACCTTGTCAAATCTGGCAAGTGTAAAGTCGCCAGGAATGGTAGTTTGGGTTGTTGTTGATAACCTGGGAAAAAGGGTCCTGGAGTTTGACTGGCACCAGGTTGCCAGGAAAAGTTTGGCTGCTGGCCCGAATTCTGGTAGAAACCATGGCCCTGGCCAGCGTAAGGATTTTCCATATGTGGAGACATCATCGGTTGATTTCCCAAATAGGACATAGATTGTTGAGCATGCATTGTATTCGAAGGACTTTGGGAAGGATTATCCCATGTCATTCACATGGGGATAGGCATAGTAGTTTGTCCGGGGTTCCATTGATTGTGGAAAGAATTACCCCAGATCGACATTCTAGAGGAGGGAATGGATCCTTTCCCTGAATTCCAAGGTCCTGCTAGGTTTGCCCCTTGTGCAGGAATAGTACCCTACCCAGGAGTAGATTGTCCAAAAATGGGGTTGCCCCCAGTCGAGAAAGCGGCTGACGAGAAGGTGTTGTTACCAAATATTTTGTTCCAAGAAAACGGTGTCGAACCTACCAGCATACTATGCGAAGGTGGTCCTTGACTCCCCACTCCAAATAAACTATTGTGTGTAGGTTGTCCGGCGGATTGCTATTGCGAGCCACCGAGTGAAGGGGACGAAGGAGGGATATGACCTCCTCCGTAAGGAAAAGCGTTAAAAGGGATAGGAGTGACCCCCATGTGACCTTGCAGAGGAGTGCTAGAGTTCCCTTCCCCTAGACCCAAAGTCTGTAAAGTGGAGTAGGAAAGTACAGGACTTGTACCCGAACTAGGTATACTGTATGAGAATGGAGGGCCTGTCGCACTAGGTGTTAAAGGGGTTGTGGCCACCGCCAAAGACGGGTTTGGACCACTGTGCGAAGTAGTTGTGGTCGAGACCATGGTGGCTCAGACTGACAACGGTAGGTTAGGAGATGATATCTCTCCTATGGTGACAACCATGGTGGGAATTGAAGAATTCCCAGAAGGAGTAACAACATTTGTTTCCATTTCTATGTGCGACATTGTCTGGCGCTCATAAAATTGAATTGGTACAATAAAAGGTGCCAAGAAATCAGTGGTTAGGGTTTCAATCGAGCCAAGAGAGGTTGCTTCAAGGTCCAAAACGGTTGATTCCTCCGGGGTTTGTTCGAGCACAATGGTTTGTAACCCGGTCGCTTCAAAAAACCCTTGTTGGTCTAGCTTCCGCCTTAATGGTGGCGGGGGTGGCTCCAGTGTAACCGGCAGTAGGCCAAGAAGCCTTCATGACCGGTGGAGCTCAGGATCATCCACTGTGTGAGAAGATCCAAGACACTCTAAGGTAGTCTAAATCCTCAACAGTAACACCCACTACAAAAGAATCCCTAAAAGATAAGACAATCAAACACTAAATTAATTGGAAGAACAGTTACAACAGCCAACACTAGAGAAAATTACCGGTGCAAGTGAAACTCGAACATGGAAGCACCCTCCGAGTATACTCTGCAAAGCATGGCCTGATGTCTATCCTAGGTACCACGGTATACCCCCGCAGTCACATGTGTATGTCCCTAACAAAGATTGACAACTAGGTTGCCAGCACGCGAACAGTCACCAGGCGGATACAGTCGAAAGTCGGGTAGACCATAATGAGCAGGGTATCGAGCCCGAAACCTATCAAGGGTATCGAGAGAAAATGGTCAAGAAGACAAATGAGGACCTTGAACGGATTCAATAACCACGAAGCCCCATGGAAAATGCAAACGACGGAATCCCAAAACAAGCCCTCTATATGTGTTCTCCACTACGATTGGTCCAGCTTTAGAGGGGTTATCTCCACTACCTTTCCGCACGTGACCTCGTGTTTATCCCCTGTGTTAAAGGGGGGTCCTGTATAACTTACACAAAACTGGACTTAGACACTCCCTATCTCAGACTCCAATGTTTGATTTTAAATGGCCTTGAAGAGTTTCATCTCCAACCTAATCCAAGGCCCTAGTCCTAAACTAGTTTGTGGACCCTACAAACATAAAAGTCTAGTAGATTTTAAATTTAGCACTACTTTTATGGATTTTTCCTACATCAAGGGGTATGAGGGTGAAATTTATGATGTGTAAAATATGAAAGCAAAAAATGAATAAAAATTTGGAAACAAAACTTTTACTGAATGCAAAATTTTAACAACTTTTCAAAAGAAAGATTTTTAATTTTTTCTAAGATTTTAGACAGCAAACTCAAAGGAATTTCACTCGACTATGAGCTACTTATGATCTAAGTGAACTGCAAAAACTTATGAAATAGAAGACTTTTCCCTAGCTAATGATGCAAAAACACACTCTTCAACCAAAGAAGAAAATGAAAAGAGATTTTTTTTTTTTTTTTATTTAAGTGCTAGTAAAGCAAGAAAGGGAAAATATCGACAAGCAAAAAACCAAGAAAAACAATTATGGCTTACATCACAAATCGCAAAGAATAAGATTAAAAAATCACACGATAGCAATTGTAAAAACAATGACTCTCACACTTGTCTAAAAACCGTAAAAAAAATAATTATTTATCTGAAAACGTTTTAAATGAGAAAAAGCAATCTAAGGGTAAAATTAATCCTAAGCTACTGACTGCTCACACAGAGATTCGAACACCTGAGAGGAATAATTCTTATCAAGGGAAAGGATGACTACCTTACCCTTAACAAAAAGTATCATGTGCTGAACAGAGACAGAGGGTGTGTACATGTGGGCTAACCTTGTACAGGCCGCGTGTATATCTAAACTCTAAGAAAAAATGAAAATAGACAGACCAAACCAGGAAGAGACCATTGATATTGATAACCAGGATCCCTAGAAGGCTTGGATACTCTTTCTAACAGAAAAACAAATAATGCAAGGAAAAAATAATAAGGCAAAAACAATATGAGATAGGACTGCTAGCAAACAAGACTCATACAGAATTCCAGAAAACCCCCTCAGAATGTGTGATTCTGACAGGGAAGAGGAGGACTGCCTCTGAGGTTCTCTGAACTCTACACGCTACTGCTACCTCTACAACTAGCATTCACACGTGGGTTATAAGAGGATAGGGTGCGGGTACACATGTGCAGACCTTGTTCAAGGCGCGTGTACCTCTATGGGTCCTGAAGAATACAGTCAAGAAAAAGTCAAGGAAAGATGGCATGGAAAACTAGACTCCTTGCTAGCTCAGACCTTACAGAAACGAAAAGAAAAGAAAGGCAAGAAAAACTAGTCTTTAAACTACCCAAAAACTAAATAAAATTCCAGGAACCCTAGAGAGTCTCCCCAGTATGGTCACCAATTCTGGTGTTGGGGAAAAACACCCTACGGACTAGCAAATAGAGTTTAGACCTTGCATGCAGATATGACCGAATAGAAATTACTTTCTACCTTCATCCCTAGATTTAAATCCCATTTTCTTAGTAAATGCATGGAAAGATCAACCTACCTCATTATCGGCGTTTGATGTCGATCCTCCATTGCACTTGATTACTTGTTCGCAATACTCCTTCCAAAGCTGAACTTCATTCAAGACAAGCAACAACTATGCATGCATACTACTTATATACTAACGGGTTAGAAATAAAACATAAACTAATCAAACCATAAAAAGTTCATGAATTGGGACGAGAAAAGCATTCTCTTTATTACTTAAAATGATTCAACTTACAAAAGTTGAGACCAACCACCACTCCTTGAACCTGATCTTGGGCTCCTCTTCTTCTGTCCTTAAACTGCTTTGCTTTGAATCTCCTTTGGCATAAGGAAATGCTAAATGGTTGGGACAATGGAATACATAAATGGGCAGAGTTTCTTTGCTATATTTTTCCTCCTTCAAATGGTACCCCTACCCCTTCTTTTATAGGATAGAAGGAGCTAGGTATTTGGACGAACCCTCGGCCATGCATGGTCGGGAGTTTCAGTTAACTCACCCATAGCTTTTTTTTCTGTCGGAAACTTTCCTTTTTTCATGCTTTTGTCGATCCACGTGGGTTGTTTTGGGTCAGCCAGCGTGTACACGTGTGTAGTAATGGATTAGGTCGCGTGGGCCTTTATAAAAGAGAATTTTGAAAGAGTTGTTCAGTAGTTCTTTGGCAAAGAAGGGATATGAGTTGGCCTGATGCCAGGTAAGCATGTGTGGTGCAATTTAGGGTTATAACAGGGAGGCAACTGAACTATTGCCTCAACCTTTAGAGGATCGACCATGATCCTTGTTGTCGAAACAATAAAACCAAGCAAACTACATGATGCGACACAAAAACTGCATTTGTTTGGATTCAAGCGGATCTGGTAGTAGCGACATCGCTCAAAGATAAGTCAAAGGTATACAGGATGATCAACTCTCTTGCGATATCGTGATGCTAAATCATTGAGATAAGCCTCGAATATATGTTTTAGGTCTTGGAAAGTAAAATAAATGGCTCGCTGAAATGTAGCTCCAACATTTTTCATACCAAAAGGCATCTTTTGATAAGCGAATGTAACCCACGGACAGATGAAAGCGGTTTTTTGTTGGTCTTCAGGCTTGATCTATAATATCAAGGATGATTTTAGGGGATAAATTTTGCTCATGGGATAATTTTCTATGGTTTTTCCAAAAATGAGATTCGTTATTTTAAAAATGATTCGCCCAAATTATACAGGATAAAATTATTTTACCTTAAAAATCGCCAAAATTTTATAAGAACTTTATAAAATCCTTGGAAATTTGAATATTTAAAAAAAATATCACCAAACATGTATATTTGGCATATGAAGGATTAGTGATATTCGCCAAGGTTTCTACATTGTAAAATAAATTTCCATCCTTAAAATCATCCCTAATCTGTATCTCATTGTATCCCGAAAAACCATCCATGAAAGAAAAGGCTTCACAACCTGCACATTCATCGACTATCTGGTCAATAAATGGTGTGGGGAAATTGTCTTTTGTACAGGCCTTGTTCAAATCACAGAAGTCTGTATATACGTGAATCGTACCCCGTCTTTTATTGACTAGAATGGGATTTTACACCCATTGAGTCAATTGGACGGGGTAGATGAAACCAGCTTGGAGTAGTTTTTCTACTTCAGCCTTAATAGTTGTTGCTTTCCTAGGATTGACTGGACAAAGCTTCTGTTGGACCGACTTAGCATCAGGATATGTCATGATTTTGTGTTCGATGATTCTTGGATCTATGCCTTTCATTTCCTCATAAGACTAGGAAAACACGTTGTGGAATTCCTTAAATAAATCTATGTAGATTTGAATCTCCTCGGGGGAGAAGTCCGCTCTGACGAAGATATTCTCCATGACGTTAGGGATTCTGGAGATATCGATAAGTATTTTTTGAGCAATGTTTTCATATTTTCTTCAACATAAATAGTGTGTGTAGCCAAAGGATTGATAGGACAAGCCTTATCTCCAATCATAGTCAGAGTTAATTCACCTGCTTCAATTGTTCTTAACTCTAGGAGGAAGTAAGATCGGTGATGAAGATCATCCCAGGGTCTGTCCAGACTAGTCATTGACTCAATAATCACCTCATCTGAGGGCAAGAGTAAGTCTAAAGAATCAGTATTGGTGAGGGAACCTTGAGCCCATATAGGCTCAAGAACCGGATCTAACTCCTGTGTGGGAGTTGGATCGAATTCGACGGAAGCTTGTTGGACTATGCCTTGTCCCTTCCATCGTGGTTGATGGGGAAGGAAGCTTCCATAGATCGTTAAAGTAAGTTGTGTGAAACGATGAGATTTAAAATATTTTGACCCTAGGCTGGTTAGGGATAGTCGACATATAATGGACATTGTCGGTCAGAGGTGGGTAATTGAAAGTACCCATAAAAGGTGGGCACAAACTAACCCCTATGTTGACGATGTCGGGATGAGAGTTATCAATCATCGGGATCGTGATACTCCTAATGAAGGGTCAGGAGGGGAGAAGGATAACTGATCAATGGTCACGATCCGACCCTCATGTGGAAACAACAAGACTCAAAAACCTGTCGTGACCATTGCTTGCATAGCGTAGGTCCAACTCCTTCCTAACAAGAGATTGTATTTGAGAGACACATCGACCACTTGAACTTCGACGCACATGGTCTTCCATCCTAACTGCACGGAAAAGAGGGGATGATTCCATGTGGTAAAAATGAATGACTATCAAAAGAGGTAGGAAGGGTAGATGATGGAGACAAATCGGGTTAGTTGATGGCCTTCCAACATGCCAAAGACATCATGCATGTCAAGGCACCCTCATCAACCACCGTGCGGAAAATGTCCTGAGTAAAATTTTTCGTGGTGTAATCCCCTACTATTTAAAATGATACGTGGTAAGGAAGACAAAGTTTTAAGTCAGTCGTATCAAGCATGATCGTTCCCAGATTACAAGTCTCAGCAGATCCTAAGGCAGCTAAAAGAGCCTTTATCTGGGAAGGGCATCTCTGGAGGACTTCCAAAGCTGACATCGCACAAGGGGTTTGTGACAAATCCTCCACCACAGAGTAGTTTTGGGTGGCCCTTGCGTTTGGTTTGTGAGAATATTTCTTGAATGCACCTTTGGGGATGCATGTCATTGTTTCTCCCAACATCTTCTCAATATGGAGAGGAACATATGGGTTTTCGTCTTCTTTAACCTTCCTAGGGGTTTTTTTCATTCTGTATTCACATGTCCTAGTTTCTATGTCAATGCTACCTTTCATCATGTACACATTTGCAGACGAAGGATTACTCGAAGACAGAAGGGGTCCCTGACCGGCCCCTTTCGCACTTGAAGAGGCTTGAGCTAAATGTTTCCCATGCAGAAATAGATTTGTTAACACAACAAGCAGCTATTGTGCCAATAAATTCTAGGCCTCTGCAAGCCGAGGGCACTGGTGAGTCAGATGGTATTTCTTGCAAAGATTACAAGGATATTTTGAATTTTTTTTTTCAGTGTTGCCCTCGCCAGCATTATTTGTAGGTTTCTTATCCCCCTTACCATTCTTTCGTTGTTTCTTCTTTCCATCAGGTTGTTGAGTGACCTTTGGTTTTGTCTATTTCACACTATGTACATCTGACATTTGAGTAGGGGGAGCAGCCGAACTAGTGGTATGTCTAGCCACTGTCTACTGTATTCCAAATTGCTGCAGTTGATTCGACAGCTGATCAACGGGCTTCATTTGCGCTAAACCTACAATACCATTGGCATGTGGTCCAAACCTCTGTCTGGTCTTGTCAAGTATTGACCTTGGTGCATCTAGCAAAACTTCATAAAGCAAACCAGACTGAGAGTAAAACAATTATAGTTGTTGGGCTCTCATTATCGCTTCTTCCTCTGAAAACACCCCTGAGGTTGCAACTTCTTTAGATAACTGAGGTACCAAAGACTTAAGGAACCACTCTAGCAGGAATGTTGGTGGGACTGACACTTTTATCAAACTCTTCCAGCGTCTCCATTCTTGAATGTGATATGAGATATAGTCTGCTTTTGTCTGCTCAAAGTTGGCCAAAAATTCGGTACTGGCATTGTATCTCAAAGGTAATTGTAAATGGTTTAAGAAATTCATTGCCAATTCACCGAAGGAAGAGTATATTTAGTGGTCAAGCTCGATGTACCATTTCTCCGCACTCTCGATGAGAGTGCATTGAAACAACACAACTGGATGGAGTCATCTCTCAAAGATTTGGACGAGCACCATAAATGGAAGGTAGTCACATGATCACCTAGATCTTCGTTAGGCTTGGCCTTGAAATTTGGGATGTCCGAAGGTAACTTGGTCGGCATAGGGGGCCAATGTGGATCATGACAGATGGGGTCATTTAATAACTTTGTCAAGTCTGGCAAGTGCAGTGTTGCCAGAAATGGTAATTTGGGTTGTTGATTGTAACCAGGGAAAAAGGAGTTGGAGTTTGGCTGGCACCAACTTTCCAGGAAAAGTTAGGTTGTTGGCCATGGTTATGGTAATAACCATGGCCATGACCAACATATGGATTCTACGCTTGTTTAGATGTCCTTGGCTGACTCCCATAATAGGACGTAAAGGGTTGGGCTTGCATTGCATTCCAAGGATTTTGGGAGGGGTTGCCCCCTACTGATCCAATGGGAATAGGTGTTGAACCTTGCCCGAGGTTCCATTGGCTATGGAAGGGGTTTCCCCCTGTCGGCATCCCTGACAAGGGAACTGATCCCTGCCATGGATTCCAAGGTCTTTGTGAGGAAGGAATTCCTAAGTTTTCCCCCTGTCCAGGAATAGTACCCTATACAGGATGTTGTTGTCCATAACCGGGGTTTCTTCCGACCAAGATGGCAGCTGATGAGAAAGAATTGTTACCAAATGTGTAGAACAAAGAGAACGATGTTGAACCTACTGGCATGTTATAAGTAGGAAGTCCTTGACTACCTAATCCAAATGAACTATAGTTTACATTCGGCCCAACGGAGTGCTAGTGGGCACCATCGAGCGAAGGGGACAAAGGAGGTATATGACCCCCTTCATAAGGGAATGCGTTATAGGGAGCTGAAGTGCCCCCCATGGATCCTTGTAGAGGAGCGTTCGAGCTACCTGCCCCCAGACCTAAATTCTGTAGAGTGGAGGAGGAAAGGATAGAGTTCGTAACAGAGCTAGGCATCCTGTATGAAAACGGAGGGTCTGTCGCACTGTGGGTGAACAAAGCAGTGATCGTCGCCATAGATGGAATTGGACCATTTCCCGAGGTAGAGGCTATCGAGACCATAATGGTCTGGATCGATGACGGTTGGTTAGGAGGCAGAACACCCCCTATAATGACAGTCGTAGAGGAAATATGAGTATTCCCTGAAGAAGTAGCAACATTTTTTTCCATCACTACTTGTGACACTACCTAACGCTTGTCAAGTTGAACCTGTACTACAATGAGCACTGATAGATCAGTGATTGTAGGGTTATACAAACCAAGAGCTTGTAGTCCAAGTTCAGATATGATTTTTTCCTCTGGAATCGAATGTTCTCCTCTTAGAGATTAGTCGGGCACAGTTTCCTGTAACCCGGTCGCCTCGAAAGACCTTTGCTGATCTAGTTTTTGCCTTAGTAGTGGAGGGGGTGGCTCAAGATCAATCGACGACAAGCCCAAACGCCTTCGTGATTGGCGGAGCTCCTAATCCTCCACTGTGAGAGAAGATCAATGACACACTAGGTCTTTCTATAATCATTTTAAAAACCATCACACACTAGAAAAAGTTCCTATGAGGTAAGACAAGCAGATCACTAGCTAGTTGGAAGAATAGTTACAACGGCCAACACTAAAGCAACTTACCAGTGCAAGTGAAACTCAAATATGAAAGATCCTTATGAGTATACTCTACAAAGTCTGGCATGATTTTTTCCCTAGGTACCACAGTATACCCCCGCAGTCACCTATGTAAGTCACTAAGATAAAGGCAACTAGGTTGTCAGCACGTGAACAGTCACCAGGCGGGTACAGTCGATAGTCAGGTGGACCGCAATGAGCAAGGTATCAAGCCCGAAACATATCAAGGGTATAGAAATCAAGTGTTATGGAAGACAACTGAGGACCTCAAATGAATCGATACCCATGAAGCTCCATGGAAATACGATCAATGAAATCCCAAGATAATCCCTCTATATGCGTTCCCCACTATGCATGGTCCAGCTTTGGAGGGGTTATCTCCGCGACCTTTCCGCACACGACCTCATGTTTAGCCCATGTGTCAGAGGGGGGTCTCGGATAAATTTCACGATTACTGGACTTTCAACCACTCCCTAGCTCAGACTCTTATGTTAGTTTTTGTAGCCTTGAAGAGTTTCCTCTCCAATCCTAAATCAAGGCTCTAGCTTAGACTAAATTGATGAACCCTTCAAACACAAAGTCTAATAACTTTTAATTAGGCATTAATTTTAGTGGTTGTCTTAATTTAAAAGGAACGAAATTGAAACTAGTGATGTTCTTTAAGAGACGAAAGAGAAGAGCATAAGATGATACTAGAAACACAAGTACTTCTTTCTTCACAAATAAAGATTTTCCAATTGAAACTCTTTCACCAAACGTTCTGTAACTACTTTTCTCAGATCTTTGAAAAGAAAAACTCAAAACAAGATTTTGCTCAACTACGAGCTACTTAATGTCCTAAGCATTCAAGTAAAGAACTTAAGAACACTTTATTTTTCCTTGGTAAACAAAGCAACTAACCTGAACTACTTTAACAAACAAAGCAATGAAAGTTTTTTTTTTATTGTTTTATGCTTCAAAACAAAAATTTGAAAATGAATTTATTTTCTCCTAAAGCAAAAAAGGGAAAAATATCGACAAGACAGGACCAAGAACTAACTTCTGGCCCAATCGCAGATCGCAGGGAGTCATTGACAATACCAAACAGGAAGATCCAAGAAAACTCACCAACTTGTATAAAACCTCTATTAAAGAAAACACAAGAAATCTTTTGATGAAAATAAATCTATGCTAAGGTCAGAACTAGGCTATAAACTGCTAAAACAGAGACTAGGGCTAGTTCAAGAAGACCCCTGAGAAGTATGGCTTCTAACAAGGAAGGGGATGACTAACTCTTCTTTGCAAAATATATTCTCAACATAGGCACGCTATTGTCACTTCAACAACCAGCGTATGTAAGCGGGTTGTCCAAAGTCAGGGCGTGTATGCACGTGTGTAGGCCCACTACACGCCGCGTACACCTCTGTAACTCCTCAAAAAAATGAAAAAACAACAGTCTAGAACATGTAGGGAGTACTAGTATGGAATATCAGCATCCCTTGATGACACGGAAACTTAGAAAATAGTGAATGAATTGATTCAAAGCACCCAAAAAGAAATATCCCCAAAGACCCTAGAGGCTTCCCCAGTATGGTCACCAATTATGCTATAGCGGGAAAACCCCTCTACGGACTACAAAAGGGCCTAAATTGTAGGAAGATATAACCTTATAAATACTCCTACTTGTTATCACTATCCAAACATTACCACACAATCATACATAAAAGACAAGAGAGAGGGATACGGTAGGCCTACCTTAAACTTTGTGTCTGGTGTCGATCCCTTTGCACTTGGTTGTTTCCCGACTGCAAGTCTCCTCCCAAGGCTGACCTACATTCATCAAAAGACAAACAAGAAACTACGATCACACATTCTACATATGGATTAGTGGGTTAGACATCATAAACAAGAAATATAAACAAATCATATAAGTTCAAGACGTCATTTGGCGGGACAGAAAAATCACTTCTTTATATTAATCTCACAAAATTTTCTTACAACATGAGACTAACATTGTTCCTTGAACTTGGTCCTGGGATCCTCTTCACCATGCACCAACTTCTTCCATGTCTTCTTCTCCTCTTCAGTTCTCTCTTAGGGAAATGGTAAGGGCTTTACAATTGGGGCAAAGGGGGATTGATAAAATGGGTAGAGTTTCTTTGCTCTCAAGCCTCTCCTTGTAATGGGACCCCAACCCCTTATTTTATAGGACAAAAGGGATAGTAACGGTGATGCAGGAGCATCACCAACATCAATCGAGCCAACGCGGAGACATCGGACAGCTGGACAAGCGCCAGCACAAATTTTGAAAATTTCCTTGAAATTGTTGCGCAATCTTAAATGAAGTCATTTAAGAAGAGGTGCACTTGTAAATGTAACCGGACCTTGAGCCTTTATATCTCGTCCTTAGTAGGTAGAAGGCATTTAAAGTAGTTAATGCAGGTAGATAGAATTTAATTCTATATTAGACAGTTCTAGAGCACGAGAGGGAAACGGAATATAGAAACCCTCATTGTGTATTGTATCAAGAGAGGATGAAGCATTAGAGCAAGAGCATGCAGAGAGATGTGTAAGAACACCATGTACTGATATTTGAATTAATAGAAGAGTTTGATTCAACTTCATGGTTCTGTGTTTGTTCTCTATGTATTGACGCTAAATGATGTGCTCATGAATGTTTTCTTCCTGTTATACATTTGTTTTATGTGTTGTGTATATGATTTCATGTTTGAGTTTGAAGTCTGAAGGGAAGAAGGAATGAGTTTCAATTGTTTCTCTATCTGAGCCAGAGTTCCTGCAAGGAGTGCAGTTGAAGTGTCTGCAAGGAGTGCGTTGACAAAGGACTTAGATAGTTTAGATTTTGTTCTCATTCACGCAGAAGTGCATGCAGGCACAAGAGCCGTGCAAGGAGTGCACAGGCTAAGTGAAGACTCAGGGTTGCGAACCTGAGTGAAGGACTTAAAGACTGTTGTTGCAGGTGTGCACAGGGTCAAAGGAAATTCATCGCTTGGAAGTTTTTGAAGGTTGCCACAAGGAGTGCGAGCAAGAGGTCTTTTGAAGAAGACACAAAGTCGTGGCAAAGCTCAGGAGATATAGGACCTTCGAGTAATCGTCAAGAGAAGCATAGGGAACTTGTGCCGTGAAGTGTTTAAGTAGGCGTTGCAAGTTTGCATGCAGGCGAACAAGTTTTCACAGAGGAACACTTGGTCGTTCGCAGGAATCATCAGGGAAGGAACAGACGGACGAAATTCTCTGAGGAGATTTCGCGAAATTACGTGAGCTGTTAGATTTCACAGAGGTGCAGGGGAGATACGACGACGTATTCTCTAAAGTTTCAAAGCTCAGGAGGGGCAAGACCGTAGACCCGAGTCACAAGGACCGTCGGATTTACACGTGGAATCATGTATCGGGGTTTCACGGGTTGAAGTCCCGTGAACAATGCAATGGAAATCATGAAATCACGAAACGTGATATCCCAATAGCCAAAGGAACCGTGTGGAGCCATAGGAGTTGGGGAGTAGACAAGTGGCACACCATTTCAGAGTTTTGTGGCGAGAAGTCCTGAAACATATGCATTAGGATTCGTAATATTGTGAACTCTGAAATGCCGATGGAGTGAAGGATTGTTGAAAGTTCAGAACTCACGCGTATATCGGAGTTTCGGCATATTGGGATTCAGGAGTCGAAGATCCAATTCGTTTGACATCGCAAGTGCCGAAATCGCAATAGGGAAAATCCCGAAAGGGAAAGTCAACATTGACTGTTTTCGGGTTTTGGGGATTCGAGAACCGAACACTCGACCACTGGATTCGCGAGGTCGCGAAGTCCGATCTCCCGACTTGTAAAGAAGGGGGATCCCATGAGGATTGTTGTGGGTGTAGATTTCCCGATAGAGAAGTAGAAGAACCATGTGGAGTTCTTCGGGCTGCGTGAAAGAAAACATCCTGTGCTGATGAGGACCTTCCGACCTGTGGGTTGTGGAGTGAGGGTGTCAGCAGCATCAAGTGGTATCAGAGCACAGAAAGGTTCTTTGCTTTCTGTAGCAAAGAAGAAGAGAATTCACCATGCCACCAAGGAGAAGGGGTATGCAATCACCCGATCCAGAGGAGTGGGAAATGCTAAGAAGAAGAGGCAGGCAGATGACAAATCCAGTCATGGAGAAAGAAATGCGTGATCTACTAGCTAGACTCGAAGACATGGAAACAACACAAAGACGCATAGTCAGTGTGGGGAATCTCAGTGATTCCAAGAGTTAATATGAGGCTGAACGTGAAGAAGAAGTTGCAGCTAAAGATGCATCAAACGAACGTTTGATCAGAGCTATTGCAAGGATGGGTGCAAGAGTAAAGATGGACACTCCAGTTTACGAGGGAAACTTGGATGCAGAGGAGCTTCTAGACTGGATTAGAGATCTATACACATACTTCGACTATGAAGATGTCGAAGAAGACAATAAAGTCAAGCATGATGTCACTAGATTGAAGGGACATGCAGCATTGTGGTGGGATGAACTACAAGCTGGCAGATGCTGCAAAGGAAAGCAGAAGATCAAAAGCTGGGACAAAATGATCGCGAAGATGAAAGCGAAATTCATCCCCAGAGATTATCAAATTTCTTTGTTCATGAGGATGCAGAACCTGAGACAGAAGTTGATGATAGTGAAATAGTACACTGAGGAATTCTACAAACTGAACATCAGGGCAAGTCATCGGGAGAGCGATGATGAGAAAGTTGCTAGATATATGAATGGCCTGAGATATGATATCCAGGATGAGATGAGCATGGTAACCATCCGAACGGTGGAAGATGCTTATCAGATGGCTCTGAAAGATGAAGAGAAACTGAGCTGAAAGCAGAGTCAGAGAGGTCGAGGCAGAAGTCAGCCCAGAGGCAAGTCAGTTGCCCAGGATAGATATCAGAAGCCCAAAGAGGACTGGAAGAAACCTTAGACTTGAACAGAGAGAGGTGGAACCTCACAGCGAGGGTCATATGTTGAACAGAGAGGGCAGCATACTGAGCAGAGAGGAGATTATGCTGACAACAACACTTTTCCTCGTACTAGAGGTAGAGGAAGAGGAAGAGGTGGAGTAATCAAATGCTTCACATGTGGAAAGAATGGGCACAAGTATTATGAGTGTCCAGATAAAAATAAGGATTTTGGAGAATCTCACATCACCGAGGCACAGAGGCGGGATGTTGAAGCAGAAGACGCTGAGGGCGGAAGATCGCTGATGATGCGAAAAGTCCTTTTGACACCCGAGAAAGAGGTGGAAAGTTCAGTCCAAAGGACCAGACTTTTCAGGACTGCTTGCAAGACCAAGGACAGGGTATGTGAGGTCATTGTAGACAATGCTAGCATGGATAATCTCATATCCACGGAGATGGTAGAGAAGCTGAAGCTGGAAATGATTGATCATCCAAGCCCATACAGAGTTTCGTGGCTACAGAAAGGACATCAGGTAACTGTCACTAAACAATGTTTAGTTGAATTCAAGATAGGAGGATATAATGATAAGATACTATGTGATGTAATTCCTATGGATATTTGTCATCTATTGTTGGGTAGGCCATGGAAATATGACATAATGTGATTCATGATGGAAGAATGAACACATACACCCTAGAGAAGAATGGGAGGACACACATGTTGCTTCCAATTAAGGATAAAGAGGTGAAGCTGGAAGTAAGCAACATTGTACTTCTCATGAGTGGGAAGGAAATTCTTACAGAGGTTAAGAAGAAGGAGGATCCACATTTCATTGTGGTCAAAAAACCAAGGATTGTTCTAACTAGCACAAGAGTGGATGATTTTCCAGAATAAGTTCAGGAACTGCTGGAAGAGTTCACTGACATCATAGTGGATGAATTACCTCATTCGTTGCCACCAATTAGAAGTGTGAGTCATCATATTGATCTCATACCAAGAGCCAGTTTTCCAAACAAAGCCGCGTATAGATTGTCGTCGCAAGAGAATGAAGAGGTTAACAGGCAAGTCCAGGAGTTGATGGACAAAGATTTGCTCAGGGAAATATTGAGTCCATGTGTTGTTCCAACAGTACTCGGTCCAAAGAAATACGAAGGCTGGAGGATGTGTACTGACTCAAGGGCGATAAATAAGATAACCATCAAGTACAGATTTCCATTGCCGAGGATGGATGATCTGATGGATTTCTTGAGTGGGGAAAAGTATTTTTCAAAGATTGATTTGAAAAGCAGTTATCATCAAATCCGTATGAGAGAAGGTGGTGAATGGAAAACAACATTCAAAACAAACGAGGGGTTGTATGAATGGCTTGTTATGTTGTTTGTCTTAACAAATGTGTCGAGTACCTTCATGAGGTTGATGAACGAAGTCCTGAGGGAGTTCATCGAAAAATTTGTCATTGTGTATTTAGATGACATATTGGTTTTCAGTAAGACAGTGGAAGAGCATCTGAAGCATTTGGCTACAGTGATGCAGAAATTACAGCAGGAGAAGCTTTTGATAAATATGAAGAAGTCCTCATTCATGAAGACAGAGCTCATTTATTTGGGGTTTGTTATTTCGGCAAATGAGTTGAGGATGGATCCAGATAAGGTGGAGGTAATCAAGAATTTTCCATCACCGAAGAATGTTTTTGAGGTGAGAAGTTTTCATGGATTGGCTAGTTTCTACCAGAAGTTCATTAGGAATTTTAGTGGAATTAGTGCAGCGATGATGGATACAGTGAAGAAAATACATGAGTCTTTTCACTGGACGGAAGAGGCTGAAAGGAGTTTCAATCTGTTGAAGAGAAAGATTATGGAACAACCAGTGTTGATGTTGCTGGATTTTTGAAGGACATTTCAGGTGAAATGCGATGCAAGTGGATTTGCAATCGGGGCGGTCTTAAGTCAAGAAGACATGATGATAGAATACTTCAGTGAGAAGCTGAATGTTGCAAAAGTGAAGTACTCCACGTATGATAAGGAGTTTTATTCTATCATACAGGCATTGAAGAAATGGAGGCATTACTTGATCTCGAAAGAATTTGTCTTATACAGTGACAATCATGCACTGCAGTTTCTGACTCAACAGGAGAAGTTGAATCAGAAACATGTCAAATGGGTTGAGTATATGCAGAATTTCACTTTTGTGATTAAACCTATTTTTGGTACTGCTAACAAAGTGGTTGATGCTTTGAGCAGGAAGTGTTTTCTATTGCAGGAGTTCAAATTCAAAACGCTGGGTTTTGATGATCTCAGGAACATGTACGCAGATGATCAGGATTTCAAGGAGGCGTATGAAGCAGCTGAGAATCCAATTCTCGGAGATAGAAGCCAATGGATAGAGTATATGATCCAGGAAGGATTACTATTTAGAGGTAATCAATTGTGTATTCTGAAATGCTCCATGAGGGAGAATCTGCTGAAGGAGAAACACAGTGGAGGATTGGTAGGGCACTTTGGTCACAACAAGACATTCGCAAAGTTGAATGAGTCATATTTTTGGCCAGGAATGCGAGCTGATGTCAAAAGATTCGTTGACAAATGCAGAATTTTCCATCATTCGAAGGGAAGGAAGCAGAATGCGGGGTTCTATCAGCCATTGCCCATACCAAAGAGGTCGTGGGATGCAATCAGCATGGATTTTGTATTGGGGTTGCCAAGAACACAAAGAGGTGTTGATTCAATCTTTGTAGTAGTGGATAGATTTTCCAAGATGGCACACTTCATTCCATGTCAAAAGACCAGTGATGCAACTCACATTGCGAACCTGTTTTTCAAAGAGGTCATTCGACTTCATGGTTTTCCAAGAAGCATAGTTTCAGATCGAGATACTAAGTTCATAGGGCATTTTTGGAGGACCTTATGGAAGAAGCTGGGAACTAACTTTTCATTTAGTTCAGCTTATCATCCTCAGACGGATGGACAAACAAAAGTGGTCAAAAAAAGTCTGGGAGACTTACTGAGAATCTTGGTGACAGAGCACCACAGCCAGTGGGACAACATATTACCATTGGCGGAGTTTTCGTATAATGATTCGGTCAACAGGAGCACATGGCAGAGTCCATTTCAAATTGTCTATGGCATACAACCGAGAGGAATTTATGAATTAAGGGATTCAGAACAGATTGCGACTAGAAGCGCTAGTGCAGAAGAATTCGCAGAGGCGATGAAGGAACTTCACTGTCAGGTGAAGGAGCGACTGCTGAATTCAAGTCAGGAATACAAGCGTAGAGAAGATCATCATAGAAGACAACTTCAGTTTGAGGTTGGTGACTTGATTCTAGCATATTTGAGAAAAGAAAGGTTCCTGAGAGGAACATATAATAAGCTGAAGATGAAGAAAATCAAACCATGTAAGGTCTTGAAGAAATTTGGGGCGAATGCTTATGAGATTGAATTACCCGATGGGATCGGAATTTCTCCGATATTCAATATCTCAGATTTGTACCCATATAGGGCTGAGGAAATAGATACTAGAGATGAGCAGCCAGTGATCCAGTGGACAAAGCAGATGCCAGTTATAGATAAGTCGTAGATGGAGTGCATACTGGATAAAAATGTAAGTAAGAATACCATAAGGAAAGAATACTTGGAGTATCTGGTCAAGTGGAAGAACCATCCAGATGAAGATCCCAGCTGGGAGACTGAAGCGGAGATCCAGAAGCATGGATCGACCGTGCACAAGCTCATGGACAGGAGCCCATGAAAATTTTCAAGCGAGCGAGTATGATGCAGGAGCATCACCAACATCAAGCGAGCCAGTGCGGAGATACCGGACAGCTGGACAAGCGCCAACACAAATTTTGAAAATTTCCTTGAAATTGTTGCGCAATCTTAAATGAAGTCATTTAATAAGAAGCGCACTTGTAAATGTACCATACCTTGAGCCTTTAGCTCTCATCCTTAGTAGGTAGAAGGCATTTAAGTAGTTAATGTAGGTAGATATAATTTAATTCTAGATTAGACAGTTCTAGAGCGCGAGAGGGAAACGGAATATAGACACCCACATTGTGTATTGTATCAAGAGAGGATGAAGCATTAGAGAAAGAGCATGCAGAGAGCTGTGTAAGAACACCATGTATTGATATTTGAATCAATAGAAGAGTTTGATTCAACTTCATGGTTCTGTGTTTGTTCTCTATGTATTGATGCTGAATGATGTGCTCATGAATTTTTTCTTCCTATTATACATTTGTTTTATGTGATGTGTATATGATTTTATGTTTGAGTTTGAAGTATGAAGGGAAGAAGGAATGAGTTTCAATTGTTTCTCTATCTGAGCCAGAGTTCCTGCAAGGAGTGCAGTTGAAGTGTCTACAAGGAGTGCGTTGACAAAGGACTCTGATAGTTTAGCTTTTGTTCTCATCCACGCAGAAGTGAAGGAAGGCACAAGAGCCGTGCAAGGAGTTCTCAGGCCAAGTGAAGACTCAAGGTTGCGAACCTGAGTGAAGGACTTAAAGACTGTTGTTGCAGGTGTGCGCAGGTTTGAAGGAAATTCAGCACTTGGAAGTGTCTGAAGGTTGCCGCAAGGAGTGCAAGAAAGAGGTCTTTCGAAGAAGACGCAGAGTCGTGGAAAAGCTCAGAAGATATAGGACCTTCGAGTAATCGTCAATAGAAGCACAGGGAACTTGTGTCATGAAGTGTTTAAGCAGGCGTTGCAAGTTTGCGTGTAGGCAAACAAGTTTTCACGAAGGAACACTTGGTCGTTCGCAGGAATCATCAGGGAAGGAACAGACGGACGAAATTCTCTGAGGAGATTTCACAAAATTCCGTGAGCTATTAGATTTCACAAACGTGCAGGGGAGATACGACGACATATTCTCTAAAGGTTCAAAGCTCAGGAGGGGCAAGACCGTAGACCCGAGTCACAAGGACCATCAGATTTACACGTGGAATTGTGTATCAGGGTTTCGCAAGATGAAGTCCTGTGAACATTGCAACGGAAATCGCGAAATCACGAGACCCGAGTCACAAGGACCATCAGATTTACACGTGGAATTGTGTATCAGGGTTTCGCAAGATGAAGTCCTGTGAACATTGCAACGGAAATCGCGAAATCATGAAATATCCTGACAGCCAAAGGAACTGTGTGGGGCCACAGGAGTCGGCGAGTAGACAAGTGGAACACCATTTCGGAGTTTCGTGGCGAGAAGTCCCGAAACATATGCATTAGGATTCACGATATTGCGAACTTCGAAATGTCGATGGAATGAAGGACCGTTGAAAGGTAAGAACTCGTGCGTATATCGGAGTTTCAGCATATCGAGATTCGAGAGTTGGAGAACCAAGTCGTTTGACATCGCGAGTGTCGAAATCGTGATAGGACAAATCCTGAAAGGGAAACTCAGCATTGATTGTTGTCAGGTTTCGAGCATTCGAGAACTGAACACTCGACCACTGGATTCGTGAGGTCGCGAAGTCCAATCTCCTGATTTGTAAAGAAGGGGGATCCCATGAAGATTGTTGTGGGTGTATATTTCTCGATAGGGAAGTAGAAGAATCGTGTGGAGTTCTTCGGGCAGCGTGAAATAAAATATCATGTGCTGACGAGGACCTTCCAACCTACGAGTTGTGGAGTGAGGGCATCAGCAGCATCAAACGGTTAGGGTGACTGGCTATGGGCAGTCAAATGGTTAAGTAATGGCCTGGAAACTAGAATCCTTTGCAAATTTCCACATTTCATGATATTGACACATTTCTTGAGTGTACGCGGGTTGTAGTGGCTCAGCGGGCATGTGTACATGGGCAGTAATGGTGCAGGGCGTGTACACCTTCAAAATGATGGTTTTTAGAAGAGTTTTTCAATAATGGCTTGGTAAATATAGCAAGTTAGATGGCCTGATGCCAGGTATGCATGTCAGGTGCAATTTAGGGTTATAACACCAACTGTGTGAGCCTGTCTTACACAACACCAATGTCATCCATATCTATAAATGCTGCAATTCCTAAGCTAGGAACCAAATATTCCATAGGTACCACAACTTCTACACCATAAACTAGATTAAAGGGAGTCTACATTGACAGCTTCTTGTAAGTGGTTCTATAGGCCCATAACATTGTTGGTACTCTCAAATACCAATCATCCATGTTTACAATTCAAATATTCATCAGCATTGTCTCTAATATATTATTGAAAGCTTCAACCATACCATTCACCTATGGGTGGTATGGCGTGCTCTTCTGATGGTGAGCTTCAAATTCTTGAGTCAAGGATTCAATAGTCTTATTAATAAAATGTGTACCTTGATCAATCATAAGGATCTTTGGGCATCCAAACATGGTTATGATATCATCAAATATGAATTGCATAGTTGTAGTTCCACTACAGTCCTTGACTGCTCTTGCTTCTTCCCATCTGGTCAAATACTCTGTTGCAGTGATTATGTATCGAGCTCATGTGCGCTTACCTAGTGGGTTGATAGGTCCCACAAAATCAATTGCCCATTTCTCAAAGGATTTTAGAGTTAGTTGAGGTGCTAAAGGAATATCATCTCTTCTAGAAGGTTTCCCAACTCTTTGGCATACATCTCAAGATCTGTAGTATTCCTTAGCATCTTTGTGTAAAGTGGGCCACCAGAGGCCAACTCTAAGAAACTTTTGCATTGTTGCTTTCCCTATGTAGTGTCCTCATGCGATGCCTTCATGTTCTTCTTCCATAATCAATGGTATTTTTGCCTCCATAACACATCTCCTCAAGATCTCATCAGGTCCCATCTTATATAGTTGTCCAACTATAAGTGAAAAATTTGTAGCACAAACTACCAATTATTTCTTCTGAATGACTATGTATTCTCGAGGTGTCATTCCTATTTACAGGAACTAAACTATCTTGGTGAAGTGATCATCAACTTTTCTAATGGCTAGCAACTATGCATCTGGTAGCGTATCCTCCAAATTGGTAGGTTCCTTTCCATGCTCTAATCTGGACAAGTGATCAGGTCCCTTGTTCATTCTCCCTGGTTTGAACACAATTTCAAAATCATATTCCAGGAATAACAATATCCATCTGCATATTCTTCCCCCCGACATTGGCTTGTTGACTAAGTATTTTAGTGCAAAATGATCAATGAACATCTTAAAATTTCCTCCCAACAGATAGTGTCAAAACTTCTACAGCACGTACACCATGGCTAAACCTCCTCTTTCAGTGGTAGTGTAATTTCTCTCAGTTTTTCAAAGCTTCCTTCTAGCAAAGGCTAATGGATGGTTAATATCTCATGGTTGTGGTTGTGCTAACACTTCTTCTAATGCAATAGAGGATGCATCGACGTGCACATGGAATTCCTTACTCCAATCTGGGAAAACCAGAATAGGCACAATGACCATTTTCCGTTTCAGTGTGTCAAAGCTTTGTTGGCATTCCTCTAACCATTGAAACTGACAATCTTTCTTCAACAACTTCACCATGGGTGTTGTAATTTGTGCATAGACCTTAATGAACTTTCTATAGTATCCGGTATGTCCCAGTGCAAATCACAGCTGTCTAACTGAAGTAGGAGGGGGTAGATCAACAATAATGGCAATCTTAGATGGATCTACCAGTAGTCCCTACTTACACACAATATGGCCTAGTAGCACTCCAAAGGGTGAAAAGAAGATGCACTTCTTCAGGTTCAAGGAAATCTGGCATTGCCTGCACTTATCCAACATTAGTCTTAAGAATTCAATATGATTTTGCAATAATCTAAAAACAGTCCAATCATAGAAGAATGCTTCCAAAAATTTGTGTAAAAAAACCTTGAACGCTTCGACCACCACCCTAGAGAAGATGGTTGGTGCATTCTTCAAGCCAAAAGGAATCACTATGTACTGGAAAGAACCCCATTATGTTGCAAGTGTGGTCTTATGGAGATCTTCCTTAGCAATCTTGATATGGTGATAACCTAAAAATCCACCTATGAAGGAGTAAACTTCATGTCCTCCCACATTATCTAACACTTCGTCAATAAACGGTGTAGGGAATGGATCATGTAAACATGCATCATTCAGTTTCCTCAAGTCTACATAGATTATGAACTCTCTTGTCTTCTTATCTTGGACCACCATAGGGCTAATCCATTATGATTCTTCAACAGGTTATATGATTCATGCTTCCAACATTCTGTCTAGTTCAATCTTGACTTTCTGTTTATATTTGTGATTCATTATGTAAGGTCTCTAATAGATCGGTCTTACATCTAGTTTTAAAGGGATCTTCATTTCTCCCATGGACCCTTTAATGCCATTCATATCAGTGAACTTGGTTGGAAACAAGTACTGATATTTATGCAGTAATTTTTTTATCTTGTC
Organism: Picea glauca; assembly: GCA_000966675.3. Taxonomy (NCBI): domain Eukaryota; kingdom Viridiplantae; phylum Streptophyta; class Pinopsida; order Pinales; family Pinaceae; genus Picea; species Picea glauca. The sequence goes on from JZKD02S2306786.1 coordinate 187,619, forward strand.
AATAGTGGCATCATCCCAGTAATCTCCGACATTTGCTAATTTAGGTGCTTGCTCCATTCCAATGTTAACTTTATTGGTTTTAATTGGTTGTCCAATGAAAGGTAATTCGACTCATGTTCCTTCTACATCCCTTTGTCCTTCAGTTTCTGGGATGTTCACATTCCTAGGATTGTCATCTTCAACAGAATTAACATTGTAACAACCTTTCAATTTATGAAGAGGTGTAGTCCATTCATCCTCTTCTTGCTCCAAATGGAGGTTAGGTGCCTCCTCAAATATTTTTTTTCTTACAACTTGTAGAGCTTGATCTACTGAGGGGTACTAACTTTCAAATAATAATGTAGCTACAAGGTTCTGAGTCATACAATACCAATCTGAAGTGGTGAGGTGCAGTTCTGCTTGAAGATACCAATTAATAGACATTGTGTCCAAAGTGTTAATGAATTTATTCACCCACTGTTCTTGGGGAATGTTGCTCCAGACATCCTCACAACTTCACACATGGTCCTTCGGACAGCTATGACCTGTGCATTGAACTTTACACCCTTTGATTTGTTCTAAAAAATGCATTGTCATCAAAGTGCGACATTGCACCCAGTCCGCGATGTTCTTTTTGTGCGTTCCCCACCATATCATTGGTGTTTCTTTCAAAGCTTCATCCAGTGCCAAAAACCTTTTTTGTGATGGTATAATTTCTTCAAATTCTGATAATAATTTTTCTAAATTATTTAAACCATCAAATGTGGTCAGATTTCTTACTTCTGTGCCAATCCAGCGAACTTCCCAAGTCAATCTGGCACATCTTCGTGCAGATACTTCATACATTTTGTTATGTCAGTTCTCTAGTGCTTCTTATGAATCTGTTGAGCATTCACTATCACTTCGCCATCTTAAATTCCCATCTGTTGTAGGATTAATGTAATCCTGATGTCTTGTTTTCAATTTATATATATTCTCTATCTTGTATGTGCAGTCTTTCTCTCTGATGGGTTTTGTGTATCTTCAACCTTCATCAGGATCCAGAGGTGCAATAACCCTAAGGAAATCACCTTCAAATTTCATTCTTATTTTCTTTAAGTCAACCACAGTGGATTTGTTGAAAGCCCAGTCAATTCCCAACAACACGGGATAAGGATAGATATCATTAACTATCTCAATCACCTCAAAGTTTGCAAACGTCCTTACCCTGTCGATGTCCATAGGGACATGATCCAATATTCCAAAGGGGCTTACTACCTATTGATTAGCCACCCTCAGTTTGATAGGGGAAAACAGCTTAGGTTTCCCATCAAGGCCCAGGTCTGCTTCGTTTTGACATTGACTTCTAACCCTAAGTTGAGGACCACATAATCTATATCATAATCTCCAATTTGAGCATTCAGGTGTAGTTCCTTATTTTTCCTTCTCTTTCTGGATACTTGATGTACTGCTTTATTCAGTAGAGGATCTACCCGTCCTATCTCATACTATATGATCAAAATTTGTAGTTCTTGTACAACTCCTTCATCCTTAATCAAGTTAATGAAAGTACATAAGAATTCCATAAGCTTACTTACCTCTTTTCCTTCTCTAGGTGCAGATGACTGATCGAATGCCAAAGGCATTCCACATTCTCTCACTTCTGTTTGTGTCTTTGATGAGGAAGCCTCATCTCTTCCAAACTCTCTTCTTGCTTGTTCAAAAGTTTGTTTTTCTTCCCTTGGATCAAATACTTATGTCTTCTTTGTAGCTCTTTTGACCCTTGATTCTTCTGTAGTCTTTCCTGGGGTCACTCTATCTTCTCCTGTAACAACACCTCCTCTAGTGATAACAACGACTCTAGGATCCTCTCCGCGAGGTTCTACTGATATTAAGTGTACTTGTTGATTTCCTTCTCATCTCTCCTGAAGTTTGGCTAACAACACAGGGCAATCTTCAATAACATGTTCAAACGAGTTACAGTAGCTGCAAGTGGTAAAAGGGTTCTGACAATCCCTTTCTAAATGTCCTGGTTGTGTGCATTTATAGCAAATGATCTTACCTCGACCTTGACCCACGCCTCCTCCTCCTCCTCCTCCTCTGAATCCACCGCAAGGGTTGAAGTTTCCTCTTCCTGAAGAGTTAAACTGCATAGTATTTCCTTCCTATTGTATTTCACCTCGAATTCTATATGTGTCTCTTGATCTTTTGTGAAATAGATCATAAGCCCTACAGTCCTTCTCATCATGCCCCACAAATTTACAGGATGTGCAGTAAAGATTTGTAGGTGTCTAAACATATTTTTTCATGTAATAGCATTCACGAGGGCGATGATGTCTATTTCTACATACCTCACACCAAGGTACGGTAACCTACTTCAAGGGTCTTGGAGCTCCAGAGGCCAAGTACTCATTAAATAGGGGACAATGTTCCTTACATGGCCTTCTGATTTCCATCTGATACACCAGATGTCTTCTCTTTTATCTTTTCCCTTGTCTTTCTTCATATCTTCGACCTGTAGAAATAGGCTAGTTAGATGACTCAAAATTTGACTCATACTTGAGCTGGATTCTACCATAGCGGTTGATTCTAGTTTCACGGTGATCTCTAGTGCCTCAGCCTGCGAAGCGATCTTTTGTTGCATCAGAGGGAATCTGATGTGTGGAAAGAGGGAAACAATGAACCATTCTTTATTCTGCTCATCTGGAATCTAAAAACTCAAATGGCCTGTCAAGTTCTTAAACCTCTAATCAAACTCCCACACAGGTTCAACTACTTTCTGCTTTATTTCTTTCAGTTTTGTAATGCACTGTGACTCAGACTTAGGTTTCTTGAATTCAAAAATTAATGCAGTATTAATGACATTCAATGGTTTAGGTTATGCAACTCCCTAGACAAATTTCATGTACTCGCTTAGTGCGTGATATCTTAGGGTAGTACTAAACTGAGCTCTCTTAACAGTTTCATCAGTGACATTCTTAATGCTCCACACATCTTCCCATAAGAACCAATGCTAATCATGATCTTTAGATCCATCTCCCCTAAAGGTGGGTAACCTCATTTCATATGCCATAGATATTCCTAGATTTCTTGACTGAGTATGCACTGAACCACTTGTACCAGTACTCTGAGTGATCTGATAACTTAGGTTACTCTGGTTACTTAATGTTTCTAAAACAACAGGAGGAATAATAGTACTTACTTCGACAGTTGGCGCAGTTCCTGAAGTGTCTGACTCTTCTCGGCAAGGTTCTTCAGTCTCCCCTTACTCTACCTTCGCAGACTCTGAATGTTCCTTGTTCAAAAAATATTCTTCTTCTCCACTGTAGAACCCTTCGTCCCATGCTAGTGGCTCGTGACCCTGCTCAAACAGGTTCACCATGGAACTTCTCTAAATGATCTCCCACTGCGTGTGTGTCCAACCTCTGTGTTGCTGTTGTTGTATGAGTTCTTGAACATTAGCATTTCGATCTGACCAACTGTTGTATCTTCAATATGTTCTTCTCATGCAATATCATCTTGATCTTCAACTTCAAAAAGTGTAAAAAAATTCCTCTAGGTCCCTTAAAGAAATATCTCTTTACTTGGCTATATGACTCTACTATGTCAATAGAAAACTCGGTAATGTACCCTCCAATGGTGCTATCAAACTAGTGATATACTACTCTTGACATGGTGTTATCAACTCTTTTGACCTTCTTGATCAATGTCGACATCCAAACCACAGGTGGTCGAGGTCTAATCTCAAATTGGGTATCTGCTAATCTGGCTAACCCCTCGTATAGCTCCTTATGAATTCCTCCAAAGAAAATATTGTGTATATCAGTAAATATATATCTTCCCAACCAATCCTATGTTTTCAAGCTAGGGTTCTTGTTTTGAGCTTTAGTGAAGTCTCTCTCTTGTTATTCTATCCACTTATGAATATCGATCTTCGATGGAAACCACCTTGACATTACCTCAAGAAGATCTTGGTCCCAGAAATGGAACCATTTGTTGACACAGGGGCAGAGCCAGGGTTCAACTCTAATAGCGCACCAATAAACCATAACTAATGTCCCTTTCAGAAACACTTGCGAAGCAGATGCAGTCTCACCTGAAGTAGCAATAGGGGGTTGCAGGACACAGGTGTCTACAACCAGAGGAAATGTAAAGTGGATCCAAGGTAAAAACACACATCAACCTAGTTATTCTTTATCTCATTTAAGCCTACTGCGCAAACTATATCTCAGATCTAACACAATGATGCAATAACAGAGTAACAAGAAGCAAAAGAAAACAACATCAATCACACAGAACAACAAGATATACGTGGTTCATCCTCTCCCTAGAGCTACGTCCACAGAACTGTGTTTCTTGATATCATATGAAAACATACATTTCTATCTGCACTCTTAGCTTGTAGATCTTTCTCTCCATCTCTCTTCTCTCCCCTCCATGTGCACCCAGCTACAGGGTTGATCTTCACACCCAGCTGAAGATCTTACCGAATGCTCTCACACACACCACTTCTCTCGCTCAACAACAATAATAATCAACAACCACTAACCATAATCACATAATCTAACAGTGAACCCTTCTTCTCCCATCTAGGTTATTGTTTATACATTACAATAGATCTTGGAAATTATTAGGTCAAAACCTAGGTGTTAAAACCCTAAATACCAAAACCCTAGGTGTCTAAAACCCTGGGTCAACTTGACCCACATTTTCTGGGCTTCACCAACCCGTGTTTCCTTCTTTTCTATGAGGTGCTCCAAATCATCTATTGGTGGATTTTTCCACTTGCTGAGTTGTCCACGATCCATGTTCCTTGCTAATTTGTCTTCCTCGATCCTCTCGTTCAACAAATCGTTTTCCCTTATTGTGCTCCTTATTTTCCTCTTCTTTGGCCACTTCGACCCAATCTTAGTCAATGTGTTTTCTACGCAATTCATGCTTCACCTTCTTTCCTTAATATTCGCTTTCTTCCATAACCAAGGGCCAACAGTACGTTAGAACCCGCATTGAATCCAATGTTTGGGGTGAAAAATGTGAGTTGGTCAATGGTAACTATTTTCCCCCAATGATGGAAGCACGAGACTTGAAATATATATGAGACAACCATGGTCATCTTGTAGAACCAAGTATGCCTGAGTAATAGGTTGTACTCAAGAGGTGCATCGACTACCTCTATGGAAACATAGAGAGTCTTACCACCAAGTTCAATGGGAAATGGGGTGATAATCCCATAAGGATGGAACACATGTCGATTGAACAATTTTAATATGGTTATAGACTTATCGAGCTTCAGAGATCCAATGTATTTCCAACATGACACAGACATGATACAAGTTGAGGCTCTTTCATCAACGACGGTGCAAAGGATGTTCTTCCCCAATACTCTCACTTTGAGTTGAAAATTGAATTGGTGGGAAAGCCTATGATGAACCCAATCTGAATCAAAGTTAATCAAGCTCAACTCTGATGGATCAACCTCACCTATCACAGACAACAAATCTTTTCATTGTGCAGGGCATCTTTGGAGGACTTCGAGGGTAGACATGGCACATGGTGCCTGGGCCAAGTCTTCCACAATACTGTAGTTGTGGGAATCTTGTGTGTTTGGGTTATGTGTCATACATTGAAGAACACCCTTTTGGGAGTGAAGAAACGTGTTTAAGGATGGCTTCTCAATCTGAAGAAGGCCACCAGCCTGGGAAGATGAAGCAAACTCTTGTGTGAAAGGAGTAGTCTCAGGATTGTCATAGTTTTGTGCTCGACTTTGAAGGGAAATCATCTGATCACACATGAAAACTAAGAATTAGAGGATGACCCCTCATGCTGAGGGGTACCTTCCATTTCCCCTTGCGGAGGGGCAGGGATTTTCACAACAATTTGTTGAAGCTGGGAGAGGGAGGATGAGTTAAGACAACAGGTTCTTATGGAGGCTTGTGTTGTGCTAAGTAATGGTGGTCCTCATCCTTCTAAGGACAATGATGATTAGGATGGTCCTCCCTAAAAATAATGGATGGGAACCGACTCTTCTTTTTCTCTTTTTTTCCCCTTCCCTCTCGATTATTTTGGGTTGGAGCAGCCCCTCGCTAAATATTGGAGTTTTTCTTCTTGTTCCTCTTCTTTCCTCCATGTTGTTGAGGATTATTTGGTTGCATAGATTGCACCAAATTCAACTTAGAGGTCTAGGTGGGGACCGAGTTAGTTTGAGAAATAGGCACAATAGCCGATAGGTGTGACGAAATAGACATGTGACCCATTTGGTCAGTTAGGTGGCCCATAAATGCATGAGATACATAACCAGCCATACCATCGACATGGGGTCTTATTTTTTGTTTTCTCATATCTGTTGACAGTCGAGGAGCATGCACAATGACATCATAAAGAGTGCTTGACTAAGAATAGATCAAATCTAAGTGTTGGGCATGAATGATGGCCTGCTCTTCGCTAGTCACCCCTGTCATAGAAACATCATTGGCGATGGGTGATAAGAGAGACTTGGAAAACCATTCCATCAGGAATTGGTCAGGAATATAGGTTTTGATCGTCCTCATGAATATTATCGAAAAATGTGGGTTGAGGTATCTTGATGCAATGATCTCAAGATATTTTTTCCTATCTCATACCATACGAGAAATTAATAATGTGTGAGAAACTCCATATCCAAGTCATTTAAACTATTGAAGGAAGTTCCTTTTGGTTCTATGTACCATTTGGTGACACTTCCAGTTGGGAATATTTGGAAAATATACAACCATATAATATCATCCATAAAGGAGTTGGATGAACACCAAAAATTATATGTAATGATGTGTCTTCTCTCATATTTCCATCGAATTTCGATATATACATTAGGAGATTCACATGTATAACCAATTAGGTGGGATCATGGGAAATAGGGTCATTCATCATACATGAAAGATAAATCAGGTCTAGGGTTTCCAAGAAAGGTAATGGCGTATGAGAAAATGAATACTAGGATCATGGATGATTTTAGGGACTAAATTTCATTCATGGGCTAATTTTCCATGGTTTTTACAAAAAAGAGATTCACTATTTTAAAAATGATCTGCCCAAATTCTATAGGATAAAATTATTTTACCTTACAAATCACCAAAACTTTATAAAAACTATATACAATCCTTAGAAATTTGAATATTTTTACAAAAATATCGTCAAACATTTATAGTTGGCATATGAAGGATAAGTAAGATTCACTAAGATTTCTACATTTTAAAATAAATTTCCATCCTTAAAATCATCCCTGACTAGGATGAGGATGAAGCTCATTGAGTCTAAGATGAACCTTGTAATCCCCCCATATTTTTTATTCTAAAAGGATGTGATGTTCCAGAAGGGTAATTTATCCCAGTAATGGAAGCACTCCCAGGAGCATGGTTACTCCTAGGACTATACATGTCGCAAATGGGGTTTCCCCCAGGGGTAGGCATAGATTATAAAGGAAAATTACTTCCTAAACCAGGACTAGCCCTAAGGAAGAACCCCCTAGGTTTGGAAGTATGGATGAAGGGATATCCACCCAACTATGCAAATCTACCCCTAGGGAAAGGTATGCTAACCCACGACATACTAAATCCTCTAGAAACATTACTACCCCCATTTTGACTAGGAAAATTTCCAAACCCACTAGGTATATTCCACCCAAAAGGAAAACTAACACTTGACATGACCAGGATGCTCATAAGAATGGCAGAGGTGGATGGAATTCCACTCCCCATATTGAAACCAAGGCTTTTCCCCCCACTAAAAGTAGATCCATATGTGGGCATCGAAACAAATGAGATGGGCATAGGAATGCTAGGAATACTAATGGAAGGAAAAGAAGACACAACCAGCTTCCCCCAAATGGAGGTGCCTGTGGAAATGGGCATGGATGATGTAGGTCCAATGGCACTCAAAAATGTTAAAGTGGACATCACTGGGATGACCCCATTCACGCTCACAGATGGGCTAGAGGGCTCAACCACAATGGACGAAACACTCAGACTTTGCATGATCTAAGATTCAATGAACAAGGAAAATGACTCACTAAAAATTTCCCTCACCTGGACAAGCACAGGTGCGTCACGACCAATCAAAGGAAGGTTTAAATTAGGTGAAGGACTCTCATCAACTGCTTTAACTTCAAAGGCCAATCTCTCTTTGGATTGTTCGTCCATCCCTTCAAATTATCTGTCACCTATCTCATGTCGATTAAAAGGTGGTTGTACCTCCATGATGAGCTCAAGTCCTTGTATCTGATGAGATCAATGATGTGGTTTTTCAGCCATGATGAATAGAATGTGTCAAAATTTTAACAACAATCAACCTAAGGCCAACTAAGACTCAAAATCAAAGAGAACACCCCTAACAAATCTAGGTAACAACAATCAAACCAATGATTCAGGGGGCCTTTTGAAAACCAACCCTATGGGGGAGATGAAGTCCCCATAAGATTGGTTAGCAAAGGTATGAAGATAAGTTACGTTGATCTACGTGAAACAACCTTGACTGGTGCAAGTACCATTTATTAAGGCAAGCACCCTCTTGGGGAACTAGGATCATGATTGAACATCTTCCCTAGGTACTATAGGCACATCCCACCTACAATCACCTATGTATTTACCTAGGAGTAGTCACTAAGGTTACCACCTCGCAATCACTAAGCGGGAGAATGGTTGCACGACCAACCACATGTAAGTGCAGGGTAACTAAGCCCAAAGCTTGGAATTTACTACCTCACATAGAGGTGTGGGAGCTAATGAAACCACTGTATACATAGTATTTGAAGCAATATAGCAAACACCAATACAAGCAAAGAGGGGTAATATCCCTACGTGCCCCAATGCGACCTCATGCTTAACTTCTGTGTTAGAGGAGACTCTTGACACAATGGTTGTGAAAATAGATTTATGCTCTCTTTAATGACTCTAGGTTTATTTTTGTAGCCTTGGAGAGTTCACTCTCCAATCCTATTCCAAGGCCCTAAACCTTTCTAATGTTGGTTTGCTAACAAAGAAAAGGAGTCTAGTTTATTTTATCATGAAGTCTTTTTCTTATGGTTTTTTTTAAGTTAAAGGGAAATTGATGAAACTTTTAGTGATGTTATGACTCTTCACCAACCACAACAATGCAAAGATACCAATTCAAATTGTTCAATTCAATGAATTCTAGCTATGGGAGGGAAATAGGCCTTTTCCTTTTCAAGTTCTTTAAAACAACCTCACAATCACCAAGAAACCATGCAATACATTCCAAGACCAAAATGAGGTCTTTAAACCAAACACAATCGTGCACTTTTTCCTAATGCTCAAAATCTTTAGGCATGAAAATTTTGAATTTTGTTTTTGTGTTTTTTAATTAAGATGCAAAAAAATTCTCAAACCAAGTAATAAAAACAATTTGCAAACTGAAAAACCAACAATTAGCAAGCAAAGGCTATAGGAAATTGGTAGTGATGCATGGATGCACACTCCAATGTCTCTATCAAAATCACAACCCAAAATTCACAAGGAAAAAGGATCTAGCAATGTAAACTAAATTTCAAAAGTAAACTTAACCAAATGCAACTAGACAAGAAACACTACTAGATCTAATAAGATCTATTGGGTACACAACCCAACTCAACAAGTCACTAAACAACAAGGAAAATGCAATAAAACAACCCAATCAATCACTCAAGCACACCTCAAATCCAAATCCAAGACTAAAGGTGAGACAAAAGGCTCAAATAGAGAGAGGATCTAGGCCAAGGGATCAATTACAGGCTCAAGAGATTAGATGCATCTAGATCTAATCATAAGAGAGCTAAAAAAAATTCAAATCACAGTCCTACAAGTGGGGTTGCTAGTCATCAAACCTGCAACCAGTGACCTTTTACAGTAGGTCTCTAGTCATCTATAGTGCAACAAGCGATCTGTATCCCTATTTTCAACAGGGGACAAGTGACACTCTCCAAATTTTGGGAAAAATAAAAATATATAGCCCAGATCTAGATGATCCGAGAGATCTACTCTCTGAGATAGGGCTAAGGAAGATAGAGACTGACTCATAAACATAGAACAAAGGTAAACAAGCAATTTAATTCAAACTAGAAAAAAAACAAAGATTCTTCCCCAATGGAGTCTCCAGTTATGTTGTGGAGAAATATTACCAATGGGATAGAAATATCTCCCTAGGATATGCCTACTGATCTTAGAAAGACAATGGGCTAGACTTCTATGGCTTTCCTAGACACAGGAAAATAGATTCACAATTACACTAAGAAATGGTAGAATGAAATACCTTGATTATGAAGGTCATCCTCATATGTCCTAGTTGTTGTAGTCTTGAAGTTCCCTCTCCATCTCCTACAACCTGCTTCTTTCACACAAGATACAAAACAATGCCTTGCTACTTCTCTTCATAGTGTTAGATTACTAGATCTAGATTGTATTTAATCTGATTTATGAAAGAATAAACCAGATATGAACATTTTCAAATTAAATACAAATATTTAGAGGGGAAAACCAATGATCTACTAATCAAAACGCAAGAAACACATCAAGACACATTACGTCAAGGTGTATATGCATTCCTCCTTGCCCCTTGCTCCTTGCTCCTCCTAAGATTTTCAAACAAGCTAGGCAACCTGACTGCAATTTATCTGGAATGGAAGAACACCTCTTTATTTTGGTAGCATAACTCTATGATTGATTCTTCCCCCATGCTCAGGATTGGACTTCTTCATATAGATTCTTAGAAGAGGCTTGGGAGAGCTTATAGATCTTCCAGAAACCAATGGAGACTCAAATGTTCTGATTTCCAAGGTTCATGCCACGAAGAACCAACTCATCCATAACTTACCTCTTCGATACTATGTGAATCTATAAGGTTACAAAGGAGGTCGCTTGTCCACTGCTGACTACTAATAGGTCGCTTGTTGTACATTAATAACTAGTGGCAGGTCACTTGTTGTCTATGGTATGACTAGCGACCTCCCTACAAAACTCATTGAATATTGAGCAGAAGGGTGTGTCTCAATTGGTATCTTCTTCTAAGTCCTTCCTGACAGTGTAGGGTGAAAATTAAGGTGATAACACTAGCACACATGTCCTTGTTGTAACACCCTATTTCCCTCAGTTTGTAAAAATAACTAGACTGGCCAAGAACTGTGGCAAAACTCAGAAATGAGAATGTGTGATGTGAATGGACCTTGTGGAAAAGGTCGATGAATGTGAATAATATTATGAATTTATATTGCAGGATTGCTAAGAGGGGATATGCTGAAAAAGAGACCACGATGGCTGAAGAAAGGCGGTGGAAGGCACCTGGAAAGGTGGCATTAACTTCCACCGAAAATCAATACCGTATTTGGACTTCACTGGCCCGAAGAACCAAAAGAGGCTTGTTGGCCCTGAATTAAATGTCTCACAGGCTGGTAGGTAGATGGATCCTTAGGAATTAATGAGGGATGGGGAGGAGAACCACCCATCCGTAGAGCCGTCAGGCCTGACCATCGCGAGAGAAATCATGCCACACGCAACCTCGCAAGAGGATAAGGCGTGGGGGAGAAGCGATTGGGGAGATGGGGGAGGGGAGAAAGAGAACTCTAGTGATATGCAGAGTGAGTGATAGCAGAGAGGAAGGAGAGTAACCTTCGCTCCTGGTCACTGGAAAACAGAGATGCAGTCTCACAACATCGTGGTCTCAGCTCGGGGGTGGCTAGTGGTAAATCCACTGGGAGTCACTGAGCCTACGGTTGGGTGGAAACGAGCATCCCTCTCAGCAGTTGTATAACCCCTGGTGTTACTTTCTGATAAGTTTTTTCCTTTGGCATCTTGAAATATATGTATTCTAACAATTATGCTCATAAGCTGTGAAATTGTGAATAATTTCAGTATAAGAATGTATGTATGATGTTTTGATCAGTATTGGTAGTTGTATGTTTATAATGGAAGGACTACGTGTGGCTTATGTTCTCTTAAATCATTATTTATATGCATACTGATCTAATTCAGACTTCACGCCTGGTTCTCGGGAGAGAGATACCCTTATCTGCCTCAGAGAGTACCCTGGGTAAACCTCCCCATAGAGATACCCTTCTTGAAAAAGCCATCAAGAACCTGGAAGGAGGACGTGAAGGCGCAAGGCCTTAAGAAATCCCTGATAAGTATCGAATCAATGGATGACATCCCTTCGGGAGACCTGTGATCACTCACGACCATCAGATAAGAAGAAGAAGCTGGAAAGATAAGTACCTTAACCTTGATAGGTGTTGATCGACGGACGAGATCCTGTCGGGAAATCTGTGGTCACTCATGACCATTAGATTTGGTAGGAGAAAGTAGGATGTTAAGTGCCTTACCCTATGACTTTATTTGTCTTCGTGGGTAGCGAAGAGATCAGGACCATAGATCCCCAAGGTCCATGAGAGCATCCAGACCGTTGATCTTTCCACGTCCAGGAAGTCGTGGGAGATCACACAAGTTAGGAACCTATATGAGCCGTCAGATCTTGGCTGAAAAACTCGATAGCCGTTGGATTTGTCAGGAGATATCCGAGGGATAAACCCCCAGTGAATAGGGGCGAAAGACCCAAAATAGATCTGGACCAACTGAATAATAGAGGCCACGTGTCAAGAGATTTTCCACTTCGGGAAATCAAGAGTCGAGAACTTGAGAGTTCTGGTGACGAAAGATCGAGGCATTCCATGGTAGAAACCCCGAAGTAGATTTGGGTCATCCGATTAAAGGAGGCCACATGTCGTGAGATTTCCCATTTTAGGAAATCGAGAATCGAGAACTCGGGAGTTTTGGTGACGAGAGATCGGGATGTTCCATGGTGGAAACCCCAAAGCAGTCGTAGACCGACCGATTTCGGGTGGCTACGTGTCGAGAGATTACCCGTTTTCGAGAAATCGTGGATTGGGGATTCGGGAGTCCCGTTGACAAGAGTTTGGGCTCTCGCCTTGAAAAATCTCGACGGAAGAGAGACCGTGGTCATATGGGAAGAGGTCATATTGACCAAGGCATAACCCAAGGGGCTAATCATCGATTTAGGATTTTTTGGCACTTCAGTGTTTCGACACTCGGGATACCGAAGGGCATGTTCCCTTTTTCTCTCAAACCCTGAAATATATACTTATAAATATCGATATGTTAACATGTGGTTAATCTCTGATGAACGGAAAGGATCCTCTCGGAGGATGCAGGGTCTGGGATGACCATGAAATGTGAGGAAGAGACATTGGCTTTAAGCTGGGGTGCGAATGCTCATTAGGGTAAGTGGCGAGCAGATCTAGATGACCAGAGTCCACCCACCCAGATCTACGATTGAGGCTTCATTCCAGAACCCCCTTGTTGTTTTTCCTTTAGCGGTGAGGGGGGGGTCCAAAATCGAATGTGCAACTCTTGAATGGTCAGGATTTATTCGCCTTGATCAACGACATTCAAGTGAATTCTGGACCCCCCTTGCCATTCTGCCTTTAATGGGGGGGTTCGGAATGGTGTGGTGTGTGAAGTGGGACCCTCCTCCTGTCACATCACCCTCTGGGTCGTGTTACCCCTCTCGCCACTTGTACTCCACTCAACCACGCGACAGGGCCGTTCCTAATGGCCATTCGCTAACCCTATTGGGATTCATCCCTATTGGCCAGTCACTAGCCCCGTCGGGGTTCGGCGGTTGCAGATTCGAACGATTCGACATTCCTATAGTGATGAGGTGAGAAATACAAGAAGTGCCATGATTATTTGACCTGTGATCCCGACCCACGATGACATGGGAGAGAGAGTGAGAGTTAGCTTACATTAGGCCTCCGTAGTTATTTTGGGGGCTCTGATTCTGCAGAAATCAATGAAAACTTGATTATGGTAGTGGGTGCATTACAAATTTGTATCAGAGCATGGTGACAACACTCGGCTTGATTGGGCTCATGAACGAGTTGCGCATAATCTTTGTTCGTAGCATTCCTAAGAGGAGTAACCCCCTAACTTAACTCTCTTATCTAGGATCAAAACTTGGAAACAAGAACCCGACTGTGCATGCATGTGAAAGAGTTATGAATTTATGCGTAGGTTATAAAAATGTATCTAACTCTTGACTAATAACCAACATTTGTCTTTTCACCCAAGCGGACAATCATCCGCGGGAATTTACAGACACAGAGAATGGTGACTCACCAAGAGATGGGAGAAGGCTCCCACAATAGAGACGAAGAGTCTGACGAAAGAAGAGCAATAGGAACCCCTCCAAATCTAGATGATACTGTGAGGAGTCTCATGGTTGAATTGCAAAGTTGCAAGGCCAACAATGAAAGGATGATGAAAGAACAAGAAAAACAAACTGAAATTAATGCAGTTTTACTACAGATCTTATCCAACCTACAATGACAAATGCAGCATGAACCCGAGATATAGAAACATGGTCATATCATTGGCCATACTGAGAGGAGCACCTCAAGGAAGGTCCACCCCAGAGGTAAAGGACCAGTGCCAGACGATTCCTCTGAGAAGGAAGCTGACGATTCAGAAGGCTCTTCCAGCAGCATGACCGGTTCCTATTCTCGAAGAAAACAGAAGAAGCACAAGACTTCCAAGGTTCATAAATTTGAGGAATTCAGAAAGGCCAAACCTCCCTCCTACGATGGTGAGATAAAGAAGGGAGAGGAAGAAAAGGCCTGGCTACTTGGACTGAAGAAATATTTCAGAGTCCATGATTTTTCAGAGAATTTGAAAGCCTGAGTGGTCACTTTTAGCCTGAACGGAAAAGATTCCATATGGCTGGAAGATCTTAAGAATGTGAAAGGGGTTCGCGAGGAGGACCTGTCCTGGAAACAATTTGAGAAATACTTCTGGAAGAAGTATTTGTCAGAAAAATATTTCGACGAGAAGACAAAAGAGTTTTATGAACTCAAACTGGGGCAACGCACTATAGAGGAATATGTCAACAAATTTCTCGACTTATTGAGATATGTACCCTTCATCAAAGCATAGAAGGCGAAGGTGCAATGCTTCATCAGTGGGATACCCAAGGAATACCGAAACAAAATTGAATTTGATGAGCCAAAGACCTTAGAAGACACTATTCGAAAGGAAACATATTGTCATGAACAATATGGACATCGGGCATAGTCTCGTGGAGACTGGAAACAGAAGAGTGGTTCGAGATTTCAGAAAAAGGGGATCAAATCCTCAGGATTTAAGAACTACAAGAAGAACCCCAGAATGAACTTTCCAACCCAGATTTTACTCCAGCAGAACTTTCCCTCATCGAACGGAAATAAAACTTCTGGACCTATACCAGTAAAGACTGATAACCCAAAGAGAGAACCTTTGAAATGTTGGGGTTGTGGAGAAGAGCATCTCCTGAGAGACTGTCAACACCGACAAAAAAATAGTCTGAAAGTTTATAACATTCAGGAAGCTACCACAGTCAATGATGTGGCAAGGAGTGTGTCGCAGATTTATGCAGCATTGGATAATGACCAAGTTGACCACCAAGCTTCAGTGGTGGAAATAGAAGGTATGATTTTCAACCATCTGGTGTCTGTTTTGATTGACCCTGGTTCAAATTTGAGTTATATAGCCC
>JZKD02S2306786.1:223419-234704 GCA_000966675.3 Picea glauca
TTTATTATATTTAATATAATTAATTACAATTTATGTCTAAATATTCCTTATGTGATCCTAATCAATCATAATATATAATATTATTTAATTAGAGATGTTGTGGCTATTCTCTAATGAATTAAAAATTATATGGATCACTAGACATTATTTCATTTATGCATAAAATTAAGTTGATATGAGAATAATTATAAATTGCATAGATAAAACTACATGGACAGATTATGCATCACCAATTGATCCCAAAACTATGATTTAAGCAGTATTTATGAAAGTTTCTAGTTGAGCATTTCAAAAGTATTAGACGTAATGGAAAGGTTTGCAAACATAGGTTTGCAAACATTAGTATTGTAACGTGTCTGTTGGCTTTATTGCCACTGAACACAACACAGACTAACCCTAGCAAACCCTTGGTGTCCGCTTCCTACATATTTGAAAACTCCATTGCAAATCCCGACAACAATGATGGTCTTGCAACGATTTTCAAAACCAACTTTCCTCCATATGGAAGAGATCTTGCGGATCAAAAACCTAATGGTCGATTTACTAATGGAAAATTAGTAACAGATATATTATGTATGATTTGAAAGAATAACTTTAGCAATCTGTAGAATAAAAGCATATGATAGCTTTGTACATGTTAAACATAGAAAGGGATAGTAATATGAATTTTGGTACAGTTTCTTTTAAATCAACAGTATAGCAATGAAGCATTAGTCTGACGCTGTCATACAGCGATGCAATGAAACTTCTCGAGACATAATAAACCTGTCTTTTTCCAAAACACCAAGGCAGAGATAAAAAAAAGCTCTGATACCAACTATTAGATCTTCTTAAATCGATTCTATAATATGCGGAATAAAACTCTTAAAAGAATCGAAATTTAGATGCCAAAACTGGATCATACCTCCGGCCATTGATGCTGCTTGAGTTTGATTAATTGTTGTAGAAGTTTTCCCAGTTCCACACTGGTTTTTCTTTCCATATGACACTTCCAAGCTTTGCTCACTCTGATTGATAGTGTAAGACTGAAGGAAATTGATTGAATGTAATTGAGCAAGCTTGGGGACCAAAACGAAGTCTTTATAGCCAAGCTTCCATCAAGCTTCTGTTGGCTAACTGTTAACTGTTCCACATATCTAGGTAGAGAAACGAATGGAGTAATGGACCATTCCAGAAGCTCCCAAACTAGAAAACGGCTCTAGTTGGTTTCCAAACGAGCTATGGCAGTTGAGTAACAGTTCGGGTTGGTTTCCGAATGAACTGTCAGCGATTCGAATAGGGTTCCAGTTGGTCGAATGGGATGACGACGAACGGTTCCAGTTGGTTGGTTACCGAATGAGCTCCGGCGGTTCAAAATAGTTACGGTCTGGCGGTTTAGAACAGTTACAAACAATTACGGGAGCTTACAGTGTCATCTCAGTTTGGGTTAATTACAATATGGTAGATGGATGCAGGGTCCGTGTTAATTGCAGCATGGTAAATGTATGTATGCCTAAATGGGTGGGCGTTATTTCAAATTTAAATTTTCCTCCTTTTCTTGAAAGCCTCGGATCATCTGAGTAGCCTAACTCGGCTCCAAACTAAGAATAAGCCGAAATGCTTACGACCCAGGGTTTGCTCAGATGAACGTTTCTGGTAGTTTGGAGCAGCTTAATCCGTTTACTCAATCTTCAAGGAGCAACAGCCATGACCAGAGTAGTGCTAGAGGAATTGGCCCTCAAATAAATCTAGTAATTTGCCTTCTTGAGTTTTATCAATACGCAAATCCTCAATCATGTTATATCAATTCCATCGTTTTGGTACATTCCATTATATTTATTTATGTTCTTGTGATTCCTTATTTTCATTGCCGGAGATATTTTTTTTCCTTTCAGGAATGACATGCCTAACATTGCTTACGACTTCTGAATTTAATCTAATGCCATCTTCTTAGATCTTGAGTCTTAGACTCTGCTGAAATTTAATCTATCGCCAGCCTCTTAGAACTCGAATCTTGACTCACATCTCTAATTATGAAATTCCTCTTAAGCTTGTCTTTCTCTACCCAATTTTATTTTTAAACTAGTTGATTTCTAGACTAGTTCCTTTCATGTGAACAATGAGCTGAGGTGTCCTAAAACGCCATGGACCTGTTAGGAATCCATTTTCTTAGTCGTTTTTGGCTTCAAATTGGATTTTCAAGACGTCTTATCTTTTTGTTCAAAACAATATTCATCATATACCACGTATTGTTGCCCATTTCTCAACAGTGGGAAGACAAATTTTCTGTCTCACTGCACTCCACAGGGACCAACCAAAACTCTAGCCTCAATGCACTCCATAGGGACCAGCGAAACACTCTTAGAACGAATTTAGATGCTTGTAACAATAAATTACAAATCAGAAAACAATAGTTGTGGGAGTCTCAAAGCTTTATAGCTATGGCAACAACTTTGTTAGCATGAATGCTTTATATGTAAATCATATATTATATAGTAAAGGAGATTCAAGAGGATAGGATCAGACTCCAGAAAGGCATATAGACTTCTCAGGTATTTGATTAAATAGTTTTCCTGAATAATATGTCCAATATGAAACCCACAAATAAAACTAATAATCCAGCCAATGCTCTTTTTGTATTGAAATTTCTTCATGGCAATGATATAAAGTTGAATTTTTATTTTTATTTTAAAATGAATTTAACAAGCTTGAAACCTGAAGGTATCCACAGGCATCTTGGATTTCTTCCACTTCAAATTCCTTCATTGTGATTCACAATAATATAAATGGAAGAGTTATGTCACGTCATATAAATTTGCAATGTCGAAGGTGAAAAAGATTGAATAAATAGAACCAACTTTTATGCAGCAAGAGGTTTGCCCTGGTTTTTTTAAATTTGCAATGTCGAAGGTGAAAAAGATTGAATAAATAGAACCAACTTTTATGCAGCAAGAGGTTTGCCCTGGTTTTTTTTTATGATCCCTAGTACTTCATGAACCGAAGATTTTCATAGATCTATATAAGTTGCAACCTTCCAAAGACAAATAATCCTTTTGACCATCTCAGCAAATACAAAGAATTTAGAATTGTTGAACCTGTCTTGGCATGTTCAATTTTTGCTCTTCTAATAGGCACAATTTCACTTACTCCTAAATTGATCCCTAACAATATTGAATTCCTATGCATTAATTGTTGACCAAGGTTTATGCTTAATAAACCAAGATTCTGATGGATCTATATTAATTGCAACCTTTCAAAGGCAAAGGATCCTTGAAACTATCTCAGCAAATTCAAATGGTGCGCGCAATTTCACCTAGTTCCTTTTGATTCGATCCCCAAGAATGTTGGATTGTTGGTTGATAGATCATTGCTCCTCGCTTTCCTACACAGCACTATTGTGGACCTTACAAATAAAAAATGCATTATGGTATACAACATGGCTGAAATATTAATAAAAAAAAAGAGAAAAACACCAATATTTGAAACAAAACAAAGGAAATTTTAAACCCACCTATGACAACAAGAGGCCACATGCTTTTTTTTAAGTAACTGGTAGATTTATATTACATAAAAAGACAGCAGCCAGCTGCAGAGATATTACATCCAAAATGCTTCAAAGATGTAATATATAGTCTATCTATGGACCAACAACCGAATTTTATAATGTCCATAAGCAAGATAACCCTGTATTTCTGATAAGTGTAATTCTACAAAACAAACCAGATAGTCTAATAATCTTACAAAACATGGAAATTTAACAAAAGGCATGCCTACTCGTCGTTTCTTCCAGCATTGTCTTCCGTGTTTCTGGAGTTGGATGCTCTATTTCCATTACAACTTCAAGCCGATGCACTGCTGCTTCCTCATTAAACTTGCCACAATTGGAGTTCACCGATTGGACCTAGTTTCCTTGCTCATATTCGTCACCAAAGTCCCCAACATATTACATTCCGCTTCTAGTACGACCATTTGACACTTATGTCACAAGTGCATATGAACCAAACCACCAAGACCGACCAGAACCAAAACTACTAGGAACAAGCCTGTGATGAAAGCCTGAAGAGGAGGCTCACTGAAATTCCACAACCATAGTCCAAACACCAACACGATTGCCTCAACTCCAACGAACCAATACAACTTCCTCCACAGAGCCATCCAAATAATCCCACCATGACTGAGAATTACTCCAATCCCAAGCACATAAACATGCAACATCATGATTGAAGATTTGCGAGTCTCATCTCATAACTACTTCGTCCATACAATCTAAGGCTCACACACTGGACGATGTGGCGCCTTTAATGCTTTGTTATGTGGCTTATGGTTCATTGATACTAAGGAAAAGGTTGATTAAGTTGGTTCCCATTAATGCCATTGACCCCTCCTTTTAAGAGGGTGGCTTTGTTAGCAAAATGGTTCGCAATTTGAATGTTCTTCCAATCGACATGGAAGAAGTTGATTCCAATGAAGTTCAAGATCTCTTTTTTAGGCCGATCAAGTATTGCATCAAGAATATGATTAGCAGAACCAATCTTGGAGACCATTTTGTCAATGACGAGCCTTGAATCTCTGACAACAATAAAAAATCAAATGTTAGCTTCAATTGCTAATTTAAGCCCTTGCATTAATGCATAAGCTTCCACTACATTGTTTGATGCTATACCGAGACCCAAGCATATGTCAATACTGTTGTTTCTCCGGGGCTTGTAATAGCCCCCCCCACCTCCTCTGCACCTACCACATATTAAGCATTGAAAGAGGATTTATTCCAATTTAACTAAAAAAAAATCGGTCCCAAAGTATAATTGTCCCTAGATAGAATATTCACACCATACAAAATTAACATCTAGTGAATAATATTGCAGGCAACTAATATAAATTGAAATGGAGTCTATTACTTGAGTTCGCTATAAAGATTTATCTTGGTCCTAAGATCTACTCAAACAAGTAGCTGGAAAAGGGCCCCTAAACAATAGGGGCTGCGTGTTTAACATAAGATTTATTGTTCTTGTCTGCTAGCTTTGTTCCTCAATGATGACAAAGTGGGCTAGATTAAACTTCTAATAAATCTAGTAAACAATAGCTAGAAAAATAATTTATAATTAGAGGTGCTTGAATCTGGGGCCACGTTGGGCATCAGATACATTAAGGTCATCCCTAATCAAATCTTATTTCCCATAACATCATGCTAAGATTGACAAACCCTACAAGTTTTAATTTAAGTGCTCTCTTAAAACTCCTATTTCAAAATATTTATTTCTACTTACCTCAATTTTTTCTGCCTCTATTATTTTACCTTTTATGGTTAGTCTGATATATCAAGCCATGCAAAAAGGTCCTTGAACTAACCGATCTCAAATAGTAATCAAGTAGAAAATATAACTTTTATCTTAAGAGTGCATTCAAAAAAATTAAATGTAAAGCAAGCCCAAGTAGTCTGGAAGACTCTGTAAGAATAGAAGTTAAAGCTCATGATGATTATCTTAAACCAGATCTTCGGCTCAATACTGAACTTTTAATGGAAAGGGCTTCATATTTTTCAAAATTGTTTTTATGGCACCATCTAAAAATAAACTAACATAGATCTATTTAAACCTTGAATTTCAAGAATGATACAAAAATAATTCAGGATTGTACCTTGGGGATTTTAATCCCTCTCAGTAATTAATGGAAATGAGGTTAAGATGAATCTATGCTAGTAAAGAAGAATGATGCTTAGAAGCTCCCATACTACAGTGAAAATGAAACTACAAATGAGAACATGAGAACATGGATCCTTGAGATAAGGCATGGAATTATGTTTGACCCTCAGCTCAACAAGCTCATAATCATCTTTTACAAATAAAAACAATCACAACATCACTAGGATGCCTAAAAAGTAAACACCAAAATAATTATTAAAAATCCATGATGTAACACGCATGAGTTATGTTTGAGCCATGAGTTGAACCATCTTAAAGTCCAAAAATAATAAGAAAAATGCAGACATGAGTTATGTTTGAGCCCTAAACTTAACCAGTTCAAAATCCAAAAATAATAAGAAAAATGTATGCAAAAAAGAAGCCCTGACGTTAGCCAACTCAAAATCCAAAAGAAATATATAAAAATAAATGATATGACAACTCCACTTTTTTAATTAATTGTAAATAGAAAACATAATAAGATAATCAGGCAAACCAAATGATATTGAGCCTAAATTCCATGTTCAGAATCATGGAAGATAAGCATCATAGCCTGCAAAGGTACAAGCTTTGATCCAACAAAATAAATTCCTCATTGCATGACAATGGCCAGGATAACCCAGACAACACAATGCAACCAATTTAATTTTTAAACATTACAGCACTGAAATTACCAGGAGAACCAAGGCAACACAATGCAACCAATTTATTTTTTAAACATTACATCTCTGAAATTAATTGATACTCGAATAACTATAAATAAAAAATGTTCATGTTAAAACAAAATGATGAAGTAGAAATTGCAAAAGAAATCACTTTGGTTCACAACTACCCACTTTCTATAACACAACCATATACACATATATATAGCCCACAGATTCTCAAAACATGTTATGCTTAAATAAATCAAAACAAAAATAGCCCAAGAAATCACATTAAAAGAATACCGACACAGTAAATTGCAAAAAAGTGAAGAAAACCAAAATATACAGGGAGATGAAAGGTTTTCTATTTTATAAAACCCTAAACTGCATTCTTAAAATATATTATGCAAATGATTCAGTTGAAAATAATAATAGCAAAATACGGACATCGATGGAGCCGCTCTGGCTTTTGTCCGTGGCGGCTACGATTTAACCTTGGCAGCTCATGACCCCTGTGCGTTGGCTTTGGTGTCCTCGCTTCAACCTCCTTTGATGGCCATGGAGGTGGACTCAACCGTTGTTGCTAGTGCCCCGGTTTGTGGGTTCGTTCCTTCCATATCCGTGCTCAAGCTGGGTTCTATTTTGCAGTTTGGTGCTTCTGGAAGCCAAAATGCGCATATACAGAAGGAAAAATGTGCATATACTAAAGAGAACTTCCGTACATGTGCATTTATGGAAGCCATAAATGCGCATATACGAAATTCAAAATGTGCATATACGGAAGGAAAAAATTGCATATATGGAAGAGAGATTCTGTATATGTGCATTTATAGAAGAAAAAAATGTGCAATTATGGAAGCTCTCTTTCGTATATGTACATTTTTCCTTTCGTATATGCGCATTTTGTCTTCCGTAAATGCGCATTTTTTCCTTCCATAAATGCACATATACGGAAGAGAGTTTTTGTATTTGCACATTTTGGCTTCCGTATACGCGCATTTACAGAAGCCAAAATGCGCATATACGGAAGCTCTCTTCCATATATGCACATTTTCCCTTCAGTATATGCACATTTTGGCTTCCGTATATGAATATTTTTTCCTTCTGTAAATGCGCATATACAAAATCCAAAATGTGCATATACAGAAGCTCAAAATGTCCATATATAGAATCTCTCTTCTGTATATGCGCATTTTGTCTTCCGTATATGCGTACTTACGGAAGTCAAAATGCGCATATACAAAAGCTCTCTTTCATATATAGAGCTTCTGTAAATGCGCATATACGGAAGACAAAATGCGCATATACAGAAGGGAGCTTCTGTATATGCACATTTATGAAAGCCAAAATGAGCATATACAGAAGCCAAAATGTGCATATACGAAAGCTCTCTTCCGTATATGCACATTTTGGCTTCCGTAAATGCGCATATACGGAAGAGATATTTCGTATATGTGCAATTCGGCTTCTGTATATGCACATTTACGAAAGCCAATATGCAAATTTTGGCTTCCGTAAATGCACATATACGGAAGAGAGCTTGTGTATATGTGCATTTTGGATTCTGTATATGCGCATTTAAGGAAGCTAAAATGTGCATATATGGAAGAGAGCTTCAGTATATGCGCATTTTGTCTTCCGTATATGTGCATTTACAGAAGGAAAAAATGCGCATATACGGAAGCCAAAATGTGCATATACAGAAGGAAAAATGTGCATATACGGAAGAGAGCTTCCGTATATGCGCATTTTGGCTTCCGTAAATGTGCATATACAGAAGTTATGAAGAGAGATTCCGTATATGCACATTTAAGAAAGGAAAAAATGTGTATTTACGGAAAACAAAAAAGGACATTTATGGAAGATCTCTTTCGTATATGCGCATTTTGTCGAACGTAAATGAACATTTTTTCCTTCCGTATATGCGCATATACAGAAGCTCTCTTCTGTAAATGCGCATATACGAAATCTCTCTTCCATATTTGCACATTTTGTCTTCCGTATATGCACATTTTTCCTTCCGTATATGCGCGTATACAAAAGCCAAAATGCGCATATACGGAAGATCTATTCCATTTATGTTTGACTTCCATATATGCGCATTTACGGAAGACAGAAATGTACATTTACGGAAGAGAGCTTCTAAATATGCGCATTTTGTCTTTCGTATATGCGCATTTACGGAAGCCAAAATGCGTATATAAGGAAGCTCTCTTTTGTATATGCGCATATACAGAAGAGAGATTCTGTATATGTGCATTTTGGCTTCGTAAATGGGCATATACGAAAGAGAGCTTTCGTATATGTGCATTTTGGCTTCTATATATGCACATTTATAGAAGACAAAATGTGCATATACGGAAGAGAGCTTATGTATATGCACATGTTGGCTTATGTATATGTGTATTTTGGCTTCCGTCAATGTGCATATACGGGACACTCACTGAGCGCACACGCTGTTTGGGTAGATTTGACAATGGAACAGATGAAGAGCACAAAGGGGAAACGAGAAATTGGGTAAGAACTTGTATTATGGGTGTGGGAAGGAGCACCTTGGGGCATGATGGTGATGTGCGAGCCCAAGGGGGCACACACCCTTCTTCCCTTGTGATAGACGACGAAGAATTGGGTTGTGTTTGGGCAAGGGTGAGGCAACTTGGGAGCACGCCCAAGTAGTGGACCCATATGCACTTGGAAGCATGGGTGCACCAGAGAGGTTGGATGACCCCATCAACACACCCATGGAGAGTCACGACAATAGAAACAAGGAAGATCACAAGGAAAGGGTTGCCTACGCAAGTGTGGGGTGCGTCGGTCCAAGAGAAATGACCGATGTACCCATCAATTTTCATGTCTCTTGGACCGACGCACCCCATACTTGGGCAAGAAACCATTTCCTTGTGCTCTTCCTTGTGTCGATCGTTGTGACTCTCCATAGGTGTGTTGATGGGGTCATCCAACCTCTCTAGTGCACCCATGCTTCCAAGTGCAGATGGGTCCACTACTTGGGCGTACTCCCAAGTTGCCTCGCCCTTGCCCAAACACAACCCAATTCTTCGTTTTCTATCGCAAGGGAAGAAGGGTGTGTGCCCCTTTGGGGTCGCACATCACCATCGTGTCCCAAGGTGCTCCTTCCCACACCCATAATACAAGTTCTTATCCAATTGCTCGTTTCCCCTTTGTGCTCTTCATCTGTTCCATTGTCAAATATACCCAAACAACGTGTGCGCTCGATGAGTGTCTCGTATATGCACATTGACGGAAGCCAAAATGCGCATATACAGAAGCCAACATGTACATATACAGAAGCTCTCTTCCGTATATGCACATTTTGGCTTCTATAAATGTTCATATACAGAAGACAAAATGCACATATATGGAAGCTCTCTTTTGTATATGCCCATTTACGAAAGCCAAAATACACATATACAAAAGCTCTCTTCCATATATGTGCATATACGGAAGAGAGATTCCTTATATACACATTTTGGCTTCCGTAAATGCACATATACGGAAGACAAAATGAGCATATTTGGAAGCTCTCTTCCGTAAATGTACATTTTTGTCTTCCGTAAATGCGCATATATGGAAGAGATATTTTGTATATGTGCATTTTGGCTTTTGTATACGCGCATATATGGAAGGAAAAATGTGCATATACAGAAGGCAAAATGTGCATACACGGAAGAGAGATTCCGTATATGCGCATTTACAGAAGAGATCTTCCGTATATGCGCATATACGGAAGGAAAAAATGTGCATTTACGTTCGACAAAATGCACATATACGGAAGAGAGCTTCCATAAATGCCCTTTTTTGTTTTCCATAAATACGCATTTTTTCCTTCCTTAAATGTGCATATACAGAATCTCTCTTCAGAGCTTCCGTATATGCACATTTACGGAAACCAAAATGCACATATATGGAAGCTCTCTTCCATATATGCACATTTTTCCTTCCGTATATGCACATTTTGGCTTCCGTATATGCGCATTTTTTCCTTCTGTAAATGCACATATACGGAAGCCAAAATGCGCATATACAGAAGCTCTCTTCCATATATGCACATTTTAGATTCCTTAAATGCACATATACAGAAGCCAAAATGCACATATACAAAAGCTCTCTTCCGTATATGCGCATTTACGGAAGCCGAAATGCGCATATTGGCTTCCGTAAATACGCATATACAGAAGCTGAAGTGCACATATACGAAATCTCTCTTCCATATATGCGCATTTACGGAAGCCAAACTGTGCATATATGGAAGAGAGCTTCCGTATATGCACATTTTGGCTTCTGTATTCCGTATATGCACATTTTGGCTTATGTATATGCGCATTTTGGCTTTCCTAAATGCGCATATACAGAAGCTCTCTTTTGTATATGCGCATTTTGTCTTCCGTATATGCGCATTTATGGAAGCTCTATATACAGAAGCTCTATATATGAAAGAGAGCTTCTGTATATGCGCATTTTGACTTCCGTAAATACGCATATAAGAAAGACAAAATGTGCATATACGGAAGAGAGATTCTGTATATGGACATTTTGAGCTTCCGTATATGCGCATTTTGGCTTTTGTATATGCACATTTATAGAAGGAAAAAATATGCATAAACGGAAGCCAAAATGCACATATACGAAAGGAAAAATGTGCATATATGGAAGAGAGCTTCCGTATATGTGCATTTTGGCTTATGTAAATGCGCGTATACGGAAGCCAAAATGTGCAAATACAGAAGCTCTATTCCGTATATGTGCATTTACGGAAGGAAAAAATGCGCATTTACGGAAGACAAAATGCGCATATACGGAGGCAAAATGTGCATATACAAAAGAGAGCTTCTATAAATGCGCATTTTTTGTTAAGAACCAAATATCAATATAGCATAGAAAAACCTCATAAAAAGTACTCAACGCCTTGAAAAATAGATAATTTCAGATAATAAGCCTCTTCGAGGGGGCAACCTCCTTTTAC
>JZKD02S2306786.1:250233-326444 GCA_000966675.3 Picea glauca
TCTTAGATGAGGAGCTAAACCAGGGTGTTGTTGAAGAGAATATAGATACAAATGTTGAAGAGCATAATGAGACAAACACTGAAGATGTTTCTCCACCATCAATTATAGTGTAAGGTGCAAGTTCAATCAAGAAGATTAGTCTTCTCATAAGCTGGTCAAAAAGGGATATACTTAAGACAATTAATGATGAATAATTCAACATATATTTTGTAAGAGCAACTACAACAAAATATGGAATTGGACCAGCATCATTTCATTATTGGCTGAATGGTCTCACACATAGAAAGAGGAAAGGCTTGGTTATGGTGTTAACTGAACAAGAGGATGAGGAAATAGTTGTCATGTGTAAGAAGATGGTTAAAATGGGTCATGGAATGGAGTTGATACAACCAAAATCCAATGTGGCTTAGATCTATCAATTATTGCCAAATCCATTTAGAGACGGATTTCCTAGGAAATTACGGTGGGGAAGTTTTGAGAAAAGACATCCAGAGCTTGTATTACGAACAATGGAGGGCCTAGATAGAGACAAAGCTTTGAATTTATGCCCTGCAATTGTGACTAAGTTCCATGATAATCTGTCCAAGACATATGAGAAACATTCATATATTCTAGACAATATATAGCATTGTGATGAGACTATCTTACAAGCTTCAAGGATTTTTTGCATGCAAGCAATGGCCAAGAGATCGAGCATGAATGTGCTAAAATTGTTCCCTAATAGTAGGGAGTGGATAACTGTATTGCATTGTTTAAATTCAATTAGTGTATCAATCCTCAGGTTCTATTTGTTCAAGGAAAAGAGTCATTTGAAGAACTATATCAAGCATTATGAGCCAGGAGTGTGCAAGGTTACACATCCTAATGCATGAATGACTAAGGAATTATTTATGAATTAGATTTATCATTTTGTTGCATCTATCCTTGGTGATGTCTCAACTACTAATAGACACTTTGTTGATTTTTTATGGCCATGGAAACCACATAGCTCTACAAACCATGGAGGAGGAAAACAAGATGAGCATAGACTTATTGACTTTAAAACTGCACACCACTCATAGGCTGCAACCCCTAGATGTGAGTGTGTTTGGGCCTTTTAAGAAATACTTCAAGTCTAAGAGAGCATCATGCATAGAAAAAAACCCAAGGATAGAGGTAAAAAGTCTTGAATTAATAGAACTTGCTAGTAGGCATTTTCAAAGGGATTTCACACTCTCTAATATCAAGGATAAATTTAGGTGAACTAGAATCTCACCACTAAATTATGATGCTCTTACCAATGATATAGATTGTATCCAAGCTTTTGATATACATGGAGAGGAAGATGCAAATGTTACAATGAACATGTTGAGTCTCTCTCAACGACACCACAATTCATTATGTAGCAGCCCATACCTTTGTCGAGGCTCTGTCCACACACAATTTTGAAATCCACACTATACTTACTATAATTTTCAATTTTTTTCTGTAATCTCGGCTCATGAAAATATCTTTGATACCATATTCATCACAATTCAACGTTCATTCAAGATGATATAACCACATAATTTTCTCTAATACAATAATTATGCAACCTAGTCACCCTATAAGGTATAATTCTCTATCATTGTAGCTCTGATACCCACATTTTAACATGCCATGCATGATTATATGCAATATACCATGTAATACCCTCATTACATACACATGAGTAGTTAAATTAAACATGAATGCACATGCATGAACACATAATGACCATAACATCATATATACACAAGGTAAAAAAAAACATTGGAGCATATAAAAATATAAAACATAACATGTATCTTTTGCAAAAGAACCAATTGGCTACAAATCTGAGACTTTCCACCCAGCCATAGACTCTCATGCTCTAGTTCGTTTAGACGTAGGTGACCCCTAAGATGGGGATATGACTCCACTAGGGAGAAGGCTCTCTATAGGCCAACTATGGTTTGACAATCAATATAGGTGGCGAACTAGGCCAAGGTACCAAACTCCTACAACAATTTCAACCAACAAACTCTCATCATGCAAAACCCAAGGAAGTGGACCCCCTTCTTTGCTATGCAGTGCCTCGGGTTATCCCCCTTCCCTTCCAAGGATCTAGCACACTCTAGACAGGAAGTCTCTAAGTTGTGGCTTTAGGAACTCCACTTGCACTAATGGATTCTCTAATTACTCTACAAGCCTCATAGAATGGGAAACCTACCCACAAAATTCTCAATCTAGAAATACAGGCTTCCCCAAAGAAACCTAAAGAGAATTATCAACAAAAATCCAATAGAATTTACACATAATTCTCAATGTTCATAGTGTAGCATGGTCACAGTGGCTCTCCCTAGCTCCCACCCCACTTAAATTATAAAAAATGAACATGTAATGGCAAGGTATAGCCCATTCTCCACTAAGTACCCAAAATTAAGTATGCATGCCTCTGTTCCAACACCTGACACTCAAGGATCCACTCCCCCACCTCTTGGAAACTCATGCTCATGCATTAGGAACTTAGTATATGGCATGAGATTATAACTTAGGCTAGGAATATTTTAATATATTTTTTTCTTAGCCCCCCTCACCTTTCCCTCTCATGATGTCCCATCCCCCCATACTCTTTGTTTGTTTGGTCTACAACCATAATGTATTTGATTAATCAAAGCATATATACAAATTACATTACTAGGCTCTCCAACCTTTGATAAATGTAGGCTCTCCAACCAAAATCATATATGCTCTTCAACCCAATATCATGTTGTCTTATTGGCCTATATATCACATGTACACATACATATTACAACTTGGGGATCAAGTTGGAGTATTACATCCCCCTCCCCCTTATTTTTTCATTGTCCTCAATGCATTTATATACAAATGTACATTTATATTTCCTAAAAATCTGCAAAAACATATGGGTACTCCTTCCACATGGCCTCCTCTTGTTCCCACGTGGAATTCTCGAGACCATAACAAGTCCACTAGAACTTTACTGGGCTAATGGATTGGTTACTGAGAACCTTGATCTTCTTGTCCAACATGTGCAACGACTAGATCTGGAAGTATCCTTTGTTATCCACCTATGGCATAGTGCAATCAATCACTTTCTTATGATTAGGCACATATTTCTTCAACAAAGACACATGAAACACATTATGAATCCATATGAATCCAAGTAATGGAAACATGTATGCAACCAGACCTATCCTATCTAGGATTTCAAATGGCCCATAGTATCTTGCTACCAATTTTGGTCAACTCCCCAATTTTTTAGTGAGCTCCATTTAGCCATCACTTTCAAGAATACATGTTCCCCCACTCTAAATTTCTTATGTGTTATTCCTTTGTCTGCATAGATCCTTTTCCTATCATGTGCAACCTTTAAATTTTACCTGATTTTTATCATCTGCTCTTCCATTTCCTTAGGTAGCTCTGGCATAATAATGGCTATGTGTGCTAGATTATCCCAACTCATTGTTGTGTTTCATTTCATACCATACAAGACTTCAAGTGGGATCATCTTTGATGATGCTCAATACCCATTATTATAAGAAAATTCAACCAAAGGAAGATAGTCTTCCCACCTGGAAATCTTGTCCATTACATACATTCTCAGCATATATTCAATCACTTAGTTTACCCTCTTTGTTTTCTCATCTAACTCTGGATGATATGTTGCGCTAAAATTAAGATTTGTTCCAAATCCTTTCAATAACCCTTTTCATAAATTGGAAGTGAACTTGGGATGTTTATCAAATACTATTTCCTTAGACACACCATGTAGCTTGACAATTTCTTTCATATATATTTCTGGGATATTGGTTGCCTTACGAGTCAACTTTATTGGTATAAATGTGCAACCTTTATAATCTTATCAACCACTACCATGATGGAATCATGCCACCTTAATGTATTGGGCAACTTGGTGATGAATCTATGGTAACACTATCTCATTTCCATTCAAGAATGAGAAATGGCTATAGCAATCTAGTTGGATGCTTGTTCTCAACCTTTACCTTTTGACATTTTAGGCATCTAGCTATATAGTCAACTACATATTTCTTCATTCGAGGCAAAAAATATTGGTCTCTTATAGTTGCAATAATTTTCTAGTACTCTAGATGTCCATCATAAGACACATTGTGAATCTCTTTTAACGCTAAATTTCTCAACTCCTATAAATTAGGAACATAAACTTTGTTCCTGTATAAGAGGATTCCATCATTTTCCATCTTTTAATATTTATATTTCATTTATACATTACCTTGCTATAAGCCTTCTTTAACTTGTAAATAGTGTTGGTATGATGCTACAACATTTGAAATTATGTCCTTAAGATCATACATGTACATGATAATGGTTGTAGCATGCATCTCATGCACCCCCCTACTTAGTGCATCAACCACTTTGTTCTCTTTTCTTGATGTTCTTTATGTCAAAATCATATTCACTGAGAAATTCCAACCATCTGATTTGTCTGGAATTTAATGTTGGTTGCTCAAATAAGTATTTCAGACCACTATGGTTTGTTCTGAGCTCACATTTTATGCCCATGAGATAATGTATCCACATATTCAAGGAATGCACTATGGTTGTCAGTTTTAGGTTATGTGTGGCATAGTTCCTCTCATGCTCTTTCAAATTCCTTGATCCATAACATATGGCATGCCCATTATGAGTAAGGAATCCACATATCCCTTCCTTGCATGCATCAATGCATACCACAATGTCCTCCTTTGGATCAACACTTTTTACAATTGGTGCACTTGTAAGTGATTCCTTCAAAAGTTGAAATCTTTCTTCACACTTTGAAGTCCATTCAAACTTTAGACCCTTCTTTTGCAGTGAAGTGATTGGACATGAAATCTTGTAGAAACCTTCAATGAATATCTTGTAGTAACTAGCTAGACCCATGAATGATTTCACCTTTGAGATCTTGTTTGGTCTAGGCCATCCTATGATTGCCTCAATCTTCTCTAGATCCATTGGTATTCCCTCCTCTAAGACAATATGTACCAAATAGTGGATTTGTCTCTAATAGAAAGTGCACTTTATCAACTTGGAATATAATTGGTTCTCTCCCAACACTTGTAGCACCAACCTCAAATAATGCTCATTCTCCTCCTATGTATTGGAATATATAACAATATCATTGAACAAGACAATAACAAATGTTTCCATGTAATATTTAAACACTCCATTCATCAAACACATAAAAGTATCTAGTGCATTTGTCAACCAAAATGACACCACTACAAACTCATAATGGCCATACCTTATCTGGAAGTTTTTCTTGCTTACATCCTCCTCGTTGATTCTCACCTGATACTAACCTAACCTTAGGTCAATCTTGGAGAATATCCTTGCTCCTTTTAGCTAATCAAAAAGGTCATCAATCCTTGGAAAAGGGTATGTGTTCTTTATGGTTGTTATCGGACTAATCGGTAGGTGCAGACAATAACAGATCTCCCTAGATCCACCTGGATCTATAACAAAACATGACATGACATGACTCTTTCCCTAAGTTGCAATCATTGAATATGCTAATAAGGAGGAATAAGTGACATACCTTTACATCACTTCCTTCAGTCTCTGTTGCTCTCACTTTGCTCCGGTGCTCTCGTGAAGTCAAGACCAAAACAACACAAACCAACCAAAGTGAAGATAGAAAAATGTATTCAATGTCAACTTATGTGTATGATCAAGGAATTACACAATAAATTAAGAGTGACTTTATGGGAAAGGGACATGCCGCTGTATAATATTAATTGAAAGTAGAAGATACAACCTGATCGCCTTGATGTCACAAGCTTCCTTTCAATGACCCTTGGTTCCAACACACACACATGCTCTGTTCTTGCATGAAGAAGATCCAATTCCTCTTGATAGACCAACTAGAGCCTTCAAGCCTCTGTCCAAGTAGGGCTCTTCACACAATTCTTTCACCAATTCTTCATTCATTCTTGCTTAACCTTTTCCATGAGAAACCTTTCAATATATAGGAGAAGGAGAGATGGTTACATGGATGAGGATGATCCCATCAAATCTGAGAAGTCAGTAAAATGACAACCATACGAATGCCAACTCATTTTCTAGAAGATTCCCTTCTAGAACCCTCGAGACCTCTTCTCTTTTCCAAGCTTGAAAACAGATTCACACCCTATGTATGGAGCAAACTGTGAGAAGTTCGCACCCTAGGTGTAGGTGGCCTTCGAGAATGAAGTATTCTCGCACCCTAGGTTATATGCAGCCTATGAACTCACTTTGAAAATATGTTTTCTGGAAGGAGACGAGGTCCACTTTTCTCAGGTAAAAAGTCCTTGTTGGGAGCCTGAATACACCATTGTTAATATATCACCAAGATGACCAAAATCATGTGTAATAGAATGCCCCCCAAAGTATGAGGCCAGAATCTATGACAACCGAAATACTTTGTAAACTGCGTGTGTGTATCGGAAACTAGGAGTGCACCTAATTGAAAACCTGCAAACAACCAAGCATCTGCAGAATATAATACCAGTTCTGAGGTAGGCATTCCCATACTCAGATCACAAATGAATGACATCATGAACGTGGGTCATGGCCACCAATCATACACCGTGGATCCATGCCGTAAAAAAATACTGCATAGCCACCAGGAATACACTATGGATCTATGCGAGAAGACTCAAATTAGGACGACATAGCCACGTGACATAAAAAGTGGATCTATGCGTCGATGCAAATCATACATACTCCATCGCAGCCTGGATCAAAAATATGAAATCCAGGGTCTTCAATCCCATCACCCGAAAGTACGAATCTAGCCATGTGATTACATGTGTCGAAGTCAAACATGGTAGAAACCACTTGATTACCGGTCATTGATGAAACCATTAACAAGTGCTAGGGAAATCACCATTAATGTCAATGACTCCCAAGGTACACTAGTACAATCCAATGAATGTGAATAAATGAGCTGAGGTCGAACATTCAACGAAATCTCCTGATCAGGGGTCAATGATGAAAACCCACTGTTGAAAGTGAGAGAACCTGCCATTGAGGCATGCAAGTTCCAAGGTACCAAATAATTTCTAAGTCTTGTTTCCGGATAATGAGTTGGAGTTGACGGGACAAGACTCGTCACAGGAGGGCCTTGATGTATCCCCCATCAATGACACGAAATGAGTAACAGATTTTGAAGGTGAAACAGAGTATGAATATAGATGAAAATGGACACAGGGAAGGCCAACTTGGTAAGAATGGACAACTGCAGATGGACGACTCAAATAAAGGTTTTAGATGAACTTCTCTTGAACATATGAACGACACGACCAGAGATTTGGCAACACTGACTCATAGATGACTCAGTATATGACCTTGTAGAAATTCGAATGAGAGACAAATGGATTTCCCAAACCGGCTTCAAATAGTGAATAGGGGGTGTCATGTTCAAGAGTGACACTTACTGCCAATAATATGAATATGAAAACACATCCCTTTCCCAAAATTTTCCCCACCATTTCTGGCGAGTACCTCTTTATTTTTACGCAACATTGAGGAGGATAACATATGCTTGTTGATGTAAGCTCATCCTTTGGATGAGTCCCTCGGAATATGTTTAACGAACCCTAGGAAGGAGTGGTTCGGTCCCATTACGGGTCTTTCGATGTTTTTTTAACGAGTCCAAAGATAGAAAACTCGAAGGTTTTTCATGATTATAGAGTCTGGAAAAAAACTCAAAAGAGAACTCTCTCAGTTCCTTTTTTGTAAAGTATTCTGATGAGACCGAAAAAGAGATAAATTATCGCTCAACAGACGCTTTCTTCAAATATTTTAACGAGCGTGAAAATACCAAGATCGCTCGACAATCTTTTCATGTTTATAGAGTCTGAAAAGAGCTTAAAGAGGACTCCAGGGGGTTCCTTTTTTGTATAACCTTGATGAGCCCGAAAAAGTGATAAAAGTGTGCTCGATTACATTCTCATGTATTTTCGAGGTTTTTTCTAAAAACCATAAAAATAATCAAGCATGCGATGAAAAAGAGAAAAATATTCGTACTCCTTCATGTGGACTTCAAAGTTGTTATATCTGAAAAATTCGCAGTCATAGGGCTATTAAGCATTAGGTTTGATGAAGTAAAACAAAATAAAAATCAACAAATATGGTAAAAAATAAATATAAGTGGGTAAAAGGACTTTTACCATAGTCATTGTGAATTTGCCAGGAATTGTGCCCAAAACCCCTCTTTTGCCCTTGAATTTCAGTCCTCGAGTGTGGAAGGTACAAGCAACCATTTGGAAAATCGTCTCCGTCCGCGAGGTAAGCTCTTTGTCTTCTACCTTTTCATGGTTCAATTTTTTGTTTTCATTGGAAAATTTCAAGTTTTTGAGTTTGTTTTAGGGCCAAAACTTGCGCCCAGGTGTTCTCGTAGGCTAGCCATATAGGACCTGCGAGAATGCATGATCTTTGCAGGTGGCCCCAAAGGCACCTGCGAGAACCTCGCACTGTGCTAAAGGGGCGCCTGCGAGGGCTGCAAAATGAAAACTTACTTTGATTTTTGCTCAATGAAAAATATGCCAAGGCTTGAAAAGGGTTGTTGACTCTCTTCTTATGGTTCTTATGCAGGCATTTAACCATCACGATGCTGGAGTGGTGCGAAAGAGAGCATGAAGAGGATGATGTTATTTCCGGGAATGACCTGGGCACCGTTGCCGCTCTCTGAGACTATGGTCTCTTGAAATTCTTTCGGATCCCGGGCATGAGGGCCCAAGTCAGGTTGTTGGAGTATCTCATTCATATGTGGGATGTGGACCAACAAGTATTCCATGTGGGGGTCCACACATTTTCCTTGGATATTGAGGATGTTTACTTTCTGACAGGACTATCACGGCGTGGGTACCACGCTAGCTTGATCGGTAGCCGAGGTGGTGGGCTGCCTATGAGTGAGTATTGTCGTCAGTACTGTGTTCCAGAGGCGGAAAGAAGCAAAGGAAAGGTGGCCATTTGGGGGGTCCAGGATTTGACCCTTCGCACCATATTGTTCACCATTGCTCACATGGCTGGGAGCATTTCTCCACACATGGTTCTCCAGAGCTATTTTTAGTATGCCATAGAGTGTACTAAGCCTCGAGTCTTTA
Source organism: Picea glauca (assembly GCA_000966675.3). Classification (NCBI taxonomy): domain Eukaryota; kingdom Viridiplantae; phylum Streptophyta; class Pinopsida; order Pinales; family Pinaceae; genus Picea; species Picea glauca. The sequence goes on from JZKD02S2306786.1 coordinate 259,344, forward strand.
ACTGGTCAGATGCAGTCCTTCATAGCATAAAGAGGCAGTTGACAAAATGCAAGAGAGGTAACATGAAGCAATTCGGGTACGGATCACTTTTGGTGTCCTTCTTTCTTGAGAGGGTTCCACTACTGAGATTACAGGTTGAGTGGGGTTTACTGGCCCCACAGGATCCGCGGATGCTGAGGTGGTGCAACCTCATCGCCCGACATGTAGTTGGGCCTATAATCAAATACAATGATTCCTTCTTTGACAGGTTGCGGCCACAGATGTTGATGGTCGATGATTATGCCTATGTCGGGTTGGATTTCCGAGGGGATCCAGATTTGGCCTTACCGAAGGACGCTCAATGGGGAGATCTAGGTAAGTACACATTTTGTTCTTTTTTAAATGTTTTTGTGATTTTTATCGTATGCAATGTTTTTATGTTTGTCCAAGGTCTAATTACAAAAATTCTTTTTGATGACACAGACGTGGGGCCGTATCGACCTCCGAGTACCTCTCCTATTCAGCGATGAGGATAGGTGGCTCCAATGCCACGATGGGATGCTGAAGATTATGAGGCAGTGGAGAAAAACTTAAAAGGGTTGACTGCTGACATTCCAGACATGACTATCGGAGAAGTCCCTTGTCGTTATCAGCGCCATACTATGGGTGTGTCAGAGTCTATTGGCAGACTGCTTCGTAGGGTTGCCCGGGAAATCATGTGTTATCGCGAGCGTCACCCATGACACTACTTTGTAGAAGCTATGAGCTTCAGATTTTGAAATTTTGGTCCTTGGACAAAACTTTTTGTAAAACATTTTGATCGTTATATACATATATATGACTTCTACCATCTTATCTTGTGTTATGTGATGCATGTGATGTGATTGGTTTATAAATGGCCCAAATGTATGTCTAATACATAGTTAGCTAATGCATCACTTAATGTATTTAGACATCTAGGAATATTCTAATACTCAATATAATCAAAATAACGTTCCAAGAGGCGAATTCGTAAATATACCCGTAATAAAGTAGGACTTCGAATAGCATAGACATTGCTTAATTGTAGTACTACTAGCTGTGAATCGAGTCGTACAACCAAGTCACGGATATCAAGCGAGATAGCATCAATCAACAGTTCGATAATGGCGCTATACTCTACAATATTGTTGGTCGCACGGCCGAGACACACACCTCGTAGAGTGATAAGTTCGTTTGTAGGGGCATAGATTTCCCAAGAAACAGAGGCAAGGCTCTGAGTACTACGGCTAGCACCATCAGCGAAGCCAATGTGGGGTAGCGAAGACTCTGACATCTGGAAACCAAACAAAATGTAACATAAGGGCAGAGACCAGAGAACGAAAAAGAATACTATAGTAACACACAAGAAGTATGATACAATAAAATACAAGTACTCATGCACAGGTGATCTTAGGCATAGTACTTCTTTAAGTACAACCCATTTTTGGGTTCACTCAAAGGGATACCATCGTAATCTACTAACTCGTAAGCTCCTTTCTCCAGCGCTCGTCTAATGATGTAAGGACCTTGCCACATGGCTTCAAATTTTCCATCTCCTAGCATATCCCGATCTTGTTCATAAAGGAAAACTAGATCACCTTCGTAGAAAACGCGAGGCTTAACATGTTTGTCGTATTGGGCCTTGACACGTTTCTTCTGGGCTTCTATGACTAAGGTAGCGTCGCGTCGAGTTTCGTCCAATCGCATGAGATACAACAGACGTTCTTCTTCGGCAGAAGTGTTTGGTAGGAGTTTGACGGCTAGTTTTAGGGAGGGTATCTCACATTCAATCGACAGGATGGCTTCTAAACCATAGACTAACCAGAAGAGTGTAAACCCAGTAGCAGACTTAACGAACGTCCGGTAAGCCCACAATGCTGAAAACAACATTGTGTGCCAACTCATTTTTTGAATCCCTATCATTCGTCGAAGCATGGTTATGAGGACTTTGTTAATTGCTTCGACTTGGCCATTGGCTTATGGGTAATAGGGTGTTGAGTTTTCATGGTGAAGACCCAACTTTTCAGTGAGTTCGGACATCATGAAGTTTCTAAAGTGGCTACCATGATCGGTGACGATGGCCTGAGGAACACCAAAATGAGCTATGATGTGATTGAATATGAATAATGTTGTGGTCTTCCCGATATTGTCAAATGTCGGCATCGCCTCGGCCCATTTTGTAAAATAGTCTACGGATACAATAATGTATCCATGTCCCCCGACCGAGTGAGGGTGACATGTCATGAAATCGATACCCCATTTCGCAAAAGGACCGATGGAGACCACAGGGTGAAGAGGAGCGGGATGTGATCGTATTTTATGGTTGTAGGTCTGGCAAGCGTGGAATTTTTGGACGACAATTATACAATCGTTAAATAAAGACGGTCAAAAACACCCAGCTCGCAAGATTTTCTCGGCGGTGGAATACCCAGACATGTGACCACCACAAGCTCCAGAATGACAGTCATTTAGGGCTTTCTCAGCCTCGTCAAATGTGAGGCAGCATCGAAAAACTGAGTCAATCCCACAATGATAAAGAGTATCACCGAGGATAATATACTAACGGTCTTGGTAGCGTATTCGACGGTGGTCTGTACTAGACAAATTGGGCCAAAAAGTTTGGGTTTGGAGATATATGATGATATCTCCATACCAAAGATCATCGGAACTAATCAGGAAAATGGATTCATCAGGTAATGAGTCGACTGCCACCTTTTCCGTCTCAGAGTAGGGAAAGTCGCATATTAACTCGGAAAACACTAAGGATTTCTTGGACTTAGCGCGTTCGAATTCCAAGTCAAACTCCTGGAGTATCACGATCCATTTGGAGTATTTTCCCCCTAGCAGTTGACGTGTGAGAATGTGTTGCATAGGGTTGCAGTTAGAAATCACTGTAGTCTTGCGAGAGAGGATATAGTGTCGGAAACGTTGAACTTCTTAGATGGATGCCAAGGCCAATATTTCAACATGTAAATACTTGGTTTTAGTAGGCGTTAGACTTCAACTCAAGTAATAGATGACATGTTCGTCATGAGAATCATCTTCCTAGATGAGAACCATAGCGATGGTGTAATCTGAGGCTGCGAGGTAGAGGAAATAATCGCGACTGTAATCAGAGGGGAAGAGAAGAGGATCACGTGCCAAGGACAGTTTTAGAGCTTCGAAAGATTTGTTTGTGATGGTATCCCATACGAACTCGGACCCCTTTTTCAGTAGTCGCGTAAATCCAAGAGTTATCTCGGCATAGTTTGGGATGAAACAACGAAGAAATTTTTTTTTCCCTTGCAAACTTTGTAACTGGCGAAGTGAAGAAGGAGGAGGGAGATTGAGAATCGCCTCGACCTTCAAAGGATCTACCTGGATCCCTTGACATGAAACAATAAATCCTAGAAGTCGGCTAGATTCTACGCAGAAAACGCATTTGTGAGGATTCAAGCGTATATGGTAAAACCGACATCGGAGGAAAATAGCTCGGAAGTGTATTGGATGATTGACCCTGCGCATGGAATGAACGGGTAAGTCATCAAGATATGGTTACACAATGTGCTTGATATCATGTAAGGCATAAGACATAGCGTGTTGAAAGGTGGCACCAACGTTTTTTAGACCGAAAGGAAGTTTCTGATAAGCAAAAGTGCCCCAAGGACAAATAAAAGAGGTTTTGTGTTGGTCCTTGGGGAAAAATATTGATTTGATTATATCTGGAGAAACCATCCATCAGAGAGAATATTTCACTTCCGGCACAATCGTCGATAATCTGGTCGACGAAGGGGGTAGGAAAGTTGTCTTTAGGACATGCTTTGTTAATATCCCTATAATCAACGCACACATGAATTGTGCCTTGTTTCTTGTTGATTAGGACAATATTAGAAACCCAGTCAGTGAGAGCCACCGGGTAAATAAATCCGGCTTTGATAAGTTTCTCGACTTCAAGCTTGATAGCGGCCACTTTACGTGGGTGGATCGGACGAAGGCGTTGCCGGACGGGTTTAGCGTCTGGGTATGTCTTGATCTCATGTACCACAATGTCAGGGTCAATACCCGACATTTCTTCATAGCTCCAGGCGAAGACATCACAAAATTCTTTGAAAAGTGACTTGTAGGTGACGATTTCGTCGGGGGAACACGAAGCTTCGATGTGCACATTTTCGACAATTCCTGGTTTTATGGATATGTCGAGGGGAATGGTGGGTGAGATATTTATTAAGTTCCCTTCGAAAAACACATCGTGTGTGGACTCGAGAATAGTGGAAATGATGACAACGGTCAACGGGGTCGAGATCCATTGGTAACTCTCGATGGTGTGTTGTTCCAAGAAGAGGTTGGAACTATGATGTCCATCGTCCTAGGGGGTGTCTTCCATAACAAACATAATCATTTCATCCATGGGAAAAATGACGCGGAATGGATCTGGAGATAAATAACCAAGAGAGGGGGTAGAAGGAGTTTTCAATTGAATGGCCTGATAGGCGGATTTGATCGGGCTCAATGACATTTCATCGTTGTAATGAAGATGATCATCGGGGTCGGGTACCATCCATGGGTCGTGAGACAGAGGGGTTCCGTGAATAGAGGTGGAGATCATGTTGATTGAAGCGACAGATGGGTGTGGAACAATGGGTTGTGGGATGGGGAAAGTACCCATTAATGAGGAGTCTTTAAGAAGACCCACACCGATGTTCTCTTATCCAGGGGGGTTTTGGCGATGAACGGTACATTTCCAGTACGCGTATCTGAGTTAAAGAAGGCTAATTGGTCGACGATAATTACCTTTCCTTGATGTGGGAAACGTACAACACGAAAAAGAGTCGACACAACTGCGTGCATGGAATCAATCCAGCTATGACCAAGCAAAAGATTGTAATCGAGAGGAGCGTCAAAGACTTCCACTTCAACTTGGACCGTTTTTCCTTCTAACGTGATTGGAAACGAAGGGAGGACGCCGTAAGGTTTAAACCTGGAGCCATTAAAGGCTTTGAGTGTGTTGTGGGATTCAGTCAAATAGGGAGAGTCGATGGATTTCCATAAGGTAATAGACATGACACACGTCGAGGCACCCTCATCGATAAGAGTTCTACAAATGTTTTTGTCGAAGATAATAACTTGTATTTGGAATGCGAGTTGAGGGGGTAACCTTGGAATGTGATCCTCCAAGTCAAAAATTATTAAATTTGTATCTGTGGGGTCGATTCCACCGATAGCTTTCAACAGTGCCTTCCGTTGTGTAGGACAACTTTGAAGGACTTCGAGGGCTGACATCGTGGATGGTTCTTGGGCCAGATCTTCAACAATGTTGTAGTTCTGGGCAACACGGGCATGAGGATTGAAAGCCGATTTTTGAACGACACCCTTTGGAGGAGGGAGAAGGACTATGTTGAGGCTCGGTCGTTCGAGATGAAGAGGACCGTTGGTAGGTGGAGTCGTGGGAGATGGTTGGACCAATGAAGGAGGTATAGCATCAACCGTCTCTTTAGATGAGGAATAATCTTTGGCTCGAGTGGTAAGTGCGATGTCGTTTTTCTTCAAATCTCCTGTACACATTAAGACATAGGATGTATTGGAGGGGGAGGGTTGGTCGTGAATGACCAATTGGGCCTGTTGTTGAGAAGGGAAGGGTTGTGACAATACGGCCGGAGTGGGTGGTTTCGGGGTCCCTTGAAGGAACTTAGTAACCTCGACTCGTCGTGGACAATCCTTAGTGTAGTGATCATCACCACAGATAAGACAAGGATATCGGGGTTTGCGCTTATCCCTATCATCAATAGGTGGTGTTTTGGTTCTTTCTGCTTGCGAATTATTTTTGTCCTCCTTATTCTTACCCTTTCCCTTTCTGGATTTTGTTTTACCGGCGGGGGTAGATTGAAAAACATTTACCTCTGAAGTCTTGCTGGTGAGAGGGGTAGGAGACGAAGCATTTTGAACATTAGAATAAATGGGTTTGGGGTTGTTGCTAGAGGTTTGGACGGAATGTGGTTGGGCATGGAAGGTGCCAATCACACCGTTGGTCGCATGAGAAGCAACAGGGGTAGTTGAAGTGGCAGAAGTAGAAGGACGAGGTGCGTCAGGGAGTAAGTCGTAAAGAGTACCTGTTTGTGAGTAAAGGAGGTCAAGGTATTGAGCATGACTAATGGCATGTTCTTCTGTGACAAATCCACCCATGGCGATGTCACGACCGATGTCGTTCACAAATGATTTCGTGAACCATTCTGCCAACAACTGATCGGGAAGTTCGATTTTGATGAGACGCCATCTCCGTCGCCATTCATGAATGTGATCAGAGATATGAGTGGCTTTGGTTTGTTTAAAAGAGCTCAAAATCTCAGTCCATGTTTCATAGCGAATCGGTAACTGGTAGTGGGTGAGGAAATCTATAGTGAGGGTGTTGAAGTCAGCAAAGAAACCTTGTGGTATTTCTATATACCACTTCACGGCAGAACCCGTGAGAGTTCGTTGAAAAAGGCGTAAACGAATAGAGTCATCCATCAAGGAGTTGGAGGAGCACCAAAGGTGAAAAGTCATGACGTGATTGTTGGGGTCCTCTCCCGCTTTTCCATCGAATTTAGGGATGTCGGATGGTAGTTTGGTCGGTATGGCGAGCCATTGGGGAGAGTGATGGATCAGATCGTTTAAAATCCTCAACAGATTCGGGAGGTCCAGGGTGGCTAAGAAAGGTAACTGTTTGTTCACATGCTGGTACTGGTGGCTTTGGGGAGGGAGTCCCGTCGAAAAACCAGTGGGACCATAAGCAGTCTGCATATAATGTGAATACCCAGGCAGATTCGGTGGTTTTTGTGGAGGAAAGTAACTCATGGGATTGTATCCTTGAACAGAGGTGTGGGGTTGAGAATTCGAGCCTCAAATAGGATTGGACGTACCTGGATATGGTTGGCCTATACTAGGGGGTATAACGAATGTAGTTGGAGGCTGTTGCCCCCCAGTCGATTGAGGATTTTGTTGTATCAGATAGTTCCAATACTGGGCCAAGGATGGAGGTATTTATTGTCCATAGGGTGGGGTCGATGGGGGTTGTGCTCCGAGCGGGGGTTGTGTCCCAATCGGGGGTTGTGTTCCAATCGGGATTTTCCCTGCAAGGGGGGGTTGAGTTGGGCCTCCTTGGTGAAATTGTCCACCAACAGGAATCTGGTAATTTGGTGTGAACGACGGAATGGCGCCACTAGGATCGGCGCCTCCGATAGAGGATGGAAAAGGTCCTCTGAAAGGGGGCAAAGGAAATTTCAGGATGAAACCGGGAGGAGAGTGCCCAGACTAAGAGGTACTACTAGGAGTTTCATATGTGATGTGCATAGGAACGGGAATAGAGGCATTCAACGCATGGTATATGGGTGGAATAGTCGAGGTGACTCTGGGCGAAAGCGGTGTACCAATAGGGTCTTGGCTAGCCGTCATAATCCTAGTGTGAAGACTCGTAGTATTTGTGTAATGGGTCGTTGGTAAAGGGAGAGTTATGATGTGGTCGACCTGCAGGGCTTTTGTACCAGGAAAATAATAAGCAGTGGTAGACGGTACTGCATCTGGATTAGATGTCTCGGGTAGCTCAGGTGAGACAATGATATCAACGCCTGCTCCTGAGCCAAAGAGGTCCCGTCTAAAAATTTCGGTAGCCCAAAAAGGATCTTGACCTTCGGGTCCTAGGAAAGGCCCAGTCAGTGATCCAGAAGACTGAACAACTAGTTCTCCAAAAGAATTCAGTCGTACAATACGTCTCTCGGAGTCGGGGTGAATTCGAAATTCCTCTCGAGAATTGGAAATTTAGAATCATTCTAGAGAGTCAGTTCTTTCCACTTGTGGAGTGGTGACATCTTGGACTTCACTCTGTTGAGGAGAGCCCTCTGGTGAGTTGGCAGGCAAGGGTTGAGAACCTTCCATATTTTCTGGGGGTAAGCCTTGCATTCTACGTGAACAACGTGGAGGGTCAATTGTGAACGAGTTAAAAACTTATGAAGAAAATTCTATGGTCAACTTGGGTAAACAAACAACATGCGCTAGTAAAAAATCTAGGAAACAACACCAAGCAAACAAGACCTTCTAATTCCAAAGTCACTAGTTGGTGATGAAATCCAATGTTGCAACAACGAGACGAGAAGGGGTTGGGCTAGGGTGGAAAAGTTACATTGACAACCTGCTTAATGGACTTACACCCTGGTGCAAGATCCCACACATAATCATGGGTATACCCTCCAAGGATCCCAGTGAGTTTGGCCAACGTCAATTCCAGGTACTGTGAAGACTTGCCTCTTCATAGTCACCTTGTGTAAGACCCTAAGAAGATAGGCCACTAAGGTTACCACCAACAACAATAAATCCTGGGGGGACAGTCGACAATCCGATCCACACACAAGGGCAGGGTATCTAGCCCAAAATCAACTTGAGAGGCTTCCACTCATGATTGTGGGTATACCTTCAAGTGACCCCCGTAATACGTTCAATTTCTACACCGGTATCAACAAAATAGGATGCGTAACTCTGTCAATATCAATGCGACCTCGGGTTTGACCCTTTTGTGAGAAGGGCTTCCCAGGACAAAATGTTGCAAATGCAATTTGACACTCCTTAACATAAGATGCTATTGTGTGTTTTGTGCTTTGGAGAGTGTATCTCTCTACCTTATTCCAAAGCTCTAGCCTAGTTAATGTTGGTGTAATAGAGTCCTAGAAAAAGAGTTACTAGTTAAATTTTAAAATTTGCGCTATATTATTAAAGGTTGTTGTTACTCAAAGGAGACGGAAATGAAACTGATCTTGTGTGTGACTCTGACCCAACAATGCATAATAGGAATAAAACATATCAATTCTCGTTTTTTGAATCCTATTTACAGGAGGGAAAGAGGAGTTTTCTGGAACAATCTTGAACTACGATATATAATCTTCTTTGAAAATGCAATATCAACAAATCACGACCAATGCCAATTCTCTATTCGTTCTATTTCAAAAATTGAATGCCAATATTTTCAAAATAAAAAATTGCTTTTAAAAAGAATTTTTTTTTTAATTTTCAAAAGAAACCACATGACAGTGGTGGAACTAAGAAAAACCAACAACTAATGAAAAGCAATATGCAACAAATCCCAAACCAATCTTTCAATCAAGACAAACATAACAAGAAGACAAGACTAGTCTTTTCAAATGCACGCGGGCAACAATTTTCCAAGCAATGAGCAATTGAGAAAGACAATTAATCTCAACTTTTAAGCCGATCACCGGCTCCCAACCAAACAAGCACTCAAATTTCAGGACCTGAGATTATATCCTTGTTAAGAAAAGGTCAAGAGATAACAGTTGAGAAAAATGAACAAGAAGATCTTTTGATTTCCGAAGACTAATCATTCACCAAATCCGAAGTCAAGAAACAATCAATCAGTGGCCCAACAAGTTCTCTTCAGACACATACAAATCTAGGTATCTGGGCATACAAAAGACCTTAATCCCAAAATTTTGCAAAATGGGTTCGCAAGCAAGCAGTAGTGTACAGTGTGAGAATGGAGCATTCTCGTAGGCTGGCCACAAGCAAAGTGTGAGATGTTCACACTGGAATGCACAATAGGGTGTGAAATCCAGTAGTTATCGTAGGCAATAAAAGGGTTCAGTGCGAGAATGACTGAAACTAGGAAAAATTTGGAAAGAAGACAAAACATTTGAAGGAACCTCTAGACCTAGAGAGTCTGTCAGGGTCTCCTCAAGACTCAGAGATTGATAGAAATGAAAAATGGTAAGATAAAAGCAAACGGCCAAGGAAAAACACCAAAAATCACCAAGAAATGGGTTGTGTCCCCAGTGGAGTCACCAATTTTGTTATCAGACTAATCGGTAGGCGCGGACACTAATAGATCTCCCTAGATCCACCTGGATCTAGAACAAAACAGGACAGGACATGACTCTTTCCCTAAGTTGCAATCATTGAATCTGCTAATAAGGATGAATAAGTGGCATACCTTTATATCGCTTCCTTCAGTCTCTGTTGCTTCTGCTTCGCTCCAGTGCTCTCGTGAAGTCAAGACCAAAACAATACAAGCCAACCAAAGTGAAGATAGAAAAATGTATTCAACGTCAACTTATGCATATGATCAAGGAATTACACAATAAAGTAAGAGTGACTTTATGGGAAAGGGACATGTCGTTGTATCATATTAATTGAAAGTAGAAGATACAACCTGATCGCCTTGATGTCACAAGCTTCCTTTCAGTGACCCTTGGTTCCAACACACACACATGCTCTGTGCCTGCATGAAGAAGATCCAATTCCTCTTGATAGACCAACTAGAGCCTTCAAGGCTCTGTCCAAACAGGGTTCTTCACACAATTCTTTCACCAATTCTTCATTCAATCTTGCTGAACCTTTTCCTTGAGAAACCTTTCAATATATAGGAGAAGGAGAGATGGTTACATGGATGAGGATAATCCCATCAAATCTGAGAAGTCAGTAAAATGACAACCATGTGAATGCCAACTCATTTTCTAGAAGATTCCCTTCTAGAATCCTCGAGACCTCTTCTCTTTTCAAATCTTGAAAACAGGTTCACACCCTATGTATGGAGAAAACTACGAGAAATTTGCACCCTAGGTGTAGGTGGCCTGCGAGAATGAGGGATTCTCGCACCCTAGGTTATATGCAGCCTGCGAACTCACTTTGAAAATATGTTTTCTGGAAGGAGACAAGGTCCACTTTTCTCAGGCAAAAAGTCCTTGTTGGGAGCTTGAATACACCATTGTTAATACATCACCAAGATGACCAAAATCATGTGTAACAATGGTGACCTTGTTCAGTTTTCTAAATTCAATACACAACCTCAAATTTCCATATTCTTTCTTCAAAAAGAGCATTTTGGCACCCTAGGGTGAGATACTTGGGAATATGTACCCCTTCTTCAAGATTTCTGCTAGTTTCATTTCTAACTCTTTCATCTCTGGTGCACTCATTTTGTAGGGAGTCTTAGACATTGGGGTAGCTCCAAGCATCAAGTCAATAGAGAATTTAATGTCTTTATTTGGTGGCAACCATGGAAATTCCCCAAACACATCTTCATATTCTTTCAAGACTGGATAGTCTTCAATATTTTGCACCTTATCCTTGGTTGACTCTTCCATATGTGTTTCATATATCTAGCACCCTTTTCTAAAGATTATTTTTAGCTACAAGGATAAAATCTCTTTGATGGATATAGGCCTTGGAATGCCTTGAACTATCCTTAACATCCCTTCCTCATCAAGTCATATGAAAGCCTTGTTGTAGAAAGCTAGGACATCATGATGCTTTTCCAACTAATCCATATTAATCAAACAATCATATGTCCCAACTGGTATGACGTTCAAATATTCCTTAGTGATGACTCCATTCATGTCCACTGAGAAATCCATGACAATCTCATTGATTTTTCTCTTGGTTCTAGTGGCTATCTAAACCAACCAAGACTTTTTATGATTACATCTATTCAATTAAAACCTTTCAGCCATATAGGGATCTGTATGACTATGACTAGCTCCATAACCAATCAAAATAGCTATAAGATGATTATCAATCTTACCTTCCGCCTAAGTCATGTGGGATTGATGGTCTACTTGTTTGTTGTCCAACGCTGCATAAATCCTTGGTATGATTTTCCCCATGTCCTCCATTGTAGCATCTTCATGGATGTTATGTACAGTCCTCACCCTATCTTTGTTGCAAGGAAAATATTTATACACATGATCTCCCTCACATTTCCAACACTTTATGGGCTATTGTCTTGGCCTTTTCCCCAAGGAATATGGCATCTTAATCTCACTTTGTGTGGGTTTCCCTTGCTGATATGCTTAAGGTTTTTTCCTAAAGAAAGGTGGTTTATACCCTTTCTTCCTTTGATTTGTCTTGTTTTTCTCCTCATCATCCTAAGCTTTTTGAAAAATTGTCCTGTTCTTTTTCTATTCATACAAGTACTCGACATTCCTTATGGTCTCCTCCAAGGTCTTAGGCTCATAAAATTGTATATTGTCCTTGTAGAAAGAAGGTATCTCAATTAAAAATCTTTGAATCTTCACCTTCTCTTGTTTGATAAATCCCACATACCTCAAAAGATCCAAGAATTTATTTTAATACTCTTCCATGGTTATATTTCCTAATTTGAGCTCAAAGAACTCTTACATATTTTTGTCATAATAGTACTCTGACAAGTAATGTTTCTAGAAGTATTTATTGAACTACATCCAAGAGATTATATTTTCATAAATATGTTTGATCTACTTCAGTTGGTTCCACCACATGGAAGCTTTCGCCTAAAGATGATAAATGACAATCCTTACTTCTATGTTTGATGAAAAATTGTGCAATTGAAAATATTTTCTTATGCCCAACAACTAGGATTTAGCATCTTCACCCTTCCTATGCTCTCCATCAAATGTGGGAGACTAAATCTTCCTAATCTCTCCTTGTAGACTATCTAACTCAGGCCTTTTCCTTTAATGTCTGATATGAGACATACTTGGGTTGTTGTTTGATTCTGAACATACATGTGATCTTTTAGTTGAATGTCGAGGTGAATGATGATGTCTACTGGAACTTATTGATTTCCTATATCCTCTATAATGTTCCCTCCTAGCATGAGATATGTGTTCTACTACATTTCTTGTATGGGATTCCTTATTGATTTGCCTTTGCAAGTTGTTTAGAATCTGTAGTAGTTGAGTGTTAATTTTATTATGCTCTTCGTAGGCTCTTATCAACATTTCATTATCATCCATGTAACTTTTCACTTATTTATTCATGCTTCTCATGGTCTTTACCAATGTTATGGTTTCTTCTTTACCTCTTTTGTTCCCATTGGATTTTGTTTTTTCATTTCCCGAGCTCATAATTATACCTCTGATTTCATTTTCATGGCTATATGAGCATTGGGCATCCTCCATTTCCCCCACTTATAATGATGTTATTTTTCAATTATGAGTTGTACTTGGTCTTCCTGCACCCCTAATTCTACAAAATTTGCATCCAACAACTACTATTAGATAAAAATCATTGTCAAATTTATCACAACTATGCAATTCTGGAAAAATTATGCATAATTATGCCTTTTAAGGCCATTGGTTATCTTATTTTTTGTTTATTAAGAATTATATTTCTCCAATGGAAATTCTAATCTCATATGTTGATTCTTCTCCTTGATAGCTTTCCAACGACTATTTTCTTGTTCTATTCTAAGCTCAGAGCAAGAAGTTATGGCCTTTTGAAGTTCTTGGTCATTTTCCTCTACACAAGCCACCGTGAATTTGATATTTTTAGCCTATTAGGAAAAAATGCATCCTGTAGTTGTTGAATTGACACCATTATTCATCCCTGCAATGATTATGAACACAAATTCAACCTAAATATGCTTAGAAATTTGGGGGTTTTCCCAAATTTCCCAAATTTCTTCAAAATTCCCCATGGGAGATTTTGCAACTCCATTAATTTGGCGAGATTTGACAATATAATCATTGAATTGGCATAGGGATTCGTCATTTCGATGATTTTGAGTGACTATAGCTACATTTATTTTTTTTTAAATTAGGGATTTTTGCCAATTTTCGCAATTTCCCCCCCAACTTCACACGAGAAATTTTGTCAAATAATTTGTAGGAATATTAAAAATTTTCACCTTTGGAATCTATCTCTGGCCCATGCAGGTCTAGTTTTTGAATCAAGGTTTTTTACCAAATTTTAGTAGACCCATACCTCTATCTAGGCTTTTTCCACGCATAGTTATGAAATCCACACTATACTTACTATAATTTTCAAAATTTTCTCTAATCACTGCTCATGAAAATATCTATGATATCTTATCATAATTCATTCTTCCTTCAGGTTGATATAACCACATAATTTTCTATAATACCACAATTATGCACCCCATTCACCCTAAGAGGTATAATTCTCTAGCACTATAGCTCTGATACCCACATTTAATGCTATAATTCTCTAGGTATATGTCATTCTCTCATTACAAACACATGAGAAACTAAAGTAAACATTAATGCACATGCATGTACACATAAAAATCATACAACATATATACACAAGGTTAACACAACATTGCATCATATAAAACTATAAAAAATAACATTTATCTTTTGTAAAAGAACCAATTGGTTGTAGACCTCAAACTTTCTACCCAACCATAGACTATGTTTCTCTAGTTCTCTCAGAAGCAGGTCACCCTCGAGTTGGGGCTATGACTCCAGCAGGGCAAAGGCTCCTTAAAGGCCAATTGTGGTGTGACAATCAATATAGGTAGCAAACTAGGTACCAATATCTTGCAACAATTCCAACTAACAAACTCTCATTCCCCTTAGCTTGCACAACCTAAGGAAGTGGACGCTCTTCTCTACTCGATAGTCCCTCGATCTATCCCCCTTCCCTTTTAAGGGCTCTAGCACAGGCCAAACAAGAAGTCTTTGAGTTGTGGCTCTAGGAACTGCATATTCACTAATTTATTCTTCAAGTACCCTCCAGGACACACACAATGGGAAACCTACCCACACAATTCTCAATCCAGAGCTACAACCTTCCTCAAGGAAACCCAAAGAGAATTGTCAACAACAATCCAACATAATTCACCTAGAATTCTCAATGTTCACAATGTAGCAAGGTCACAGTGGCTCTCCATATCTCCCACCCCACTCAATTTAGCAGGAATGAACATGGACTAGAAAGGAATAACCCATTTTCCATTAAGTCCCCAAACTTAATTATGCATTCCTCTTTTCCAACATGTGGCACTCAAGGATCCACTCTCCCACCTCCTGGGAACTCGTCCTCATGCATTAGGAACTTAAGATATATCATGATATTATGACTTAGGCTAGGAATATTTTAATATATTTTTGTCTTAGCCCCCTTCCTAAGCCTCAGATCCCCCTCACCTTTCCCTCTCGTGGAGTCCTAGCCCACCATACTTTTTTTTTTTTTCTGCATCCGTGATGTATTTTTATTAATCAGAGTATGTGTATAAATTAAATTGTTATGCTCTCTAGCCCAATATCATATTGTCTCGCCAGTTTATATATCATATGTACACATACATATTACAACTTGGGGATCAAGATAGGGTATTACACATTAGGTGATGATGATTAACATAATAGTGCTACTCAGTTAGATGATGAAGAAACACAATAAAATACATAAGTAGATACATCACATGAACCACATACAAATTTTGTACAAAAAAATCAAAATCACACTACTAAATTGAATATGATTACAACTTGTCAAGAAATGGGAAGCATCAATGAGAAATTAGCATCGCTAAGCCAAATAACCCAACCTGAGTGGTTAGTAGAATCCATGTTGAATATGAATATAAATATTTTTATGAGCACTAATGAAGAAAGCCTTAACATTCCTTAATTGCCAACAAATTTGAACAACAATGAAGTTGTCCATTATTTTGTTGATGTCGGAGGTGTGGAAGAACAAAATGGAGGAGATAAAGAACCAAATGGACAATCCAAATAAAAAGAATCATGGATTCCACATTATCCTTATAATCAATGAAGTACCAAACCATTACTAAAACGATTATTAAGGTTGTTAGTGGAGAGAGTGATAAAGAAATCGAGGATAGGATCCAAATATTTTCTTCGATTAAGCAAGAGTTCCTAGTTACTAACTTCAAAGGATTAAATCATACTTTGGGTTGAGCCAGAACAAAATAAAAAGGAAATGTTGGAATTGAAAAAAAAAGAAGAAAGATCTTGGAATTGAGAAGAGGGCAATGAGGATTGTTGCAACAAAAAAATGAAAGAAAAAAAGTGTTAAAAGAGAAAGGGAAAGGGAAGAAAAATAACACCAAAAATCGCTAGCAAGGAATGAAAAATAATGGAAGGAGTCACAAAAAATTCAAAAGGATAAAGAGAGAAGGGAGTAGCTTCACATGACTATAAATGATCTTGAACATAGGATAATGTTGACCTATTTAGTGGATCAAAACATGGAGAATATGTTATTTTTCCAAGACATGTTAAACATTCAGATCCCCCACTATCATCCACTTGTAAAACCGATATATAAACTGTCATGGATATTCCACTAGAAAAGTTCAACACACCAAGTCTTACAATATTTTGTGATCTTTTATTATGCAACTTATTACCTTAGATCTCAAATTTAATATTACTAGCATAACATTCAAAGTTATGGAAATCACTAAAACCAAAATGAAAGAAACAAGGAAATGAACACACCATTCACACAGATGAACATAAGACATTACCTGGGAAACTGAATATGGGAGAAAACTCATCTAGAAGGTGAGGCCTATGCTCTCATCTTTTTTTCTCAATTATGAAATGCAAGTACAAAAAAAGGCTGCACCTGCTATGCAATTTACATAGACATTGTGGCTTGAATGACTGCTACAAAATATTTTATCTCTTCTATTATGCTTCAATATCCCACTCCTAAATGATCTTCTCAACTATGGAACAATAACAATACCAAAATAATGGAACTCATTCTCTTCATAACGCCTAGTATTTATCATACCCTTATAGTAGTCTAGGGTTAGAGTTAGTGTTTTTGCATGCCTCAACCCTCAATTAGTGTTAGGATTTTGGATCCTCTAGAATATCCTTGAAATTCCACACATGACTAGCCCCAGAAGTGTGAGTAATGGGGTATGACATGGAATCCACTTGGTACCATGGTGGTTATAGGTCAAATGGCATGAGGCATAATTTCTGCATATGAACTTCGTTTGAGGCAATTTTTTCATCAGTGGAGATGTTTCAATGTGTAGAACAATGTCAAGGGAATAAAGATAAGCTTGCAAATTCTTTACCCAAAAAAGCGTCATCTGATGCCTCAAATGAATTTTAAAGTTTCCAAACCCCAAATCACTAAATTGAGATCTACCCTAAAAATGGGCCCTACAAGATAATTTCTCCAATTTTCCCACTCATAAAGCACCAATATAAATGATGAATTATATAATGATCCATTTGGGATCATACCTATCCATTTAGGGAGGTTTTTGGTCCCCAAAATATTTTAATGGATGAGGTGAGGAATTTTTTTTTTCTACCTTCTCTTTGTAGTAGCAATTGGCCTTGCCTAGAAGTTGTCCTTTCAACCCAACCGACCAAAGTTCATGTTGCCCCTATCTGGTAGTTTTGGATTTCTTCTGAAAAACTGTATATTTTTCCAACACTACCTACATCTAGTGCTAATTCCTCTATGATAGGTAGGACCCGCTCATTAATTTCCTAATCCAACATGGAAGGCTCACAGAGTTTCATATTTTCCACATTCACTATTGAGTAAATGCACATATATGGGGTTAAACTGAGTTCGTAGGAATTATCACCCATCTTCTCCAACACTTAAAAAGGATCGTACTACAAATCCTTGATAATATTACCAAGACCCTTTATCCTTTATTTGTTCATATGCAACCAAACTCTGTCTCCCACCACAAATGTTTTCTCAATTTTGTGTTAATCATGTTGGGCCTTGTACTTTTCCTTTGACTTCTTCAATCTCTCTTATACTTGCAAATGGATCTGTTTAATATTTCCAACATTTTTTTCTTCTTTCAATGCATATCTTGTGATTTTTAGAATATGATGGATGTGCTCGTTTAACCATATAAAATATCACTATCGTCACCCAACCATAGGCCGAAACCACCCCAGAGCACCTTAATCTTGACAGAGAATCATTCCGGAAGCAAACCCTAGGCTAGATAGCCAAACAAAGGTGGAAAATATTTCTCCAAGGATAGCGCACCAGGAAAGAGTAACAAGAGTTTATCAGAGAGTCCAAACCATAACCAAGATATAGTCCAAGCCAAAACCGAAATCTACTAGTTGCAGCAGCTATAATGGCAGCTCTCCTCCAAACTTACGCACAAAGTGGCCAACTGCAATGCGCACAAGTGTTGCTTCTGCAGTTCTGAGAATGCTGGTCAGAATGAAGATTGGCCTCTATACTAAATGTGGCAGACTGTCTGGGCCAACTTATCATTCTGAG
This sequence comes from Picea glauca, assembly GCA_000966675.3. Classification (NCBI taxonomy): domain Eukaryota; kingdom Viridiplantae; phylum Streptophyta; class Pinopsida; order Pinales; family Pinaceae; genus Picea; species Picea glauca. The sequence goes on from JZKD02S2306786.1 coordinate 277,341, forward strand.
TACTAATTCTTTAGTATATATTATTTCCTTTATCTGATTTCTTCTCTTGGAGGCTAATAACCTAATACAAATCATTCTCTTGACCTGACTTGTCTTCTAGGGTTATTAACCAGGTAATTAGGGTTCTTCTTTCTTCCCAGAATATTCTATTCTCGTCGGGTTTAGACATGGAGGTAAATACCTCCCGCAACTACCATAATATCAACACTCCCTCCTAGCTAGGGAGGTATTGAAGGTAATGGTCTTGAGCACAAACATACCATTCACCCGGTAGCATCAACATAGTCGTATAGACTATCTCATTATTAGATCATGTGCACCATCATCACTATCGGTGTCATCAACTGCATCATCTCTTGAAACCATACTCCATCTGAGTAAACAGACATGATGTTGGATAAGTCGCTCACTCCACAGAGTGACACAAGAACCATTCTTCTAATCTGGACACATGTCCTAGAATAATAAATGTCCTGGACCATTTTCCATCTGGGAAATCTCTGTCCATTGATCATCCATCTAGCTGATAATCATTTCTAACACTATTGATAGTCTTCAAGGAAATCAAAACAATGTCATTCAATAGAACACAACTATGTCTATCCATAGTAGTACACAACTACAATCCAGTAGTACACTACCACACCAAGTAGCACACAAATACTTGATCAATGACGTATAGTCACAATCAGTGGAACACATCCACCATAGTAGCATACATCTACTGTCTAGAGACATAAAGTCTCTGTATGAATCATCTGATATCAACCTGCATAGAAAACATTGTTATGGTATAAACTGAATCATCTGGGCCATTCTTCCACTCACATCTGTGAGATCTGGAAGAGCATATGCCTTCAAAATGTAAAACATCAATGATGAGCTATCTAGACTATTCTTCACAAGAAAGGAAGAATAATTGTCCCAATTTCTGAGCTTGTACCATTCACCTATCCGGGCCATTCCTCCAGCACTAAACAAAGTGAAACCTAGAGAGAATGAATCTTCCCTAGAGAATGCATGTCCCTGATTGTTGAACCTGGACCATTCACCTATCTAGGCCATTCCTCTAGCACTAAACAAAGTGCCACCTGGAGAGAATGAATCTACCCTAGGGAATGACTATCTGGACCATTTCCTAAGGAAATGATTGTCCTGCACCAACCTCCAAAACAAACCATTCTTCGAAACTGCTCACAACTGTGAACTTCAAAAGAATGATTGTCCCGCGAGGCGGACCAGTGTTCTTGACCACTACTGACAGTGACCATCAAGAAGAGAGATTGTCTTAGACCATTCCCTATGTTAACCACAAGGGGAATCATTGTCTATGGTACATCATCAATCCATCCAACCATTTTCATTATGAAAATGACTGTTCGATCTGGACCATTTTTCGAATTGGAAAATTCTTGTCCATCAAAAATCTCAAACCACTTTCCAAACTGGAAAGGAACTGCTCATATTGGACCATTTTGCAAATTGGAAAACGATTGTCCATAAATCAATAAAACATCAGTGCTCCCTCCCAACCTGGGAGTCATTTCTTCCTTTTTCAATAATGAATTCATCTCCATGAGCTCCAACTTGTTTCTTGAGTACGCAAACTCTTTCATCTTGGACAGAGGTTTTACCAAAATGTTTGTTTATCTACTCATGTTTGGAGATATATTGGAGAACCACTTCTCTTTTCTAGAATTCATCACGGAGAATGTAATGCTTGATCTCAAATGTACTTGGGTCTTTCTGGGATACTGGTTTTCTCTAAAGGCTTCTTATAGCTCTAATCAAATAAAGTATATCATTGTTGTATTCATCTTTGTTTCCTGCTAGCTCATAACATCGTGGCAGAGCTGAAACTGGAACATATCCAAGTGGCACTTCTTCTGTCATCATAAGATTTTTTCATGGATTAGCAATCCAATATACTGGACTTATGAGTAATCATTCAGATACAATATCTATGTTTATAGAAAGTTTTCACCACGCTTATGTTGTGCATTGGAGGATCTGCACCAAGTTGTTTGAATCCATACAATATCTTCTTCCATATGCATACAAGGGTCTCTTTATGGTATACCTCAAAGCCTTGAGGTTTATCTACATATGCTCTTTGTTCAATTATTTTGGACAACAGTCTTTGCATTCATCTAATGTAAACTCCAACTCATGGATATTGCGGACGATATAATGGCTCATGTAGAGGTATGTATGGCTTACTAGAACAAGTAATCATCATAGTCTTCTCCCTCCATCTGGGAGAACCTCTAGTTCTAGATCTCGCAATGCTTATGTTCATAAGTCTTCCATACACTATTCTTCATAACAACTTTCAGTTCTTCTGCTTGATTGCTTTTAGTGAGTTCATATCAAGCTGGCAGTCTTGTGATTCTCGATACAATGACTGGTTGTTCTAGATTTTCTTTATCTCTTGGAATCCTCATGTTCTTCTTCATGTTTCTTTTAGCTCTTTGGGTCCATGGAGTTTTTTGTAGATTCCATGCCTTGAAGATTCCAACTTCTTTCTTTCATCATAGGATCATGGATGTGGATGGAAAACCAGGGATACTTTAAGGCTTCTTTTCAAAGAAGACTTCTTCTAAAGTCAAACTGAACACGTATTTCTTTTCATGGCTACTACTATGGATATATACATCATCATATTCAATGGATCATAGGATTAGCTCCCTCCTAATCCTTGCTTCATGTATGAATGCATATATAATCATCTCCCTCCATCTAACATAATCCACGCATTCGTCTGCATTCTTATTGCCTTCTGCAAAGTGTCATAAGTCTTTCTCCAATTTCTTCTTGATTGATGATTTCTTTCTATCTTCACTTCTTCTAGGTTTCTTCAAGATTGATTATGATTTCGTCTTATCTTGCAGTTGTTAATTATGTAATAAATTCCACATGAATTGTTACCAGAGTTTGTTGATGTACTTCATCATTTCATGTGTATTGCCTTTGTCTTATAATCATTGTGATAGAAATCCTTTCATAGGTATAGTTTCTCTTTGAACATATTATCTTCTAGGAAATAGATATGCAAGATACGTACGAAAAAATATGGTATGTACATGAACTATGAAGAGTATTGTTACCTTGTCTTAGAAGAAGAAGTTTGTTTTGTCCTGCTTGGATTTCTTTGAGGGTTCCATTTCTTCGGAAAATGATGCTTCGTGTGTTTCCTTCCCTTTCTTTAACTTGGGACAATGATTCTTGTAGTGACCATACTTTCAACAATTGAAGCATTGTATTCTTGACATATCTTTCTCTTGATTTGGTTTCTTCCAGGAGCCAAACTTCCTTTTATTCGTGAAATTCTTGAAATTTGTTGTGAAGGCTTGATCATCGTATTTCTTTTGGGGTTTCTCTTTTGCACTGATCCTTTATTCTTCTTTTGCACAACAAGTCCAAATTTCTTCAAATGTAGGATACTCCTTTCTTGTGTTCATGCTTGCGGAAAATGCATCCCATGTCTTGGGAAGACCATTGAGTACTATATTTACCAGTTCCTTCTCTGAGATGATTTCTTCAATAGCTTGTAGTTGATCTCTTAACTGAGAGATCCTCACAAATTATGATGTTATGTTGCATCATCATTCATCTTCATGTCACAGAGCTCATTCCTTAGACTCATTACTTGTCCAATGTTTCTGACTGAGAAGAGGTTTGTTAGGGCATCGTACATCTTCATAGACGAATCAAGATGAGAGATGTAGGATATCAAGTGGTCTTTTATAGAATCCACTATAATACTCATGGCATTGATTTCATTTTCTTTGGCCTTCTCCATAACTGCAACGTTCTGCGGTTCCTTCTCTTTTCCTTCTTCAAACTCTGGTTCCACAATCTTTCCTTTCATGATATCCAACACTTTTTTCTTGGCAAGGATGAAATCAATCCTTGTATTCCATGCTCTAAAGTTATAAGCCCCTTCTAACTATTTTTCTGACTTCATAGAGTAAGTCATGCCTGCTTTGACTTGGTCAACCCTAGATTTGACCAAAAACTCAAACTTGACGTCTTAGCTTGTTGAGAGTACCAAGAGGTGTGCTAGGCTAGGGAACACTAGTCTATCTGAAAATTAGGTCAATCCCTTCACTTAAGGTGCCTCAAAGAGAGGGTTAGGCTTTTTGCAACTACACCTGCTAGTAACCTTAGTGACAGTGCTTTGGTAGTTTCTCCTACTAGAAACCCTAGCGGTAGTTCTTCAATGTGCTTAGTCACCCAACCATAGGTCGAAGAATATCACTATTGTCACCCAACCATAGGTCGAAGCCACCCCCGAGCACCTTAATCTTGACAGAGAATCATTCTGGAATCAAACCCTAGGCTAGATAGCCAAACAAAGGTGGCGCATATTTCTCCAAGGATAGCGCACCAGGCAAGAGTAACAAGAGTTGATCAGAGATTCCAAACCATAACCAAGAGATAGTCCAAGCCAAAACCGAAATCTGCTAGATGCAACGACAACTCTCCTCCAAACTTGTGCACAAACTGGCCAGTTGCAGTGTGCACAAGTGATGTTTCTGCAGTTCTGAGAATGCTGGCCAAAATGAAGACTGGCCTCCTGTATTTATACTAAATGTGGCAGACTGTCTAGGTCGACTTCTTATTCTGGGTACTAATTCTTTAGTATATATTATTTCATTTAGCCGACTTCTTCTCTTGGAGGCTAATAACCTAATACATGTCATTCTCTTGACCCAACTTGTCTTCTAGGGTTATTAACCAACTAATTAGGGTTTCTTCTTGCTTCCTGGAATATTCTATTCTCATCGGGTTTACACGTGAAGGTAAATACCTCCAGCAGCTACCATAATATCAACAACGATGTCTTCCTTCACTCCTCCTTGTTGTCCATATAACATCCGAGGGAGAAGGTGGAAAATGCCCAAAGCAAGTTTCAAAACGGAACTTACCAACAAAAGTGTGGACTGCTCTTTTATAAGAGTGTTGAATATAAATAAAATTTTATTCCAAGGCCTTTCGATGCATATGATTGTAACCCCCCAAAAGTTGAACCAAAGAACTATTGACTACTTATGTCTACCCATTTGTTTGTGGATGGAAATTTGTAGACCTCTTCAACTTGGTGTTGATCTTCTCCCAAAGTGTAGTCCAAAATGCTTGAGAAATCGGATATCCCTGTATAATATGATGCTCCCTAGTATCCCAAAGTGCACAAATACCTTTTCAAAGAACATGTTTGTTGATTATTTTCCTTTTATGGTATTTTTACAAGGCATAAGAATGCACAGCTTGTTGAACCTGTCAACTACCAAAAAATATATAGTCATGTTGATGTCCCTTTCTGGTTGTTGGAAAACCACCCACAATATTCATGGAGATGGTATCTTTGGGTATAATGGGTATAGGTAAGGGATGGTATAAACCTTTTTTTCTATTACTAGACTTGTTGGTACAAAAAAATATGCATCATCTAATAAACCAAGCTATATCTTTCATTCTAGGCCATTACATATACCTCCGTAAATTGGCCACTGTCTTCCCAACACCAAAATGTCCTACAACCTTGGAGGTGTGATCTTGTCTAATAAGTTGCAATATTTCACCTTAAGGAAGACAAAGTTGGTCTAGCTTGTAGAGCAACCCATTCTAGAGATGATAGTCATCCTTACCACCATATTCTTCTATGAGAATTTGGATTGTAGCCACTAAAACACCTCTTTAAATTCCTCCTCTTCCATGTATGCATCTTTGTATGCATCATGGGTAAAATGCTCCATGTGCATAAGATTTCCCAAAGTTGTAATCTTGGATGTGGGTGGCCTTGAACGCATGTATGCCAACTTATTAGAGTTTTCCTTCTTATATTTGATGACTAGATGAAACTACTACAAAAACCCCATCTACTTGTAGTATCTGGTTTGCTAAATCTTACTCTATCCCTACAAATACTATAGTCGTCGATGATCAATGTGGATAATGGTTTCCTTTCCCATCAAATAGTACTTCCACTTCTTTATAGCTTGAACCAAGGTGTAGAATTCCTTATCATACATAGGGTAGTTCATGATTCTACCATGAAACATTCATAATGATAGAATATTGGCTGACATGTCTGCATCAAGACCACTCCCATAGATTATCCACTTGCATTGGTCTCCACTTTGAAATATTTCTACAAATCTGGCAATGCAAGAACTAGTTCTTGACTAATCTTCCATTTCAACTCATCAAAATATTTCTATTGATTCTTTCCCCACTGGAAACTCTTACCAGTGGTTGTTATGGAATGAAATGGCACAACTACATTTAAAAATGTTGTTATAAACTTTTGTAGCTACTACGATACCCCCAAAAAATATCCTAACTTTAGTGGCATTAGCAGAAACTGGCCACTTGAGGATGGCCTCCATCTTCATGGGATTTATCTTGATTTCCCCTCCACAAATAACATACCTCAAATACACCAACGACTACTGAGAAAAATCACATTTCTTAAGGTTAGCCAACATATGATGTTTTTTCAGAGTCTCTAACAGGTCAATGAGATGCAANTCATTGACCTGTTAGAGACTCTGAAAAATCACATTTCTTAAGGTTAGCCAACATATGATGTTTTTTCAGAGTCTCTAACAGGTCAATGAGATGCAAGATATGCTCTTCCTAGGTAGAGCTATAAACCAATGTACACTATCACAAATGAATCTAGAAAGGGGCACAATACATCATTCACCAAATATACAAATGTAGTTGGTGCATTAGATACACCAAAAGTAATTACCATCCATATATACCTTGCCTTGTCTTGAAGGCAGTGTTCTAGGTGTCTTCTTATTTAACTTGTACCTAGTGGTATCCCAATTTGAGATCCAACTCATCGAATTACTTGGCATGTTGCAATTGATTTAACAGATCATCAATCATGGGTAGAGGGTATTGATTCTAGAGGGTGATCTTGTTCAAATATTTGTAGTCGATACACATTCACGAAATCCCATCCTTCTTAGGTACTTTGATGATGAGTGAGCCACACCATGAGGTGCTTGGTCAAATTACGCCTTTCTCTAGTAGTTGTTTCAACCATTTCTTCACTTCATCTTCTCCAGGACATATTATTTGTACAACTCAATATTTGGCAATGGAGAGTCGGGAAACAACTATATCTCATGCTCATCTTGTGTCTTAGATGGTAACCCTTTAGGATCCTAAAACACTTCTTTGTATGCTTGCAACAACTACTCCAACTGACATTTATGCACTTTAGTACATCCCTCTATAGATGCCTTTACTTTTATCAAGTCATCAACTAGCTAATTCTCTCTTAAGAAAAGTAATACAAACTTCTTACTAAAACTGATCAATTTATTGGCTTGGTTGGAAATTACTAGAGAGATATTGGATTTACCTTTGTGTGCATTGATGATGAAATACTTTCCATCCTTAATCAAGTCGTACTGGTTTTTTTCCTCACAAATACAATGTCCCTAATATACATGTAGGGGCTTCCAAACACTACATCACACACATCAAGTGGTATTACATCTACCTCCACTTCATCAATATAGTACGCACTTATAGAAAAATTGATCTTACATTGTTTAGTGACCTCGAGATCTACATCATTATTTACCCATCCCGATGGATATGGGTTAGGATGATCACGAACTTCCAATCCAAGCTTTCTAACTAGAGCTTCTACTATGAGGTTGACCTATGAACCATAATTGAATAGAAAATATAGAACATACACCTTTGTCTTCTTGACCTGGATCTTAAGATGGAAGAGTTTAGTCATATCCTTCTCTTCCTTGTGATGAAGGCTATTCAGATTCACCTCCTTATGTATTGTACTACAAATAATATTTTCATCTACATCCGAGTGTCTCTCTACTTGGTCGCCTGAATCCATGGCTAGTGGGTTCTTCTTCTTAGTATCCTTCTAATTAGATTTCTTTGTATTTATCTCTAGATGTAGCTTCCAAAACTTATCTTTGGAGTGACTATCAATATTACAATGGTTGCATTGGTTTTTTGGATTGTTTTACTGATGTGAAGTGGTTGTTGTCTTCTTGTCCTTTCCTTTCCACTTCTTCTTCCCCTCCTTGGAAGCTTCTTGGTGGTTTTTCTATTTGGAAACACTTGGTTGTCCTTTCTTATTGCCTATATTATATAGGTATTTTGCTTGCATACAAGCTCATCAATTGTCCAAAGAGAATCACTTGTTTCTGTAAATGATTGTGTAGATCCCCCAAGTAATTGAAGAGTACATCTAAGTTCTTCAGAGATATACCCAACACAATTACCAATTTTCGCAACTTGGTGGTGTACTCTTGCACACTCTACCCTTACCTATACCTGAAGTGATTCCAACAGATCCATTAGTACTCTACATACCCAATAGGGTAGAATTGGGACTTGATAAGGGTTTTAAACACCTCCCACTTAGTTACTAGGGGATCACCCTCCAACCTAAGTCTATCTATGTGGATTTCCCACCAGGTTAGGGAACAACCCTTTAATTTCAATCCGGAAAATGAAATATTTTGTTCTTCTACTATGTTATGGACATTGAAATAAACTTCTAACAATTGTAACCAATGATTCAACTTAACATCATCAATCAAACTCACCTTGATAGGGTTTTATGTCTACTTTTGCTTCCATTTTAAACAAATATTGTGAAGAAGTGATGAGACTGGAACTTGATTGTTCTTCCTTACATGGTTTCCTTTTCACCTTCTCTCTCAAAACCCTAGTTAGTTTTCTTTCTTGCTTAGCTTATCAATGTAAACTTGATTTTTTTATATTTGTTACTAGCATACCAATATACAAGTGGGGACTTTGCATAGACGAGAGTATGAAAAATCATGTCAACAACTAATTCACCTAAAATATTCCTTTAATGTGTGTATCATATTTAGAAACCACATATGGCTCTTCGTTAAATCCTACTATTGATATAAATATTAATAAGACTTGGAGGATGAGGTATAAGCTATATTTGTATCCATTTAACACCTACATATGGCTCATGATGAATTCTTACTATGGATGTAAAGATTAATAAGACTTGGACATTGAGGTCTAGGCTATCATCCTAGATGCTCAAAGTATCACACATCTAGAAAGTCACCCCACACACACACACCCACCTTCCCCGGCTCAACCCAAACAAAATAATGTAGGCTTGGTCCCTTATGCATGACCTCCTAGTAGTAGGGTTGATGCCTACTTTACCTGGAAGTCACCTCCAACGTGAGTGTCCTAGTTGACACCTGCAAATGAATCGTAATGAAAACTTACTACTATGATGTAAAGACGAATCAGACTTGAAGTTGAGATCTAAGATATCAACCTCAATGATTAAAGTTTGGTCCATCTACGGACTCCTGCTTGAGATAAAAACACTATGTTGGACTATTCCCTTTCATGTGACCCCTTTGTAGTAGATTTGATGCCTTGTTTACCTACAAGTCACCCTCAATGTGTGTTCCAATGGACAACCACAAATGTGTCATGATGAGAGCCTACTTTTGATATAAAGAAGAATAATATTGGGAGGTCTAAGCTATCAACCTAAGAACTTCATGATTGGGCCACCTATAAATTCCCCCTTGTTTCGAAAATATATGTTGACCTAAACCCTTGTGCATGACCCCTTCATAGTAGGTTCAATGCCTATTTCACCTAGGAGTCACCCTAAATGTATATGTGTCTCGATGGACACCTACAAATGGCTCATGATGAAAGCCTATTATAGATAAAAACATGAATAAGACTTGAAAGTTGAGGTCTTAGCTATCAACATAGGTCCAATTCTCCCTAACATAAATGCCTAGTAGTAGGGTCGATGCCTAATTTACATAGAAGTCACCTTTAATGTGTGTGTTCAATGCATGTCCAAGTTGACACCTACAATGGGATCATGACTAAGGATGTTATTGATATAAATATGAATAATACTTGGAATATGAGGCCTAAGTTATAAATCTAATTCTCAAAGTCAAGTCCATCTAAAAAGTCCCCCTCATGCCAAAAAGATCTATGTTCACCTAAGTCAAGGCCATCTAAAAATTCCCCCTCAACTTACAAGTCCTATAAATATGAGTAAGACTTGGAAGTCAAGGTCCAAGTTATCAACCCAAATGCTCAAATTGATATCCATCTAGAAAGGCCCCCTCATGTCAAAAAAATTAATGTTGGCCTAAGTTAGGTCCATCTAGAGAGTCCCCCATGCCAAAACATCTATGTTGACCCAATAATTTTCACATATAAATAGAGTAAAGTTGATGCCTAATTTATCTTGGAACTCACCTCAATGTGTGTTCTATGCAATCCATATACGTTATTTAACATCTAAGTTGAGTCTTCCTATAATCACCTCTACCTAACCACTTTTTCCTCAAAAATTATTATCCATAATTCATAATACATGTTCATAATCCTATTATTAGTAATGAATATATAATACACTGAATATATAATACAATATTACTAATACCTATTGTTGGACATGCAGTTTTGGGATATAATTTTGGTAAAAATCCTAAGTATAGAAGAAGTGCGTAGAAGAGATGCGCAAAGGAAGAAGGAAGACTAGGGAGTGCACAGTTGAGGCACATCAAGATGTACAACACACAGTGAGAGAAGAATAAATCAGGAGAAGAAAGTGGGCGAAAAGGAAGGATGACAATCCGACCTACTAAATTTAGAAGGACGCGCAAAAGTAGGAAGAATAACAGTTAGAATGCAAAAGCAACATGCATACGAAAAAGTAGGTGAAAGTAGGCAGAACAACTAGTTAACTGGAATATTCATGCATTATAATAGGGTTTTGGATCAATAAAGTAGGTTTTTTGATCCAGGTGGATATAGGTGGCCACCCACCTATTCCAACTGGCTCCTCTTGACAATTTTTAGTTCAACACTTTCTTCTGTAATTCTTTGTAATTGTGGTTTCTACACTTCCAAGGTTGTCTGAAGCCCGACACAACTTCCAGGTGGAGAATGGTGTCCGACCACCTAATCCAAATGATTTATTTTGGAATTTTTCATGTCAATACATATTTTTGTACTTCCAGGGCCGTTTTGGGGCTCTAAATAGTGTTTTTTTTGTTTGCCACAATCAAACTGTAGACAGAGTCAGAGTTTGACGGCATGATATGCAGTTCTCAAAAATACATTTCCAATAGGCTATCACTCGCCTAAGATGAAGGTCGTATGCAAAAGTTACGACCCCTGGAAGTTGAAGCACCAACTTACTCCTAGGGAACCACATAACTTTTGGCGTTTCATCTCCTAGGATTAGGTTTTTGGATGTCTAGGGTTTTGGAGTTCATGAGTAATGTTAAAAAGGCCTTTGGAGCCTCATTGTAATCACTCTACTCAGATGGATGCGCATAGCAGCCACATCTCTTCTCAGAGATAGCTACCACCATTCAAGCAAGTGTTTTTCAGTTCTGCAGTTTTACAGTTTTAGCGTATTTTATTTATTCAATAGAAATTATTGTTCACTGGATATATGTTGTTGTTCTCTGTATCTCTTTGTTATTCTATTTATTCTTTTATTCATTTTGTTCCACTCATAAATCTGGATCAGTGGTATTAGAGCAGTATGCTCTTGATCTATTTTTCTTCGTGCATGTGTCCGACAAGATCTAGGTAGAAGAAGTTGGAACTTGAACCAGTTGAGCCTTTGCAAGATCGGTCGCATCGATCCTGACAACAACCCATGGGGGATGAGAATAAATATGATAAAGCATGAGATCCTTTTAAAATGTTGCTTGAGGAAGCCCTTGTGCGACAAAGGAATGAAATGATGGAAAACTTTGCACAGATCCTTCGACGACTTCCCACAAGAGACGCATCTTCATCAAGCAGCCATGCAACCCCCTTCAAGGTACAATAAAATTTTGATATTCCATTATTTGAAGGACTAATGGATGTGGATGTTGTAGATAAATGGTTGAATCTACTCGAAGGGTATTTTTCGGTCCATAATTTTTTCGATAGGGAAAAGATTACTTTTTCACTACTTAAATTCGTCCCCCATGTTAAGGACCGGTGGGATACTTGCTTTGAGAAAAGGGCCATAGAGGAATCTACAACATTTGCGGTCTCCCCCACATGGGATTCCTTCATGGATTCCATTAAAGAATAGTACTAACTTGTTGGAAGTTACGAGGACCAATACACAAGATGGACCACACTGCGTCAGGAAATAGACCAAACAATACCGGATTTCACCAATATTTTCCATACCTTGCACACCAAATTGGGTATTAAAGACTCTGAATGACATCTGGTTCTCAAATACCATGATTTTCTACATAGATACATTCAAACAAAAATGGATTTTCTGGACATCGCATCATTAGGTGCGGCTTATAGATATGTTGTCAAGCTCGAGTAGAAATTTAAGCAGAAGAGGCGAGAGTTTAGATCTACAAACTCCTCACAGTCGAAGTAGTGCAAAGGTGGCCCCAACCCACAAAACAAGGGATGGAGCAAAGATGGCCACTCTCAGAAAAATCAGTGCAAGCCACAACACAAGAAGGGTAATGAAAAGTCGAAGAAGGACATGGGAAAGTGGTGTGAATACCATAAAATCCCTTGGCACAACATCGAAGAATGTCGTTCCAAGTAATAATTGGTGGTCGAGCTGAAAGCTTCCGAGTCAGAGGAAGATTCTGACTCTGAATCAAATCCAGAAGGAGGAAAGAAAATTATCGATGTCGAACCTAGCACCATTGTCGCTACCACCAAAGAGAAACCAAGCAAACCAAAAGAACCAGAGAAAGGGGAACGCCTCTTTCACTCACAGATGTGGATAAAAGGGGCTCTACTTCATTTCATTGTTGATAACGACAGTCAGAAGAACCTAATCTCAGCATAGGTCATCAAACAATAGGACCTGTCGATGACATTGCACCCACAGCCCTACACCATCAGTTGGCTTGGCCAAGGAAGAGATCTTTGTTTCAGCAAACAATGTTGTCTTCCCTATGACATCAAGCCCTTCAAAGACAAGGTATTGTGTGATATTTCTCCCCTTGAAGTTTGTGATGTTCTTTTAGGACAACTATATTTGTGGAAATGACATGTGTATGATTCTAGACCCCACAGTGTTATTATTACTTTGGGTAGACAATTGTACAAGATACCAGAGATAGCGTCGCCTACCGCTATTTCTGTAATATCTGCGAAGCAATGCAGTAAGGTCATTTCACAGACCAAGAAGTTTGTCTTCTTTGTGATCCATACTTACAGTATGCAAAAGGTCACCGCCACATATGTGGCCTCTACACAGAGCATCTCTTTGCAGCTGGAGAAAGTGGACGGGATCATGGAAGAGTACAAAGACATCTTCCCCTCACCCATCACGGTACCGATGCAGTGCCAAGGCAAGCATCCAATTGATCTAATCATCGTTGCACCTCTGCCTAATGGACCAATATATCATCGATCATTGATGGAAAATGACAAAATCAAGCATCAAATCCAAGAGCTGATTCAAAAGGGGCACATCAGACCCAGCTCATTCCCTTGCAGAAGCCCGATTGTACTGGTGCAGAAGAAAGACGAGACCTGGCGGCTCTGCATTGATTAAAGAGCATTAAACAAAATCACAGGTAGGAACCGGTACCATATTCCCCAAATTGATCACCTTCTTGACCAAATCAAGGGGGAAAAGTTATTCAACAAGATTGGCTTAAAGTCTGGCTACGACCAAGTTCCCATCGAACCGATTGATATATGGAAGACAACTTTCAAATCTAAAGAAGGTCTCTTCGAATGTTTGGTTATTCCCTTTGTCTTAACAAATGCACTAGCCACTTTCATGAGGTTGATGGATGATGTATTGAGACCCTTCACCAACTCTTTTGTGGTGGTATATATAGATGGCATCCTCATCTTCAACAGAACTTGGAAGGAGCACTTGCAACATATTCAACAGGTTTTGAGCACTCTGCGGAAGCACAAGCTATATGCCAACTTGGAAAAATGTTCATTTGACATGAATAGGGTCCAATACTTGGGATACATTGTTTATGAGCATGGGGTACATGTGGATCCAGCTAAGATCCAAGTCATCCATGATTGGCCAGCCCCGACCACACTAACTGAGCTTCAAAGCTTCTTAGGGCTTGTCAATTTCTACCGACGGTTCATGTTAGGATTCTCTCATATTACATGTGCCTTCATCCAAGTGACCAAGGGCGGTGGCAGGGAAAATTTCGCATGGGGGAAGGCACAACAACGAGCATCTGATGATCTGAAGCATCGCTTGTGCTCAGCTCCAGTACCCTCCTTACCTGATCTACAACAACCATTCGAGATTGAGATTGATGTATCCGACTACACTATTGGCGCATTTCTCACTCAACACGATCATCCAGAAGAATACCATAGTGAGACACTCTCATATACCGTCCGGAAATACCCCACCTATGAAAAGGAAATGTATTCCATTGTGCAAGCTTGTCATCAATGGAAACATTAAATTCTAGGAAATGAGACAATAATCCACACTTATCACAAGCCTCTGCAATTCATACAAACACAAGGGAAGTTGCAGAACGACCACCATCAAAAGTGGTCCACATACCTACATCGGTTCCATCTAAACATCAAGTATAATACAATGAGCACAAATCGTGTCGTTGACTTCCTCAGTCGACCTTCCGTGATTGCACTCACCACCGTGCTCCATTCTTGTGGGCATGAGGCATCTGAGTGGCCCCAACTTTATCAGCAAGATCCTGACTTCACCACCACCTATCATCTATTGGGTACAAGCGTGAATGTCACCGATTTTCACATTTAGGATGGACTATTATGTCATCTCGATCATCTATGTGTTCCTGCAAGCGAGCGTGCAAAGATGATTTAGGAGCCTCACTACAGTGGGATGGTAGGACTTTTGGCGTGGAAAAAACTATGGTCGTTCTACAAAAACATTTTTATTGACCAAAACTTTGACAAAACGTCAGCAAGTATATCAGATCTTGCATTTCCTATGCCATTTCCAAGCCAACCATCAAGAAGCAAGGATTATACACCCCTCTTCCTACTCCTGAGAAGCCTTGTGAATCCATATCGATGGATTACATGTCTTGTATTTCATCCACCAAGCAAGGAAATGATAGTGTATTTGTGGTGGTTGATCGATTTTCAAAGATGATCATTCTCACAGCCTATAAGAAGAGCATCAAAGCGGAAGATACTGCCAAGCTCTTCTTCGAATGAGTGTGGGTCAATTTTGGGATACCACAGACCATCATCTTCGATCGAGACAACAGGTTTCTTGACACATTTTGGTCAAGTCTATGGTCATTTTTGGACACCAAGCTCACTAAATCCACCGCCTTCCACCCTCAAACCGATGACCAAATAGAGTTCATCAATCAGATGATTGTGCACATCCTATGCATGTATAACTCTAAGCATTCGCGTACATGGGATGAGAGTCTTCCCTATGTTCAACACAACTACAACATGGCTCTCTGTAGCTCCACTGGCCATAGCCCCTTTCAGGTGGGGTTGGGATTCCAACCCTTGGGTTCCATTGATGTTGCACTACATCTTGCAACCACACAGACATATTATTTCCATGTTCAGTCTGAGGTCGACAAAGCCACTAGATTCATTGAGTGGATTCATCACATCTGCCAACAGGTCCATGAGATTTTACAGACATCCAATCCTAAGTACAAGCAACACCATGATCAACACTGAGTACCGTACAAGTTTTAGGTGGGAGATAAGGTCTAGTTACATTTGAAAAATGAACGCCTTACAAGGCCCCATCGAAATCTCTGTCCACTTCGCTATGGACCTTACACTATCACCAATATTGTGGGTGACAATGCTTTTGAGCTCAACACTCCCCCCTTCCTTAGATTGCACCCAGTGTTCAATGTGGACCTCCTCCGACCATATTTTTCACCCTTATTGGACACCTCGAAGATCACAAAACAATTGACACCAATGAAGCTCAAACATGACTGCATGGAACATGCATCCACTGATCAGATAGTGGACACACAAGTCAAGGGCACTCGCCAGCAGAGGATACAATGTTATTGGGTTGTCAAGGTGGGGAAGTTCTTGCACCAATACAAATGGCTCACTCAAAGCCAAATTCAACAGAAATTTCCTCACCTGATGGTGGCACTCAACGCAATGGAGACCATTGCTTCCTAAAGGGGGAGGACTTATCCAGGTGGATATTGGTGGTCCCCCACCTATCCAACTGGCTCCTCTTGACAGTTTTTAGTTCAACACATTCTTTTATAATTCTTTGTAATTGTGGGTTCTACACTACCAGGGTTGTCTGAAGCCTGTGTAACATTCCCCCACCATCAACCCCATGGTCGGGCCAACATTACTACGTGGAAAAACACTACTGTAACATATTATGCATTCTTATGAAATACAATTTCTTAATTACAGTTAAACACAACGTAAGCACATTAATATCGTTAGAGTACATAATCCACATCATTAACAATAATTCACGAATACAACAGAATACATGTAAACATTACTAGAATCAAAGACATGCATATTTAATTGAAAGTATATGCATGTATATACTTATCTTTTATACTGGATGTAATTCACCAACTGCGTGTAGACCTCCCATGAACCTCCCAGCCTTAGACCACGCTTCTCATCATTCTCAGCAGTAGGTCACCCCTGAGCTGGGACTAAGCTCCACCGGGTAGGGATTCCTAGACTAGGCAGGGAATACAGAAAAACACACAGTCACAAGAGAAGGATTCTCTCCCAGGAGCCACTTATGCCCACTACCCATAGACTCTCATTCCTCACATGTCTGTCCCACCCCAAGAGTATACACCTTCATTGTCACCAAGACAGTGCATCGGCTGCTAACCTCCCTTCCCTTAGACTTCAGCAACAGACCGAACTGAAAGTCTCTGATCTCTGTGGAAGCTATAGGACTCCTTCCAAGAGTTCTCACTTCCTCCGCGCACTCTCTCACCTGGAGAGAGTCACTCACAAACTGGGTAACCTACCTCTTCAACAAAAATCACCTCCCTCACACTGGCCAACAAGCCACACGCAGTCCAACACTGCGTGGCCACAACAGTCAATTGGAAAAATGGGTATGGACACCCGAAACGGAAACGATCAGCGCCAAAGCATAGCGCAACTCTGCGATTACAGGATGCGTTAAGCTTTCCAACAAGCAACACATGATGCACGGCTTAGCAATTACGGAACATTCAGTTCTCCCAACCAGCAATAAGGAACAGACTCACCTCTCTGGTTTCAGAGATGCGTAAAGTGTACAGAGGTTCAATCACAGAGGCCAAATGCGTACAGACGGAGGATGGAGGAATTGGAAGGTCGAACCCCAGATTCAAGTGATGGTTGGAGAAATGTCCACCTAACTCCTACGCAACAATCGATAGAATGGAAAGAGAACCACCAAAACGTCTCATTTTCTGGGTTAAATCGCATGCGCCTGGTTCGACATATGTCGCCCATGAAGTTGCATGCATCCCTCCCCAGGAACTTAGGACAAAACATAGATTTCACATGGCTTTTGGGATAATATTAAAATATTATTCCTAAGGACTTAAGCCCCTAAGCTCCACACTTAGCCTCTCTTTCCAACCTTCCAGCCCCCAATCCCTTACCCAGGTTTTGTGGAAGCTTAGTCCCCCATCACTCATTCATCGTGGTCGRTCCACACGYAGAGATGTTTTGTATTAATACTGTGCATAATTACATGTACAAAAATCWGGCTCYTGGCCTTCAACACTTAGGCTCCCTGGCCTAATAACACATAAGCCCACTAGCTTATATAACTTGGCTCACCAGCCTTATAAACTTGAATTACAGTTCATAAACAAGCTTTATACTTCATAGACATGATTTACAACAGGGCTTGGCCTTGGGGACATTACAATCCCCTCCCCTTATTTTTGCACTGTCCTTGGTGCAACTTTACACTGCATCTGCAAGATTTTCAAAATTTTCAAAAAGATGCAAGTACTCTACCTGCATAATATCTTCATTCTCCCATGTCATGTCCTCAGGACCGTACCAGGTCCACTGGACCTTTACAAGCCCTATGGCTCGAATCCGGGGCTGTTTGTTTTTCCTGTCCAATATGCGCACAGGATGCACTTGCAGGACACCTTCTTGCTCCACCTGGATCACATTCTAATCAATTACATGATTAGCATCAGGCATATACTTTTTAAGAAATGAAACATGAAACACATTATGTATAGTCATGGATGCAGGTAATAAAGTCATATATGCAACTGGCCCAATCCTTTCGAGGATTTCAAATGGCCCACAAAATCTGGCTGCCAACTTGGCGCAACTTCCCAGCTTCAGGGAACTCCCGTTAGCTTTCAATTTCAAGAAAACATGATCACCCACTTTGAACTCTTTGTGGGTTCTGTTCTTATCAACATAACTTTTCTGCCTGTCTTGGGCAGCTTTCAAATTCTTCTTAATTTTTATCATTTGGTCCTCCATCTCCTTGAGCAACTCTAGCCCAACTACTGTTCTATCAGCTGGATTATCCCAGCTCACTGGAGTATTGCACTTTCTTCCATAAAGTGCTTCAAATGGGCTCATATTCAACGATGCATGATACCCATTGTTGTAGGCGAATTCTACCAAGTGTAGGTAGTCTTCCCATCTTGATGGTTTGTTCATCACATACATTCTCAGTATGTCTTCTATTACTTTGTTCACCCTCTCTGTCTATCCATCAGACTCAGGATGATAAGCTACACTAAAGTTCAGATTCGTTCTGAATCCTTTGAACAATCATTTCCAGAAATTTGAGATGAATTTTGGATCTCTGTCAGACACAATCGTTTTAGGAATTTTGTGCAATCGTGCCACTTCCTTTATGAAAATATCAGCAACATATGCTGCCTTGTGAGTAGTTTTCAGTGGAATAAAATGGGCAGTTTTTGTAAGCTTGTCCACCACCACCATGATCGAATCATGCAGCTTGCCTGTTCGGGGAAATCTCGTAATAAAATCCATCGTTACTACTTCCCACTTCCACTCAGGAATGGGTAAAGGTTGCAGCAACCCTGCTGGGTGCCTATACTCAGCTTTAACTTTCTGGCACTCCATACATCTAGTGATGTATTCAGCGATCTCTCTCTTCATACCCGGCCAAAAGTAATGGCTCTTGACCGCTGCTACTGTTTTCTGATATCCAGGGTGTCCTGCATAAGGCACATTATGCATCTCCTACAAAATCATATGTTTCAAGCACTGGACATTGGGTACAAAAATTATGTTCTTGTACAACAATATTCCATCTATTTCCAATTTATAAATTTCCATCTTCTGTGGCATCTTACCCTGTTGTAGCTTGGCTACCAATTCTCTGTACTGCAGATCTTCATCTGCAGCCTGTAGAATTCTGCTTTTAATATTAGTCTGATACATGCTAATGGTTGTAGCATGTAATTCATGCACCCTCCTGCTGAGTGCATCAACCACTTTATTCTCCTTTCCTTTGATATACTTGATCTCAAAGTCGTACTCACACATAAATTCCAACCACCTACTTTGTCTAGTGTTTAAGGTTGGATAATCAAACAAATATTTCAGACCGTTATGGTCCATTCTGAGTTCAAACCTCCTTCCCGTGAGGTAATGCCTCCATTTCTTTAGAGCATGAACTATGGCTGCCAACTCCAAGTCATGAGTTTCATAGTTCTTCTCGTGCTCTTTTAATTTCCTGGACTCATAACAGATTACGAATCCGTTCTGACTGAGGACCCCTCCCAATCCTTCTTTGCATGCATCAGTTCATACTATGAAATTTGCATTTGGATCTGCAATCCTCAGGATTGTAGCACTGGTTAACAACTGCTTCAATCGCTGGAAACTTTCCTCACATCCTTCTATCCAGTGAAACTATTTACCCTTTCTTTGCAAGGAAGTGATAGGGTGAGCTATCTTGAAAAACCCTACGATGAACCTTCTGTAATAACCAACCAATCCCATGAAGGATCTAACTTTCGTTACGTTCCTTGGCGCTGACCATTCTCTAATGGATTCAATATTCTCAGGGTCTACCGCTATCCCATCCGTCGAGATAATATGTCCCAAGTAATGGATCCGCTCCTGATAAAACGAGCACTTGCTCAGCTTGGCATACAATTGGTGCTCTCTTAGCACCTGCAACACCATCCTCAGATGTTGTTCGTGTTCTTCTTTGGTCCTGGAATACACCAGAATGTCATCCAGGAAGACGATGACAAACTTGTCTAGATAGTCCCTAAATACTCCATTCATCAAGCTCATAAAAACAACGGGTGCATTTGACAGTCCAAACGACACCACTGTGAACTTGTAATGACCATACATTGTTCTAAAGGTGGTCTTGTTGATGTCTTAATCTTTTATTCTTACTTGGTGATATCAGGATCTTAGATCTATTTTCAAAAAGATCTTTGCATCCTTCAATTGATCGAAGAGATCATCAATCATCGACAAATGATACTTGTTCTTCACCGTTACTTTGTTCAATTGCCTAAAATCGATGCACAATCTCAGCATTTCATCCTTATTCTTTACGAATAGGACCGGGACACCCCAAGGCGACACGCTTGGGCATATATACCCCTTCTTCAGAAGTTCTTCAAGCTGCAGCTACAACTCTTTTAGTTCTGGCGCACTCATCATGTACGGATCCTTTGACACTGGAGCTGCTCCAGGCATCAAGTTCACAGAGAAATCGATATCTCTTTTTGGAATTAGTCCAGGTACTTCCTGGAATACATCTTCGAACTCTTTAAGTACCTTATGATCCTCAATACTTGACACCTTATCCTTAGGTGTTTCCCCCACATGGGCTGCAAATAATTGACAACCTTTTCTGTAGCACTTCTTCAGCTACATTGTTAAGATTTCTCTAACAGTAACAACTCTAGGAATTCCTTGGACGGCTCTCTGATTCCCTTCTTCATCTAAGCAAGTGAATGCCTTGTTCCAACAGTCCAAGATGGCATGGTGCTGGTCCAACCAGTCCATCCCAATTAGACAGTCATAAGAGCCTAACGGCAGAATGTTCAAATCGACCTTCGTGCTCAGTCCATTCACGTCTATAGGACATGACTTGACTAATTCCGTGACTTTCCTCTTGGTTCATGTAGCTAGCTGCACTAACCAATACTTTTCATGTTTGCTTCTTATCAAATGCAAACTTTATACCACTCTAGGGTATATATAACTATGGCTAGCCCTTGAATCAACTAAAATAGTAAATGGTTGGTTTTTTATCATACCTTCTACTTCAATCATGTGCGACTGATACTCATATTTCTTGTTGTCCAGGGCTGCGTAAATCCTTGAAATTCTACTACCCATGTCCTCCACTGTTTCAGCTTGCTGAACATTGTGGAGAACTCTTACTTTATCATTTTTGTGGGGGCAATCCCTGTACCTATGGTTTTCTTTACAACCCAACATTCCATAGGTGGCGGCCTTGACATTTTCCCACCCACTTCAACCTTCCTAGGCTCTCTAAGAGGCGGCTGTCCTTGAGGACTATTTCTGAAAAAGGGTGGTTTATTTTCCTTCTGCCTCTGTTCTTTCTTGAACTTTTTCTGGTCATCCCAAGCCTTCTGAAAGGTAGGATTTTCTCTTTGTTGTTCAAATAAGCACTTCGCTCTTCTTATTGTTTCTTCCATAGTCTTTGGGTCATCATACTGAATCTTATCCCCAATAGGAGGCGGTAATCCACTCATGTACCTCTGAATCTTTACAGACTCATATTTGATAAACGAAACATACTTCAGTAATTCCAAAACCTTTCGTTCATACTCATCAATGGTCTGGTTGTCCAGCGTGAGTTCAAAGAAATCTTTCATCTTTCTGTCATAATATCTTTTAGTTAAGTATTTCCTCTCGAAATACCTCTTGAATTCTTTCTATGTGATGTCCCTTTCCCTGATGTGCTGCACCTGCACAAATTGATCCCACCACATGGATGTATTTCCCTTCAATTGATACATGGCAATCATGCCCTCTGCATGAGAGGAATAATTCTGCAGTTGAAAGTATTTCCTCATACCAAGCAACCAAGTTTCGACATCTTCCTCCTTCTTATGTTCTCCCTCGAACATTGGAGGCTTGATCTTGTTCATTTCCCCTTTCAATTCATCCATCCCAGATCTCCTGTGTTTTATGGTAGGAGATGGGCTTGAACTACTGTGTGCTTCCCTACTGGAATGCTATGGGGAGCGACGACGATGTCTGTTGACACTCCTTGATCTTCTTTTCCTCTCAGGGGTCTTGTGACTCTTTGTCTTGCTTGAGTCACTCTCCTTTTTCAATTTCTTTTCTATTTTTTTCAGACTCCTCAACATCCTTAAGTTGAATTCACCCTGCTTATCCCTGACTTTCATGAGCGTTCGACTATCAGCTCGGTGAGCCTGGGCATCTTCCTGCAATATTTCAATGATTTTCATCATATGTCCTTCCTTATCCATCTATTTTCCTTGCCCATTAGAGTTTGATACTTCAACTCCCAAGTTTACATTCCTTCCTTCTCTTTCGTTCTCTAAATTGGAGGCAATCCACACCTCTTCCATTCTCTGCTCTCAACGACAACCCTATTCGGTTCTAGCACTTGCTAAGCTTCAACAAACACACGTGCAGACAACAGGGATTTGTCATGTCATCATTCTTAGCAAATTGCACACATTCAAAACCATTATGATTTAAGAAAACGCTTCGACTTCACAAATTTTCCGAATTCTGCTCGGCTCTGTAATTTTCGGGTGATAGCTCCCTCTATCTTAGCCCCTACCCTCGTAACCAAAGGTTGTGACCAAATGCTAGACTACTAGATGCTACTCGGGCTTTTGACCTTCGAAGAGTTTAAGGTACACACATCTATCTCCCGGAGTTTCGATTTACCGAATTCGTGTAAATCGGGTGGATCGACGGTCCACGTTTACCCAACATCCAACGGTTAAAAGTCTGCTACGGTTCTTCCGTCTTCGAATATTTCAGGACTTCAGAACTTCGGGTTTCAAGGTTTCGGTAACCAGGAGTTTGAAATGCAACGACCCAAACCACTGGTCACTCCATTTCCCGAACTCCGATACACGAGTTCTTGTACGAGATCCAAAGATCCAGATCTTTTCGGAGTTTCGTGAACCGAGAGTTCACGATACAGCGACTCCAAATCTCTTGTCACTTCAATCCCTGAATTCCGATATGGGAATTCATGTATGAGATCAACGGCTGTGAGCCTCCCTTAATCCGACGGTCCAGATCTCTCCTAAGCTTACACCTGTCAAAGCTCTTCAGCCCTAACTTCCTCGCTAGTTAGTTGGATCTGACGGCTCACGGGATTTCGACACTTCTTCCTGGAAGCGCTCCACCGTCTGATTCTACCCTTGTTAATCTCTTTCGCGATTCGGGACTTGGAGTGACCAAGAATTTGGTCTGCGCTCCAAGTTCACAATCCCTGAATTCACGAAATGATCCAACGGATCAAACCAACCACGATCCGAGTTCTCCACGGAGAATTTTGACCGTCCAACTCTGCTTCTCAAGGACTTCTGACCAATGACTTGGTACCCTCCTTCTGCAATTTCATCTACTTGATCCAACGGTTCTGCTTCCCCACGATTTGACGACTCAGATCTCATCAGCATTTCGCGTATCGGGATTTCGTGTGTCACGAGGTTGAAAGATTTTCCACCTTCGTCCTCCCTATTCCCGAAATGTCAATTTCTTCCTGGACAATTAATGGTCTAGATCTCTCTTAGATCGACGGTTGTGAGGGTTCTCCTTTCCTCCCGAATAGATTCTATGGCTCCTACACTTCTGGTGTGGGGTTCTCTCTCTCCCTGTGGCCATATACCACACCGGTTGCAGTTTTATAATATTGCTACACCTCCTGAGCTTTGTAACACGATCAAGTAGTCCGTTGACACTCATAAACACTTTGAGCTCTGAAATTAGTCCTCCAAACACAATTTTTTCTCAAAACCTCGGTCCAAAGACCACTTATCCGACCCATCCAGGCTCAGCGTTGAAACTAGGCTCTGATACCATACTGTAACGTTCACCCACCATCAACCCCATGGTCGGGCCAACATTACTACACGGAAAAACATTATGGTAACATATTATGCATTCTTATGAAATATAATTGCTTAATTACAGTTAAACACAGCGTAAGCACATTAATAACGTTAGCATACATAATCCACAGCATTAACAATAATTCACGAATACAGCGGAATACATGTAAACATTGCTAGAATCACATACATGCATATTTAATTGAAATTATACGCATATATATACTTATCTTTTAGACTGGATGTAATTCACCAACTACATGTAGACCTCCCACAAACCTCCCAGCCTTAGACCGTGTTGCTCATCACTCTCAGCAGTAGGTCACCTCCGATCTAGGACTAAGCTCCACCGGGTAGGGATTCCTAGGCTAGGCAGAAAATACAGGAAGACACACAGTCACAGGAGAAGAATTCTCTCCCAGGAGCCACTTATGCCCACTGCCCACAGAGTCTCATCCCCCACATGTCTGTCCCACCACAGGAGTATACACCTTCACTTTCACCAAGACAGTCCATCGGCTGCTAACCTCCCTTCCCTTGGACTTCAGCAACAGACCGGACCGGAAGTCTCCGAGCTCTGTGGAAACCACAAGATTCCTTCCAGGAGTTCTCACTTCCTCCGCGCACTCTCTCACCTGGAGAGAGTCGCTCACAGACTGGGTAACCTACCTCTTCAACAACAATCACCTCCTTCACATTGGCCAACAAGCCACATGCAGTCCAGCACTGCGTGGCCACAACAGTCAATTGGGAAAATGGGTATGGACACCCGAAACGAAAACGATCAGCGCTAAAGCGTAGCGCAGCTCTGCGATTACAGGATGCGTTAAGCTTTCCAGCAAGCAACACAGGATGCACGATTCAACAATTACGGAACATTCAGTTCTCCCAACCAGCAATAAGGAACAGACTCACCTCTCTAGTTTCAGAGATGTGTAAGGTGTACAGAGGTTCAATCATAGAGGCCAAACACGTACAAACGGAGGATGGAAGAATTGGAAGGTCGAACCCCGGATTCAGGTGATGGTTGGAAGAATGCCCACCCAACTCCTACGTAACAGTCGACGGAATGGAAAGAGAACCCCCAACACGGCTCATTTCCTGGGTTAAATCGCATGCGCCTGGGTCGACACATGTCGCCCATGAAGCTACATGCATCCCTCCCCAGGAACTTAGGACAAAACATAGATTTCACATGGCTTTTGGGATAATATTAAAATATTATTCCCAAGGACTTAAGCCCCTAGGCTCCACACTTAGCCTCTCTTTCCAACCTTCCAGCCCCCAAACCCTTACCCAAGTTTTGTGGAATATTAGTTCCCCATCACTCATTCATCGTGGTCGGTCCACACGCAGAGATGTTTTGTATTAATACTGTGCATAATTACATGTACAAAAATCAGACTCCTGGCCTTCAACACTTAGGCTCCCTGGCCTAATAACACATAAGCCCACTAGCTTATATAACTTGGCTCACCGGCCTTATAAACTTGAATTACAGTTCATAAACAAGCTTTATACTTCATAGACATGATTTACAACAGGGCTCGGCCTTGGGGACATTACACCCTGCACAACTTCCAGGTGGAGATTGGTGGTCGCCCACCTAATCCAACTGACTTGTTTGTGAAGTTTTCATGTCAGTACATCTTTTTGAACTTTTAGGGTCGTTTTAGAACCCTAAACAGTGTTATTTTGTTCTGTCATAGTCAAATTGTAGACGAAGTTAGAGTTTGATGGCATAATGTGTAGTTTTCGAAAAGACTTTTCCGAAGGGCTATCACGCGCCTAAAACAGAGGTCATATGAAAAAGTTACGACCCTGAGAAGTTCAGATACCAACTTACTCATAGGGGCCCACATAACTTTTTGTGTTTATTCTCCTAGGGTTAATTTGTTGGATGTATAGGGTTTTGGCATTCATGAGTAATGTTAAAAAGGCCTCTGGAGCTTTATTGTAATCACTATGCTCAAACAGATGCATGTAGCAGTGACATGTCTTCTCAAAGATTATTACCACCATTCGAGCAAGTTGTTTTCAGTTTTGTAGTTTCAACAAATTTTATTTATTCAATAAAAGTTATTGTTCACTACATATATGTTGTTTTCCGTATCTCTATGTTATTGTGTTCAATCTGTTATTCATTTCGTTCCACTAATAAATCCAGATCAGTTTTAAGCTCTGGAATGTATGTATAAATATGTAATGAGTTGGAAGAATGGGGATTCATGTTCCTAATAGGTGGATTCCTCATTTTGGGTTCTCTGTTATTTATTGTTATTCTGAAAAAAGAGAAATTCATGTCTGAATGTTAAGGAGAAGATGCAGGGAGAGAGAGAGGCTTACACTGCAGAGTGACTAAGCTAAGAGAGAAAAAGATACCCATGATATATCTTTGTAAGTACAATGCGCAAACTTGAAGCAATTACCAAATACATAATAAAGAAGCCAGTCATTGTGGGCGTACCCTAGAGTTGGATTAACCACATTAAATCATGTGTTAATGGTCTTTTGTGTGATTGTTCATGGATGTTGTTTGAATGCATATTAGATTAGATTTGTTTGATGTATAATTATTGCGCAATAGTCACGATTGTTACAGTAATGGGTTATGTGGTAATCTAAAATATAATGGTAATATGAATCTAGATTCACTAAGTAGCTCATAAAGAACAAAGACGGAGCAACACACAAAAAACCTATAAGTACGAATGCACAGATTGGTCACTTCTTATTCCCTCACTATTGCAGAAACCTAGTTTTTGCAGTCCTAATAAATACCTCAGATGATACTTCACAGATACATGTACGTGATGTCAAAAGGACCGATGTCTAGTGGATTTTGTTAATCAAAGATAACTCAAACCTAGAGTCTTACAACTGCGTGCATCGCCAACACTTATATACATTAACAAATTTTATTTGTAATAATTAAAGTGATAATAATTACAATAAATTTTACTTTTCAAATGAGAATGATTAATTACTACAAATAAAATTTGTAGTAATTAAAATGACAATGATTACAACAAATTTTGCTAAAAACTGCCATGGTTTAAAAATGTCATTGCAAGCTATTTGATTTTATAGGTGTAACTCACCATGAAATGTCTCATTACACTCTTTCTAAGTTCAGCTTTGATATTCAAAAAAAAAAAAAAAGTAAGATCAACCTAACCATATTGCCATCCAGATAATGTACCGAGATAAAGTACCATACCCATCCAACAATAACAAGATCTTTTGCATAACTCTAGCCATATCGAAAAGCTAAGCAATCAACTCTACACCAGTCTTAGAGAGACCCCCGGGATTAACCCTCGAAACTTATGATGGTGAGCAAACACCTTTTGTTGCTATGGTGGCTATTGATGCTTGAATTGGCAACGTGGTTACATTATATGGTACTTTGAGTTATTTGAAGATAAATTACAATTATAGCTCTCCATTAAGGATTTTGTTATATGTATTTTATATATATTTTAAGTTGATAATTGTGATAATGAGTAAGTAGTCCATACTTGATGAAAAATGATTTTGTTAATGTATGTTATATATATTTTAAGTTGATAATTGTGATAATTAGTTAGAAGTCCATTATTTTTTAATAAAGAAGTAGAGAAAGATGGCTAATAATGTGAGAGTGGTTTAATAGATTTTCTTTTGGATTTGGTTAAAGTTATAATCCATTAACTATTCAATCTATTCAAATTATATAACTTACTGATACCTTTTAGTCATGTATAAACTTTTCACAGCCTGATTTATATATTTTAAATTGAAAGTTAATCTTAATTTTATGTAAAAAAAAATTGTTAAAAAAATTTAAAAACAGCATCCTTCTTGCAAGCTTGCATTTTAATCAACAAATTTTGGATTAATGCTACACCAAATATAGAAAAAACTCGGGCGTCTACAAGATTACATTCAGAAATGTGCATCATTCCTCGTAGGTATGCTGCAACATGCGTGGGAAACCAGAAGCGCTGATTTATTCCTATTCAAATTAGAAAAATAACATAAGGTCAGGTGCATTATGGCTGTCTTGAACAAATTAATCTTAGCTTGCTTCTGGTCCTTGTTACACCCCTGCTGCCGCTCCCAACCGTTTTCTCAGAATTTTGACTCCCATGTATCTGCAATCACAAGACCACTGGCTGAGTAATTTTGATAAAACTTACTTTTCCATGATAATGAAACCTACATGCACACAATTCATGGCCGATATTTGTATAGATCCTATAAATATGAATGCTGTTGCCAAACATTATCTTATTCTCAAATACTTTATGATTGGTTGACTAGTATAGCTTGTGGATAGAATAGTGAAACAGGATAGTTTGTATTGAGGACCAAAAATTAGTAACATATAATACAAATCACATTAAACACAATCTATTCCACAATTTCATTCATAATCATCTTAGGCGAGCAATATCAACCCCGGTTGTATGCTGCTGGTGTGGTGTATATGGGGTACAATCTGAATTGTTTCAGATCCAACTGCCACTGCACTATGGTGTATAAGGTTTAGGATCTGAATTGTTTTCAGATCTCACTGTATATACATTTGATAGAATTATAGGAATTATAGATTGTTCACTACAGCATTCAATGTTGAGTAGCAGGGTGGATATTGGCTATTGACTGAACACAGCATTCAATGTTGAGAATAGAATTATAGATTATTTACCACATCATTCAATATTGAGTAACAAGATGTATGGAGTGTAGGATCTGAATTGTTTTCAGATACACTTGATAGAATTATAGATTGTTCGCTACAGCATTCAATATTGAGTAGCAGGGTGGATATGGCTATTGGGAATATTGGCTATTGGCTGAACACAGCATTCAATGTTGAGGATAGAATTATAATAGAATTATAGATTGTTCGCTACAGCATTCAATATTGAGTAGCAGGGTGGATATTGGCTATTGGGGGTATTGGCTATTGGTTGAACACAGCATTCAATGTTGAGGATAGAATTATAGATTGCCGACCACATCATTCAATATTGAGTAGCAGGATGTATAGGGCGTAGGATCTGAATGATTTATAGGGGCCTAGGATCTGAATTGTTTTCAGATTTCACTGTATATACACTTGATAGAATTATAGATTGTCCACTACAGTATTCAATTTTGAGTAGCAGGATGGATATTGGATCTTGATTGAACACAGCATTCAATATTGAAGATAAAATTATAGATTGTCAATCATATCATTCAATGTTGAGTAGCAAAATGAATATTAGCTAAATACAAAATACAATATTGAATAGAAAGATGGATATTGACAAAACTCATCAGTGAATACACAGATAATAACATATATAATATAGTAGCCAAATTACACAGTAAAAACTCACCTGCCCATCATCATAACAGTAGCCTGAGGATTGGTACCAGGGGAAAATCTGAATGTGGAACCATCGATGACTCGGAGAGCCTTGACGCCATAAACACGATGGTTTTTATCGACCACCCTCCCTACTTGGCAGCCTCCGTGATAGTGCCAGATGGTGGTGACAGAATCCTTGCAGAATTGTTCCACTGTAGTCGTGTCGTTGGGTTGCTTAGGGATCAAGTTAAATGCCATGTGGGCCGATAGATTTCTGAGCTCGGGCACTGAGAGAGTGGAGTTCATGAATCTGTTGAAGTGCTGAGTCTTGATCATCTTCTCTATTGTCTTGATTCCCATCACACATCTTTTCAAATCCCGGCGATCTTTAAAGTAGTTGAAGGAGACAGAGGGATTGTCTTCGATGTTGGTGGTTTTGAGAACGAGTCGGCCGCTGGAAAGGGGCCCTCTTACCTTCTCCATGATGAAGGCTCCCTGGAAATTCTCAATGAATACAGCCTTATTGTGATGCTTACGCATAGCTTCGGCCTTCGAATTTCCTCTTGATATCTGTATTGACAGAAGATCACCAATCTTATTAAAGCCATCTTGTTTGAATCCTGTGAGGAACTTACAGGAATTTCTAAAGGGCATGAAATCAATATGGGGTACTTACTTCGAACGAGATTATTTCTTTATGCTTATGTATGGACTGAGGGGTGGTACCGAATCCACTGGATGCCTCTATATAGCTGCCAAATTTAGTTATTCCAACAACTTGCAGAAGAGATTTCTCTACCGGGTGTTTGGTAGGAACGCACATTGCATTCATTGGATTATCGCGCATGCCCAGGCCTACGGCGGGCTGATCCAGGGCCAGAGGGATGCCCATGGATTTTAGATGTTCTTTTGGCCCAATTCCACTCAGCATCAGGAGCTGGGGGCTACCGAGAGCCCCCGCTGAGACTATGATCTCACTCCTACCTTTTTTCAAGTGGGCCTCGTGCTTCTGTCCTTTTGCATCTCTGTACATGACGCCATGAGCCATCATCTTCACATTTCCTGGGTTACAGAGTGAAAGAGATTTTAGAAGTGTAAAAGTCATTTCAATAGAGGAAAACATTAAACATACAAACATAGTCACTAAACCTCAGACACATGAAGCTCATAAGATGCCATAACAAATCAAAGTCCAGCCAATTCTCTAACTATTTGGTTAGTGATTTCAATAGGGATTTAAATTTAAAAGGATCTAGTCTAAAAGTTTTATGTTTTTATTTTTTCTTAGTTATTACAGGGTTTTAGGTAATGCAATTATTGGCAAAATCACAGCTTTACATTGTTTAAATTATGTTTTTAATACATAAATAGATTCAGAGTCTTAAAAAACTAGAAAATACTTAATTTTAATCACTGAAATCTGCAATTTTTTAAATTTCTAACAAAATTTTGGACAAAACTCCTCAGGAAAAATGCATGTAAAGAATAAAAACATCAAAAGATGTTGTTTAACTGTTCTAAGAAATGGCTTTTTTTAGCTGGAATCAAGCTACATAAATCTGCACGAAATCACTATTTTTTTGTTGTTTAGAATCTATTTAAATGGATTCATCATACTGAAAAACCCTGAAATATTTAGATTATACAGAATAATCACCCAAATCTATAAATGTAAATCTAACAATTTCTTACCAAATTCCCCAAAATAATTATTTCGAAGAAATTTACACTGCCACCATATAACGTCTAGTATAAGTCATCCAGAAACTCTGAACTATAAATTCATATCAAAAATACTTAAATGTCGCCCGAAAAGATTCTTGCGACTTAACTGCTGCCAGAAAAGCATATTAAATGCTCCCAGTGTCACTTAAAATCAACTTAAATGCTCTCAGCTAGTAGTCTCGATTGACAGAAAAGCTACAAATAAATCATTACACAACTGCCCGAATTATGTTTCACTCGTAACGGATTCGTTAGATCAAGCGCTCGCATTCGGGACCACTGAGGAATTAAAATCACAGAAAATTGTATCTTCTACTTTTTCTTCATGTTTTTCTGTTTTAAATGATTGAATATTGGCAATTCGAGAACTGTTTTCTTTTAGTGAGAGTATTCAGTACTAATTCACTGACCGAGCAATTAAAATCACAGAAAATTTAGGTTTCCTTTTCTAATTCACACAGTATTCACAATTAATTCATACAGATAGATTAGATAATCAAGAGATTTTCTTTATGCTTTTTATTCACAATTATATCACCCAGATAGATTAGATAATACAGAGATTTTTCTTTCATAAGAACGAACTATTCATAATTAAGTCAAGGAGAGATTCATAATTAAGTCAAGGAGAAATTTTATATAGTACACAGAAATTATCATTTACACACTATTTTCTAAAGAATAATATTCATGTTACAATCTCATTTATGTATAAATATATCAATATATTACAAATATAAATATAAGAAAGGATTCTAAATTTTATAGTAGCAGAAGTTAACACTCGCACATTATTTTTCAAAACGAAAAAATAAGCATATAATCACGGATAGTTTTTTTAAACTGCAACTACTGTAAGTTTTTGTACTAAATCTCTTTACTAGTGTTATGTGTCTGCTATGGTACTTTACAAGGTGCTTATGGATTACCCAATTTCTGTTCACACCAACCCAAACCCATCGACACGGCTCTCTCAGACAATTTCACCAACTCACATGCTCCGAAATAAGTGAACTGACAAACCAAATGAATCTGCTTATAGCTGTCCTTGAATCCTATATTTGATGTGAACTGACAAACCAAATGAATATGCATATAGCTGTCCTCGAATCCTATATTTTATAGAGCCACTCTGAACTTCACCAACCTTCATTACTGAAAGCATTTAGAAACTCAGCTACTACTTCAGACGCGTGATCCAATCAATTGTGACACCTCGCACCACTACTTACAGTCTCTAGGTTTACAACGCAATGAGCTAACAATGAATGGCAGCAGAAAGCAAACTGTAACAGCAAATCCCCACACAGGCCAGACATTATTAACTAAACTACAGTTGCTAACAGWGTTTTTTAAATCTGTTGAAACATATATACAGAGAAATAGTCCATCMATCTAGCTAAAAAATTAATTCTGAGAGAAGATTTTATAGTAATAAAAMAAWWTTGAGAATGGTTATAAGGAGGAACCCCATTAAAATAGAGAATGGAACTTACCTTTGGAAAAGAGCAGGCGCTCCACAGTTGCATGCAGCAAAACAGTAAGCTTCCGGGGATTRGCATAGACCAGGAGGTCGGCTGCAGTATGCCTATATCCATGCTGATCAAAAATAGTTCCTCCCTCCTTGGTTCCATAGATATGGTCATACGTGAAGCCATTGTAGGGCGAAACGCCCACTTGAAGAAGCGCATCCTTGACTGCAATTTGCCAAGGCTTGATATCTGGTCTATGGGCCACCATCTTCTCAACCCAGGGAAAAGATCGATTCACAAGATTGCCATCCCATCCATTTTTTCTCACGTCGTGGGGGCTGGCGCGGCTGTAAAACCCCGCATTGATGGCGCTCCCGCCTCCAAGAACTCTTCCTCTTGAGTTCACAACGCCTTCCTCGGAAACAAACACCTGCGAAGGCGAGGAAGGAGAAACATCCATCAAATTGATGTGAAAATTCTCTACCCTGGTGACGTTTATGTTGTCATATGGCGATCCTCCTCGTTCAAGAATCAGCACGCTGAAGTTCTGCGAGAGCGTTGCTGCCAACGGGCACCCCGCTGTCCCTCCTCCCACGACGATATAATCATAGAATTCTTTGGGAGCAGCATCAGTGGCTTCCTTCATAAATTCATACTTGCCTGCTGCTGCTGCGTCACCTGCACTCATCAAAAAGCCATGGATGATGGATCTATATCATGTACTACAAGAAGAAGCTTCCAAATGAATGAACACAATATATATATATATAGATTCGTGCCAATGATTATGCTGCAAAATACCTTTCAGAGAATAATAACAGATGCATATTACAAGATAAAAAAAAGCCACAATCCTTGAAACTTGTTTCTTCGAGGCCATATTACTCCTCGAATCTCCACCCAACTTTGTTTGCTCAGACGCATATGCAGATGCGTCTTTATATATTTCATAACTGAGGCAGTAGTGCCGATTTCCTGGACAACACTTCTGCTTCAACAATAACTGGAGTAGGTTGGCTGCGCCTCATAATTAGTCCCACATGGATAGCCTGTCTTATCTTTTATATAAAGACCCTGTGTTTATACTAAAAACGACAAGAATTCAAAGTGGAAGGACGGACAGGTCAGGTGAAAGGGCATAGATGAGTAGGCGTCCGCACAGTAGTTGTGCTGATATTTACTGTAGACATCTAATAGTTATGCGGTTATTAAATACATATGCTAACTACTCTGATCTGGCTCCTCCTGTGCATTAATGGCAGCAGGGCCAGGGAGGGCCAGGGTCGAATTGCTCATTAGTGCGGGGGCATAACTGAATGGAAATTTTATTCGGGTTAGTTGAAAGCACAAAAAAGCCATTGTCGAAACCGAAAGTCCAAAGACTACGACAAGTAACCACAGCCTTAAATGAACTCCATAAGATTTCAAATGCAATTGCTTTATTAACCACATCCTTTAATGAAATCTATAATGGTTTTGAGTGCAATTGCTTAATATGTTCGTATTTATTATTTTTCTTTTTTAATAATATGTTTCTGGGATATTTGCTCGAAATACTTATATTTTTTCTTTTTTTTTTAGTAATATGTTTTTGGGATATTTGTTTCAAATTCAGTGAGAAATTATTAGATTTATAAGTTTGAGTGATTATTTTTGTGTAATTCTATTGTCTTATGAGTTTTTTTAGTATGCTTGCATTCAAAAATGGTTTTTAAACAACAGAAAATAGTGATTTAATGTAGATTTATGTCACCAGCTAAAAAAAATAAAAGTTTTTCAGTATATCTGCATTTAAAAATGAATTTTAAACAACAAAAAATAGTAATTTAGTGTAGATTTATGTCACCAGCTAAAAAAACCTAAAACTTAGAACAGTTAGACAAGACCCTTTATATGTATGTCTGTTTTTAATTAAAAATAATAATAATATGTCAGTCTAAATAATTGGGTTGGAGGTTGGAAATAAAGATGATTAAATAGTTGGGTTGGGGGGTTGGAAGTACAGATGATTCCATTTCTATAATTTTTATTTTTTATATAAGTTTGTTGAAATAGATGTATTGAAAATAAAAACAAAAATGATTTAATTAAAAAGAAAGTTATTTTATATAATTTTATTAAAACAGGTGTAGTAGAAATATTTTTGATTTGACAAACATTAATTAATAATGTTTCTCTTCACTTTTTAATTGACAACTATGTTATAATAAATTTTATCAATTATGAAACAAAAAAGTATATTGAAAATAAAAATAATTAAATTTTAAAAAAAAATTATTTCATTTAATGTATTCTTTAAATAAATTGATAAAAGTTTAGAATGTAATTACCAAAAGTTTAGAATGTAATTACCTTCATATATGTATATGTATGTTAAAACAATTAGATTGGTGCTAGAGAATAAAGATGATTAAATGCCAAAATAAAAGTGTTTTATTGATCTCATCTTTGAATGAAATCTATAAAAGTTTTGAAATTGGCTCTATGTATGTGGAAATAGTTGAGTTGGAGATTGGGAATAAAGATGAAAGAAAAGTGTTTTATTGATCACAATCTTGAATGAAATCCATAAAAGTTTTGAAATTGGTTCTATGTATGTATGTGGAAATAGTTGGGTTGGAGATTGGGAGTAAAGATGATTCAATGTTAATGTTAAGAGAAAGTTTATTTATTAATCACATTTTTGAATGAAATCTATAAAGGTTTTCAATGYTATTGTTTTGATATATGTTTGTAGGTGGAAGTAGTCAAGTTGGGRGTTGGGATTAAAGATGATTAAATGYCAAAATAAAGTTTCCTTATTAACAACATCTTTGATARAAATCAATAAAGATTTCAAATGCAGTGGCTTTCATAAATGTATGCATGTGGAAATAGTTGGGTTGGTGGTTGGGAATAAAGATGATTAACTACATTCTTCAATGAAATCGATAAAAGGTTTCAAATGCATAGTTGCTTTCATATATGTGTGGATGYCTAAATAGTTGGGTTGGGGGTTGGGAATAAAGATGATTAAATGCCAAGAAAAAGTTGCTTTATTAACCACATMTTTCAATAAAATCGATAAAGATTTCAAACGTAATTGCTTTCATATATGTATGTATGTCGAAATAGTTGAGTAAAAGGTTGGGAATAAAAATGATTAAATGCCAAGAGAAAGTTGCTTTATTAACCTTATCCTTCACTAAAATCGATAAAAGTTTAAAATACACTTGTTTTTGTATAAGTATATATGTCAAAATAATTAGATTAGGTGTTGGGAATAAAGATGATTAAATGCCAAGAGAATTGTTTTATTAATCACATACTTTAATGAAATCTAGAAAGGTTATGAATGCAAGTGCTTTCATAAAAGTATGCATGTTTAAATAATTGGATTAGGGATTTAGAATAAGATGAGTTGAATGCAATTGCTTTTATATATGTACATATGTTGAAACAGTTCCATTGGGATTAAACATGATTAATGTTAAGAGAAATTTGCTTTCATATGTGTATATTGAAATAGTTAGGGTTGGGAATAAAGATGATTGAATCCGATAAAAAAGTTGTATAGAATATTTGTTGTAGTTTTGAATCATAATCCATGTAAACAATATTACTATTATGCATTTTAGTGATAGAACATGTATTATATGAAGATGACATTATATGCAATAAATATATATTGTTAGAGAGATTTTTGTATATATATTTTATAATATGAAGAATCTCTACAAAGTAACAAGTTTTTGTTTTTAAGAGTATATTAATTGTCACTTTGTCAAATTGATAAAAGAAATAAACATGATTATCATTTGATGAAATAACTTGGACTCTCCACTTTTAATGCAAATACAACCACAATATATAAAAATTCAAACCATAATATCATTTGCAATCTCTAACATTATACAATTAGAAATAACAAAATTCTATAACTAAAAAACACCCATACAACAAGATGGTAAGAGCTTCCTAGTACATCACAAAAAGGATAAAAATTAGTATGTTATCATATTTACAACCAACATCAACATTGAGATGATAGACTCTACTACGATTAATGATTAATATTTAGTAGTATACTTTGAAATTACAAAAGCTTTGAAATTAAATTAGCACGAGTATTATTCTTTTAAGACAAGTGATATAAAGTATGCATGTTGATTTCGATTTATCATTTTACAATAAAAGTATGTATGCTGATTTCGATTGTGTCATTTTACAATAACTATCTAAGAGTTTTGACTAAATAATTGTTGGAAACGCTATAAACCAAAGGTTTGCATCTTCTTTTTTCAATATATATTTTTAGGAGAGAAATATGGCTTTTCATTCTCTTCTCTACCCATACGATGTGTTTAAGGCTTTTTCGTTTCCATGCCCTTCTCCATATTTTTGTTTGTTATGATTATTATAATTTGATTATATAATATAATATTATGGTAAAATCTATATGTATTTATCTATTTTCTTATTTTTATTTTTTAAATAAAAAGGTTTGTATTTCCTATTATGAAAATCTATTACAAATAATTATTTTGTTCACCAAAGAAAGACAGAGTTGTTATTCTAGGAAATCGATTATTTCTCAGTGAATTTATTATTTTGCATGTTTCCATACTTAGTACAGAACCAAAAATAATAGATACAGAATGGTTGTTTATTATTGCGATGGAGGGAACTGAGACCTAACTTAGACTCGCTTAAACTTAGATATCTAAGAATTAAAACATAAAACCTGGTAGCCATTAGACATAGTGACTTTTGGTGCCCAGAGGGGGGAGAATGGGCTTCATTGTAGCAACCGTCGAGAGTGATGGAGCTTCATCTTGCTTTTGTTTTGTGTCCATAGCTAGAGAGAAACTTCGGTCCAACAACTCCACATGAAAATGCATGTCTTGAACCTTGCTAAGCAACTCAAAAATCAATTGTTGAGTGTTAGACACGACCTCGAGAATTCATTGGGAATTCTCTTCATTCAGAGTTTGTTGTTTATCCATGAAAGCGACCTATGATGGGCGCCCATCAGCCGGCCGTGAAGAGGTGACAGCTTGAAATCCCTCTGAAGAGTCATAATCCTGGCTAGGTTGTGGGTTGTCCAAAGAAGTCCAACCTGGTAGAGATTTTGGGGCATAACCCAGAGACCTTCCTTTCCTATCATACCATTCAATTTTGCATTCCCACCCAGAGGGAGTGTGGTTATTGTCCTATTGTTGAGCTGAGCCATGTGAAGAGGTTCTAGAGCGTTTTTTGCTTCTTGGTTCGATGTCACTGCTTTCAACAATAAAAAGAGGTCTACCCTTCGGAATGTGGTCACCCCTGTCCCTCTTTGAGCATCCACATTGCCTCGACATGGAAAAATCGAAAGGGGTAAGGTTCCTGAGACAAAAAACCCCAAGCTAAAGTATGACATTTGCGTTGTTGTGCCTTCGATGAAAGAAACCAACGAAATGACTATTCTCTCCATCGTTGAGTTCCCATAATTCCCCTCGCGCAAGCAAATTCATGGCTACTGGTACCATGTTGATGGATTCGTACCAGGAGTAAATGTTTCCCTCCATTCTCATTTGAATCAAGAAACTTCCCCTGCATTGAGTTCGCGTTGGGTATGACGGGCTTTGAATGCCCTGGGATGGCGGCCACCAGGTGACGACCTTCATCGACCCGACTCGTGAAGCGATGCGCCAGGTGGTTGTCTCGTGGAATGCATGTCCTCGCGTCATGGCTTATGAGTTTGGTGACACACCATCTGGGGAATATCTATCTATTTTAATAATTATATTAAACATTTTAAAAAGAAAATTTTATAGAATTTATCAAATATTAAAATTTTAGAAATAAATTTTATGGAAAATAAAAATTTATATGTTTATAAAATAAAAAACTTTTAGTTCGAAAATGAAATTGTTTAAATTTAAATCTTCCAAGTTAGTTACTAAGATTATTATTGTAGATAGATAAATAAAGTTAAAAAAATCTCTTAAATATGATTTGGTCAAGTTGAAATTTTTTGCAAAATTCAAGTGTAATAATAAGATGCTTTGATGATAGGTCATTAAATAGTATGATGCATTTCACCAGTTTTAATGAATGATTAATGCAATATAACTCCTAAGTTCCATGATGAATATATTTTAACCATGAAAATTTGGAAGCCCATCTATTTATTTTCAAATAAATAGAACATTGCATATTATCGAGATTGTAAATGAGGGACTATTTTTACAAAGAAGATACCTGAGGTGGTTTTACTAATAAAAAATATGTTGTTGTTTTCAAAAAACTTCAACAAAATTAAAGCTTGCAAATAAGTAAATATGTTTTCAGCCAAACAAATCATCTCCACATATGTATTTGAATTCACTTAAAAAAAAAAAAGGAAAATATACTTGAAAGCAACTTCTATCTTTACATATTTGAATTCACTCCATGAAACAAGAAAATAGATCTACATATTTGAATTCGCTCCATGAAAAAGAAAAATAGATTTTTCAAGTGGGTAAATTTAAACCTCTTTGCTTTCACTCAACCAATATACACCATTCACCAATGCAACCAAGGCAACGTAAACAATAAAAAAATTATAAAATTAAGATTTTATTGTTTATAAAATTAATCAACCAATATACACCATTCACCAAGGCAACATAAACAATAAAAGTTTATAAAATTAAGATTTTATTGTTTATAAAATTAATCAACCAATATACAACATTTATCAATGCAACAAAGGCAACATAAACAATAAAAGTTTCTAAAATTAAGATTTTATTCTTTATAAAATTAAGATCTTGCACTAGCTAAATGGTATACTTACACGAAGCAAAAATATTCACAAAAGTAACCGTCAAACCAATATAAAAAGAAAGAGTAATGTCCAAGGTGAATTTTCACAAAAGTAACCATCAAATCTACATAAAAAGAATGAGTAATCTCCAAAGTGACTAAGGAAAGGTGGACTAATCAAATCATAATCCGAAATGTGAAGAAAATGTATAATAGTAATATATAAGAAAATGTAAGCTTCAACAAATTAACAATTACAAGTAATTTTATTGGTAAAGTTTATGGGGTATACATATTCTACTCCTTCTCTATTTGAACATGTAATTTTTTAAGAGGAAAAATATATTCTTAACCATTAAACCCACTTAGATTATATCATGTTATTAACTATTATAATACACCATGAAAAAACCCATACAAAAAATCACATATAAATTATATTTTTATCTCTAATAATTTCAATTCTAATTGTTACACACTAATCATGAAACTTTGAAGGGTTTATTTTCTCCAATAGTTTGCTAATGTTTTGAATTTGAACATTCTATATGTTATTCATCTATTTATGACTAATGTGACTTGGAAGTGGATGGCTACTTGAAATTATCATAATTTAATGAGGATGGTGATAAGGTTTTATTTTCTCCATTAATTTCATAATATTGTCAATTTGAACATTTTAAATGCTATGCATTTATATTAATAGTTGATGTAGTGTAGAAGTGAATGGCAATCTAAAATATGTTATGCATATATTAATATTAATGGTTGGTGTGACTATGGTTGATGTAGTGTGGAAGTGAATGGAAACATGATATGTATGCATTAATGATTAGTGTGACATGGAATTATATGGCAACATGAAATTGTGATTTAATCATGATAGGTTTTTATTTATTTTTTCAATAATTTTATGATATTGTTAATTAAATATTTTAAATGTTATATGTTTATTAATAAATGATGTAATATGAAAGTGGATAATGGATAACAACATAAAAGATTTGTGATTTAATAGATATTTTTATCACTCTTTTTCATACACGATCACTTGTAATCTTTTAGGAGGAAACACATGTTCTTAACCATTAGGCTCACTCAAGTTATATAAATATGTTGTAGATTTTTATTTATTTTTTAAATAAATAATATTATTTTAATTTTTTTATTTTTTTATTTTTTTTTAATAAATAATATTTTTTTTAAATTTATTTTTTAAATAAATAATATTAATTGAAATTTGTTATTAATATTATTTTAAAATTTTCAAACATAAAAGATGTTATGTTTTATTATTGTTATTATACATCTTTTATTATTATTATTATACTTAATTGTTTATATATATATATATATATATATATATATATATATATATATATATATATATATATATAAAACTTGGCTTGGTGCCACACCAACCCTTAACATAGCTGAATTTTTGTGTGTCTCCTCTCCACTAAACTCACCGTAAGGGTATTGAACTTAGGTCGCCTAGTAAATGAAACCCACACCTTAACCGATTGAGCTAGCAGACTAAGGGACATTATATTTTAGTTTTGGTTATTTATGAAAAATAAA
Organism: Picea glauca; assembly: GCA_000966675.3. NCBI lineage: Eukaryota > Viridiplantae > Streptophyta > Pinopsida > Pinales > Pinaceae > Picea > Picea glauca. The sequence goes on from JZKD02S2306786.1 coordinate 318,332, forward strand.
AATTAATAAAAAATTTTATCAATTAAAAACATAGAGAGTTCTATAGAGAACGAACAATATAATATGGACATTGTATTTTAGTTTTGCTTATCTATGAAAGTAAAAGTTTATAAAAAATAATATATATATAATTATATTTATGAAAGAAGTTTTAATATAATAGTTAGTAATGAGCATTGATATTTACTAATTTATGTTTGTGTAACATGTTGAGTGCATAGAAGGATTCCTCATGAAACCTTGTTCCTCCTTTGAAACCCTACCTAGCCGCCATCCTTGTCCTCGACCATGGTTGAGGCTAATGGAGGGAGAAACCTCCCCCATTCCTTCTTTGAGATAGAGGCGTTTTTCTCCCTCATCGCTTCAATCGATCAAAAGGCAAGAGCTCCTCCCACACGACTTGTGAAGAATCTCTAAGAAGTTCTTGAAATTCCCATGTTTGTAGCCACTTGTTAGATGGGTCTAAAACTCGCAAAAAAAGCCTTGATTAGATAATTCACTGGCTCATGGTCCTCCCTAAAGGAAATGACATTGTGGATCCAAAAGAGTTGTCTTCTCTGATCAAAGGGAATTTGGTGCCTTTCTTATGTGGTAAGGGTTTTTTCGTCTTCCTATTTGAATAAAAGAAAGTGTTGTGTCAGCAACAACACCTTTCCATAATTTTTTCTCTCTCCTTCTGAAAACATTACTTTAAGAGGAGAAATTGGGTCTGCCTTCTTATTTTTTTCTGACTAATTTTTTTTTATCCTTTTGCTGATCAATTCCCAACAATTAAACTTCTTTTCCTTTTTCACTACACATGATCATTTGAGAAAATGAAGATCGTGATTACTCGTCGATACACTGTGTGTCGACAAAGGATTTTGATTTTCACCGACGCATAACGTATCGATGAGTAATTCATTTTTCTTTCGACACATCGACTAGGAATTCACTTTGCTCGTTGACATAGAGTATATCGACAAGACTTTCACATCTTGGGCCGACACCTTTTCTCTTCAAAGTCTTTCGGGCTTTCTCCCAACCTTAGACAAATTTTGAATTTTTCATCTTTTGAAATCATTTCATCTGGCTGACACATCTGCGTGACATCCTCTTCTTTCGTTGGTACATTAGCGGAATATTTCCATCTTCTGCCAATACATCGACGAAAGATTTAGGTTTTCTATTGACACAACAAAGTCTCAAATCCATTCACATCACCGATACACAAGCTAATTCTCTCCCTTTCATATCAACGAAAGATTGTCATTGTCCACCAATACACCGACGACTACAACTCTTTTCATCAAGCTTACATGCCCAAGCTTCAAAATATCTTTGCCTCGTCGATATGGCAACCCGAGATTCAAATAGATCGTTAATACAATGGTGAGTAAATCACTTTCCCTCGCTAATATACCAATAGGAAAAGGGATTTTCACGTCAATGCATTGGTGGGTCTCACAAACGTACAATTTAAATGACATGTGTCGTGTAAGACCTTGTTTGATTTTCACACCAATTTCTACCCTTTTGATTCCAAACCCTTCCATTTCAATGCCATTTTTATGCCATTCTTCATCAAAATTTTGCATTGACAGGAGCACCTTCCCACTCGAGCTAGAACCCACATGGAGAACTATGTTTAGTCCTAACTCACAAGATCAAAGGTATGCATCGTAACCCCATTATGATTATGCATATATCCTGTCGGGTCTAGTATGGTGACTAATCACTCGTAGGAAAAGCAAACACTGTTAAAGTTTTGCCCGACAAAAGCATTTTGTAACGCTCATTTTCCCTGATAAGATCACGCAAGTTTTGGTTTTAAAATGAAAAGGGGGAAACTGTCTCACTCCTCGTTCTTCTCCATGCCAAGACATTCCTCTCATGATGTTGAGAACCCAGGGTACCAATGTGACTACCTTGTATGGCTTTCTTTCCCTTTGTACACTTTCACATTTCTTTGGTTGTAGTTTCATTGGTTGATAGACTCCACTTAACATTCGACCCCTTATCAAAATATTTTGGTCCACACCCACTTCTGCAAAGAGAACATTTGATACACACTATGGGCGATATGGTAAACAAAGTCATTTCCATGTCTATCTGAAATGGTTTGTGGGTCACTTCCAGGGAACTCATCTCTCAGTTCGGTATTCTCTAGGTCAGTAACGCATGAGTGTATTATCAGCTCACAGGTTTACTCACGGGTAGTGATTATGAACCAGACAACCCCCTTCATCTATAATTGCATGATTTTTAGCCTCTTTCCCTGCAAATAAAAACCAATGATTTAGTTATAAATCTATAAAATCTTCTCATTCTCGGTGCCCCGATAATAATGATGATCCTCCCACAAATCTACAGATCTTAAAGTTTTTTGTAATACGGAGATTTTTGAGCATTTTTTATATTTATCACTAAATGTTATATGAGCTATGAAAAGTCATTTTTCTATGATAATTTTTTTTTGTGTGCAGGTTCCCATGTCTACCTATAGGAGGAAGGTTGAGAAAGCCAAGAAGACCCCTACTATTAAGGTCTCATCCAACATAGAAGAGGAATATGTTGATATCGACACCCCTAGGCCTATTTATAAGTATACACAATGTATCATTTAAAAAGACACGTCTTTCAAATGAGGAGAGGTCTATCAAATGTTCAATAAATAGACTTTCTCCCAGCTACCAGAGATGGACCTCAACCTGAAGGTAAACAAAGCTATCAGAAAATCCAAGTTGTAGAGGGTAGCATCTCATGCGGTATTTTTTCCTTGCACTGAAGCCATCTCTTGGATTATTAAGCATGTTCAAATTGGAAATAGACAAATAAACAATGCACATGGAAAATCTGTTGCTTCTTTCCAACCTTTGATGATTGTTTCTTTCTATCAATTGGTCGAGGAAGAGTTGACATTGTATGATGAAATAGTGAAGGAATTCCCTCACAAGCCTAGGGACCTCATGAAAAGTTGGTGGTTGCTAGGAAAAAAGTTCAAGACCAGATCCTCTTATGATTTCCCTACAAATTTACTCAGGATGCCATATCAGTACATGGTGGCCATGATATGCAGAGTCTACGGAGAGCTATATGCACAAAAAATAAAAGTATCATGGGTGCTTCTCATCCATTACATCACCACTTCCAGATTGTCATTCAATTGAGTTGATATTTTATGTTCAAAGCTGGCACAAGCAATCTCATCCACAAAACACATGGCCCCTAGAAAATACCCCAACTTTCATATGTCTTTGTATCTGTTGGACATAATGTGCTCGGTTCATGCATACCTAGAGATGGGTTGGGCTTGGAAGTCAAGTGACCCTCCTATCTATGTTTACTACAAAATTCTATGGGAACATAAAAATTTTTGTGAGTATCAACGAATTTGTGACCAGTTCTTTATTCCCTTATTCCAACTACTATTTTGTGAACCTGCACCTTGCATGCCAAACAAATCCCACACCATCATAGGGAGAGTAGGAGAATAGTATATACTTGAATATGGAACACATATTAGAGTTTATGGGGCCACCAAATCCCCTCCTATGCTTCCTAAATGTGTTCCCGACAGGATGGTTTTACAAGAGATATCCTACCAAAACATGATGCATGGAGTAGGTGTCTCTTTGAAGAGGGACAATAAAATGATATGGCCACCTTTGTCAGTATGGGTTGGTGCCTATTCTTTCAAGGATTTCAAGGAGGCCCAGGCTGAAGTTGACACCTTAGCCTCTTTTCACTTAAGTGAGGAGAGGTTATGTAGGCATGACCCCTGGAAAATCATTAGTGTACACTGTCAACACTACAAGTACAGGTGGAGTTATGAATCTAAAACCTAGGAGGAAGAAGAGATCCACCAAAGAGAAAAAACATATGGAGAAGTAGTTTTTGGAAGGATAGGAAACTCCCAACACAGAGGCAAAATACAAGATGAATAGAGAGCTAGAGTTACAGTGGAGGAAAGGAAGAAGAGGTTAGAGGTAGAAAACAAATCAAAGGTTGAGGCCGAACAAAAGAAAAAAGAAGAGGAAGTAGAAACAACAACAACAATAGAAGAAACAAAAGAGTGAAAGAAGAAATAAGAAGAAGAATAGAAGAAGAGAGAAGAAGAGGTAGTTGCGGCTGAGGCAAAACAAAGAAAGAAATAATTAGAATCCTCGACATAATAAGAAGCCCAAAAGAGTAGAGAGGAAGAAGAGATGAAAAGAAAACAAGAAGATGAACAAATCTTAGATCCTATGGACACTAATATCCCAAGATCATCCTCAGATACCCCCCTGACTGAAGGAAATTAACCATTGGGAGACTTGGGGATGGGGGCACACACACACCATCAAAATCCCGAAAGGTAGCCAACCTGAACTCTTTTATATTCGACAAAGAGTCAGGAAAAATCATACAATAGAAAATAAGAAGGTTACATATTGTTGGAATGGCCCCACTCTTGGTTACAACAAAGAAATTTGTAGTGGAGAATATTACAGATGATCCCCTGGCGATTACTTCATTTGGAGTAGATTTCACATAAGCATCGGAGAAAAACTTAAAGAACATGATGGAATAAATAGAGGAGTATAAAGAAAGAATAAGTCTATTGGAGGGAGAAGTGAAATATTACAAAGGTGATCGAACCAGTGTCCAAGAATTATGAATAAGCGTTGAAGAAGTAAGAAAAGAACTCCACAACTTGGCTAAAGAGATGTATGCTAGAATATAAAGTTTCTAGAAGAAATTCTCCCAGATCACAACACACGTAGACAAAGCTCAGACCAAGAACATGGAATTTATTGGAATCTGAGCAAGTCTAAATGAGATAAAGCAATGAGTAGAAGACAATCTGAATTCCCCGGAAGTATTACCATGAATGACCGATTGGGAAGGCGAGCTAAATTATGTTTCTCTTGATAACTATCAGCAAGTAGGGAAAATGTTAAAGGAGTTGAAGAATTCACTTGGGATATGTGCTAAAATCCACAAGGCATCCATTATCCTTACTATTAAATTTCATCTACCCCGAATTGGAGAGCTAGGCCAACCAAAATCAAATGAGCAGGTTCATGCAGAATTAGAGGAGAACATGCAAGCTAGAGAAATGGTTGTTAGAACCCCACTCGAAGTGACCAATGCCTTGATGATGATCATCTCGTAAAACTAGTCAGACCTCAAAACATGATTTAATATTTCGTGGCCAACCTAAAGAGATACATGAAGACCATCTCCCAAAACTCATCATCCCACGAAGTTCCCTTAGAGTCTCTGATGTACTGTAGGATAATTTCTATTTCAAGATATCATGAAGCATGGGATGCTTATATTAGACATAAATATAAAGGATAATATTAACCAAAATTCAAATTTGATAATTGCATATTGTATTTTGTTTTTGGAAAATAGAAAGAAACAAAAATAATGAATATGAAGAGTTTTGTAACTGTTACTTGGGAATTCAAGAAGTCCCAAGAGGAAGTTATCAAACTGAGCTATATAAACCAAATAGTACCCATTTTGAAAAGGATCTTTGACTCTGTAATTTTTGAGAGAACTATTTTTTTTCTTTCTAAAAGTAATAGTGAGAATCCCACAGGGCCACTTTGACAGAGAGAAAAACAATGTTCCCTGATAACTATTGGCTATGAATTACTTCCAACAAATGTTCAGTTATTGTGAAATGTTGTAAGATTATATTATTCATGAATAGACTTTTGTTGTATGAATGTATGTCCTTTAGACAATATTTCCTCTTCTCTTTTATTGATGTTATAAGATGATTAATAGGTGGGAATAAATGAGTTAATGCAATAGACATTTCTTTGCATATATTTGTTTACGTATGTGTTAACAATCCTTGTCCTTTTAACAACTATCTGAATAAAGGATAGTATGGGAGGATTGGAGGCATTCTTATATGTTCATTCATTACATTTGCAACTCCTAGCTAGGATAGGATAGAGTAGATTTATTTTTTTCATTTAGCATAGTTTACATATGCATGCATTGCATTCCCTCATTCCCTCAACCGTTCATTCAACCCTCATACTAGTAATGATATCCATACTATAATTTGGATGGGACTCCTATTCCAAACGGTGTGAATTCTAATTGGGACCTCATACTGGGTAGTGCCCTGTCTGTTGAAGGTCATTCCACCTGCATCAACAAATTTTTGATGTTAGGAGGGTCGACATTGCATGGCTATCATAACTATTTGATCTTCATGTGGCCAAACTTCTGATAATACAGACCTTGAGACTAAGACTCATTTATTTCCTACGATAGGAGATAATCCTGAGTTAAAGATTCCTTATGAAAATGCTTCCCTTTCCATTGAAGGTTGAGTTATTCGAAATCCTAAATAGTTACTCAAAACCCTAAATAGTTACTCGAAACCTTATACGTTGTTTCCCACACTGAAGTTTGTGATTAAAGGAATTTAAACCTCTTTAATTTCACTCAATCATATAAACCAATATACACCATTCACCAATGCAAACATAACAAATACAAATTTATAAAATTAAGATTTTATTATTTATAAAATTAAGATCTTGCACTAGATAAATGGTATACTTACATGAAGCAAACAGTAAACTAATCAAACCATAACCAAAAATTAAATGTGAAAAAAGAAAATATATAACAGTTAAAAAAAAAAAAAGAGAATATAAACACCAACAAATTAACAATTACACTTGGGCTCAAACAAATATTAATCACGCACATTATAACAAACCATAGAAAAAGCCCATACAAAATTTTAACAAACCATATAAAAAGCCCATACAAAATTTTAACACACCATAGAGAAGCCCATAGAAGATTATATTTCTATCTAATGAATTACACTTGGGCTCAAACAAATATTAATCATCCACATTATAACACACCATGGAGAAGCCCATACAAGATTATATTTCTATCTCTACTTATTTCAGTTCTAATTTTTGCACACTAATTATGATACTGGGAAGGCTTTATTTTCTCCAATAGTTTGCTAATGTTTTCAATTTGAACATTCTATATGTATGAATACCATATGTTCTCAATTTGAACATTCTATATGCTATTCATATATTTATGACTAATGTGACTTGGAAGTGGACGGCTACTGGAAATTATCATAAATTAATTATGATGGTGATAAGGTTTTATTTTCTCCAATAATTTGATAATATTGTTAATTTGAATATTCTAAATGCTACGCATTTATATTAATAGTTGATGTAGTGTGGAAGTGAATGGAAACATGAAATATGTTATGCATATTAATGGTTGATGTGTATGCATATATTAATGGTGGTGTAACTATGGTTGATGTAGTGTGAAAGTGAATGTAAACACGAAATATGATATGTATGCATTAATTATTAATGTGACATGGAATTACATGGTAACATGAAATTATTGTGATTTAATTACGATGATGGAAAGGTTTTTATATTTTTTTTTTCTCAATAATTCTATGATATTGTTAATTTGAACGTTATAAATTCTATATATTTATTAATAAATGATGTAATATGAAAGTGGATAATGGATAACAACATAAAATATTTATGATTCAATAGATATTATTATCATTCTCTCTCATACACGATCATCATATATAAAGTATTATTATTAATAATAATTTATTTTTAAGGTCATGACCAAGTCATACATCAAATTGGCGTATTGGACTTCCTTAGTGTAACTTTTAAAGTCTACATAGATGTGTACACCCTACCCCTCTAGATTTGAACATATAACCTCCAAAGAAGAAACAAATATTCTTAATCATTAAATACACTCAATTTATACATAACATTATATATATAAATATATATATTCATTAGTTAAATATTAAAAACAATAATGTAAAAAGTATGTTATATATATATATATATATATATATATATATATATATATATAATCATTTTTTATTAATTATATTATCAATTATGTAAAAGGTATATTACATTGATATGTTGTAAGAAACAATTATATTGAAAATTATGTAAAAGATATATTTCCATGATGATGATGATGATGATGATGATGATGATGATTAATGTCCACTAAGACCTAATTGGTCTATCGGACCTTAAGAGGGTAAGTGATTACTTGTGATTCTTTAGAATTTTGTTTC